>QVTF01005984.1:0-28043 GCA_003573665.1 Oxygymnocypris stewartii | reverse complement strand
GATCTTGCTCAGGACTGTTTTGATTATCATAACCTATAAGGTATTTAAGAGAGATATACGTTGTGAATAAAATAGTTTATAAAAAAAATAAAGCACTTATCACTTACCTTATTTTGTTTTCTATCCATATGACTTACAAAATTAGATGTTGGGCAGTTATTTTTTCTATAGCTAATTAAATTGTGATTAAGAAGTTTCTATGTCGGTCATCTCTTTATGTATGACAAATATATTATTATATAAATTAATTGATAACGCTTTTACAGTAAGGTGTTATAATGTATTACCTACCTAATAATACATTACCCTATTAATCTCTGTTAATGTTATTTAATAAATACATTGTTAGTTAATATTAATTGACAGTGCATTAACTAAATAAACAAACACAACTTGTGGTTTTAATAATGCATTAGTAAATGCTGAAATTAACATTAACTAAGATTAATAAATGCTGTAGAAGTATTGTTCATTATTAGATCATGTTAACTAATGTAGTCAATTAATTCTAACTAATGACTAGGGTTGTCACGATACCATAAAATGTCGTACGATACTATACCAGCTGAAGTATCACGATACCAAGTAGTATCACGATACCATCCATGCAGTGTTCTCAGTTTAAAATTAAATTCTACAAAATGAATCAAAAATGAATAAATAAATAAATTAAAACAGACAATATTTTTCTCTGATACTTAATGTGAATTAATGACTGGCTATTGTTTTCCCTGAAATTATGTAAACAAAAAACTCATCTTAGCACTGCACAGAAGCAGCATGAAGTGACATTTAGATGTGGCATTTGTACATTTAGACTATTATTTATAATTGAATAAATATTTTATGGGATTAATGTATTTTAAATACAAAATTCTGAATGTAGAAATATGTTGGAAAACATGTATATGCCTAGTTTTAGAAAAGAAACTGGTAAAAACGGCCAGCAGGTGGCAGCAGTTCGTTATTGAATCACTGAGTCATTCAAACGATGCTTTCAAATGGCTGAATACTGCCGGAGCGAATCAAATGACTGTTTTTATGAATAGTTTAGTGAATCAGTGATTCACCCAAGCCAACGATTCGGATTCAGATTCGAACACAAAAGGAAACACCATATTGTAGCGCACAGACTTGATAATCATTGGGAAATTGTGTTATTTGTTTTGCTCCGGCAACGATAGTGTTAATGCGGGAGTTCAGGACCCGGAAGAGAGAGACGAGCGAGTAAGCGCGCATCCGCATACGAGAGAGAGAGGAGAGCGAGCAGCCGCAAATCCTAGCAGCGGCAGATCGTTCAGACATTACGATATAAAGCGTACACACACCATATACACAGAGTACAGCAAAAAGGCATTTGGCAAACAATGTTTCTGTTAATTTGAACATGCATGCCAGCATTTTAAATAGTGTGCCAGCCGTGCATTCAACATATATTACGGTATGAACGATTCTACCGTTTAAAAAATGCAATGGCACCGCGGGTATTTTTAAGCTTTAGTATCGCGATACTATCTTAGTACGCGGTATATCGTGCAACCCTACTAATGACACTTTGTTTTAAAGTGTTAGCAATTTACTGTGTAATAATTGTAATTAATTACATGTGAGCACAAAACCAGTCATAAGTAGCACAGGTATATTTATAACAATAGCCAAAAATACATTGTATGGGTTAAAATTATCAATATTTCTTTTATGCCAAAAATCATTAGAATATTAAGTAAAGATCATGTTCCATTGAAGCTTAATTTTTGATTAGTAATATGCATTGCTAAGAACTTCATTTGGACAACTTTAAAGGTGATTTTCTCAATATTTATATTTTTTCCAGATTAGTAGTTGTATTTCAGCCAATGTTAACTGATGGACTGGAGTGGTGTGGATTTCTTGTGGGTTATTGTGATGTTTTTATCATCCTAACAAACCATCAATCAAGGAAAGGTTACTTATTCAGCTTTCAGGTGATGTAGAAATCTCAATTACAAAAAACAATTAACCATTATGACTGGTTTTGTGGTCCAGGATCACATGATTTAAAAAGCTGAAGTGATTACATTTATTTATTTTAAATATGTATAACTCAATTTTTAACTAATTGCAAAAGCTGACTAATCAATCAAAATCTTTTGATTAATCAAGGTTCAAGGTTCAAGGTTTCTTTATTTGTCACATAATAGTTATACAGGGCATAACTAGAAGTGAAATGCAATCGAATCAGGTCAGGTCCGCTCAGTGGACAGTGCAAAACAATAAGAATACAAATTATATAAGTAACATAACAAAAGGGCATACATATGGTAAGAAAAAGAGAAATAAGAGTAAAATGTGCAATGAAAATAAAAAAGTGCAAAACAATAAGATGTGCAAAAAACAATAAGATGTGCAAAGACAATGAGATGTGCAAAAGACAATGAGATGTGCAAAAAAACAACAAGATGTGCAAAAGACAATGAGATGTGCAAAAAAACAATAAGATGTACAAAAAAAGAAAAAAAAACGGTGTACTGGGACTTAATAAATAGTAATGTGAATAAGAGGGATGTGCAGACGGGTTGTTCATGGTATTGTACATAGAGCAACAATGATGAGAATGTGATGATATTTACAGTTGACAATCAGGGAATAATCGATGATTAGTCAATTAATCGTTCTAATAATTGATTATCAAAATAACCGGTTTGTTGCAGCCCTAGTTGTGAAATGTGGTGTGTAGACAAGGTGGAGTTTGTCTGAGATTCTTCCAAATGAAACGTTGTGTAATGTGTGACCACCGATTCATTGTGTAGTGCACACAACAGCAACTAGGCTACATGATACCCCAGACAGCCATGCAGTACATGATACCCCCGACAGCCATGCGGTACATGATACCCCAGACAGCCATGCGGTACATGATACCCCAGACAGCCATGCGGTACATGATACCCCCGACAGTCATGCGGTACATGATACCCCCGACAGCCATGCGGTACATGATACCCCCGACAGCCATGCGGTACATGATACCCCCGACAGCCATGCGGTACATGATACCCCAGACAGCCATGCGGTACATGATACCCCCGACAGCCATGCGGTACATGATACCCCCGACAGCCATGCGGTACATGATACCCCAGACAGCCATGCGGTACATGATACCCCAGACAGCCATGCGGTACATGATACCCCCGACAGCCATGCGGTACATGATACCCCAGACAGCCATGCGGTACATGATACCCCAGACAGCCATGCGGTACATGATACCCCAGACAGCCATGCGGTACATGATACCCCCGACAGTCATGCGGTACATGATACCCCCGACAGCCATGCGGTACATGATACCCCCGACAGCCATGCGGTACATGATACCCCCGACAGCCATGCGGTACATGATACCCCAGACAGCCATGCGGTACATGATACCCCCGACAGCCATGCGGTACATGATACCCCCGACAGCCATGCGGTACATGATACCCCCGACAGCCATGCGGTACATGATACCCCAGACAGCCATGCGGTACATGATACCCCGACAGTCATGCGGTACATGATACCCCCGACAGCCATGCGGTACATGATACCCCCGACAGCCATGCGGTACATGATACCCCCGACAGCCATGCGGTACATGATACCCCGACAGCCATGCGGTACATGATACCCCCGACAGCCATGCGGTACATGATACCCCCGACAGCCATGCGGTACATGATACCCCCGACAGCCATGCGGTACATGATACCCCCGACAGCCATGCGGTACATGATACCCCCGACAGCCATGCGGTACATGATACCCCCGACAGCCATGCGGTACATGATACCCCCGACAGTCATGCGGTACATGATACCCCAGACAGTCATGCGGTACATGATACCCCAGACAGTCATGCGGTACATGATACCCCAGACAGCCATGCGGTACATGATACCCCAGACAGCCATGCGGTACATGATACCCCAGACAGCCATGCGGTACATGATACCCCCGACAGCCATGCGGTACATGATACCCCAGACAGCCATGCGGTACATGATACCCCAGACAGTCATGCGGTACATGATACCCCGACAGCCATGCGGTACATGATACCCCAGACAGCCATGCGGTACATGATACCCCCGACAGCCATGCGGTACATGATACCCCCGACAGTCATGCGGTACATGATACCCCAGACAGCCATGCGGTACATGATACCCCCGACAGCCATGCGGTACATGATACCCCGACAGCCATGCGGTACATGATACCCCAGACAGCCATGCGGTACATGATACCCCCGACAGCCATGCGGTACATGATACCCCGACAGCCATGCGGTACATGATACCCCCGACAGCCATGCGGTACATGATACCCCCGACAGCCATGCGGTACATGATACCCCCGACAGCCATGCGGTACATGATACCCCCGACAGCCATGCGGTACATGATACCCCCGACAGCCATGCGGTACATGATACCCCGACAGCCATGCGGTACATGATACCCCCGACAGCCATGCGGTACATGATACCCCCGACAGCCATGCGGTACATGATACCCCCGACAGCCATGCGGTACATGATACCCCCGACAGCCATGCGGTACATGATACCCCCGACAGCCATGCGGTACATGATACCCCCGACAGCCATGCGGTACATGATACCCCCGACAGTCATGCGGTACATGATACCCCCGACAGCCATGCGGTACATGATACCCCGACAGCCATGCGGTACATGATACCCCCGACAGCCATGCGGTGTGAACCCAGCTGGGTCATTTACACACATCACCACTGACAGAAAGTCAGGAGAGAGAGGTTGTGAACAGCAGAAACAAAGGTCTTCACTGACCAAAAGATACATGCAGTTTATTTTATATAATTAGTTGTCATAGCTATGCTTAGAACTCGGACAAAAATCCCAGAGTTAGGTTTCAAGAACTTTTTTGCTTTTAGGGCCCGATTAGACAGAATGCATTTTTCAGGTTTGAAACCATGAGGGGTTTTTTTTGGTTGACATTTTTTATTTATTTAGAAAAGAGCAGTGCGCTGTGGTTTAGTTATTTCTAGGCAACCACTAAATCAGCTGTCCTCTATCAGTCTAATCAAGGATTATAGCGGAGCGCTCTTAATATTTGGTTTGCTGTTAAGTAAACTGTCATATTTGCAGAAACCTTCAAATTCAGCTCCAGGTAATCTGCGACAGACACCACAAGTTTCTCCTCCATCATTGCAGTCTCTGGACTTTCCAAGCAACTGTAAACTTTAGGGATGCTCCGATCGGGATCCTTTTGCAGCTGGTACTGATTTCTTGTCATGGTGATCGGCCGATACCGATGCTTCAAGCTTTATATAACCTATGTAATTAGGGATGTAGCGATTTTACCGGTTTGACAACAAATCATGATAAAATTCCCGATGGTTAGTATTACCATTTCATTTTTTATTATCATTAAAACCGCATTCGATTACCACAATTTGAACATCTCACCATAAATAAATATTGTCCAGCATAAATCAGTTTTTAGTAACTGTGCACAAAATTGCTTCGTGCACTGCGTTCACGGGAAACAGCTGTATTCAGCTTCTCCATATAAAGCGCCACCTGCTGTCAGAGAGTGGATTTACACAGACTCATATTCACATCCAGCCTGTGTGCGGTTTCTGTCTGGACAAAAACTGACTGAATTTTTGACCTGTTGATGAAAAACAAGCGTATGTGGATTCTACACATTTAAACAATTCAGATAAGTTATTTAGAATTATTTATGGAGCAGATAAAATCATTTATTAACCAATTATCATTTTGACAACCCTTCCCTGCTGGAAAAAAACAATAGAACCCCGCCCAAAACACAATAGAAAATATAATGGATGTAATGGGAATTGCATTGGTTTTAATGGAAACTATAATGGGGTCTACTGGTGTGATGGATTCTATTGGTGGGATGTTAAATTATATTGGACAAATGCCCAAAACACACTACAAAAATGAATTTTGTAATGTTTTACTGGAAAAAGCTAATAGTTTATAATGGTATTTTAATGGAAACCATTGGGATTCCTGTAATGGTTTCTATTGGGCTTCTATTGTTTTTTAGCAGGGTTTTCTTTATTTAAAGACTGCAATGTGAGGGTTGCCTTTTTATGAATATTTTTCAAAGCTTTGTTTGATCATTTACATGAGATATTTGAACATGCTATTAAACTGTTGTCAGTCAAGTTGTCATTTAAAATCCGGACATCATTGGTAATGTTATTATTTTAAAAGTTTTTGTTATTTAAAACATAAATCTAGACATGATTTCAAAAATATCCAGTTTTCAAATGGTCCCACCTTCCAAATTTAACAAATTAACACATTAAAGCTACACTGACACACATTCATACATAATGAAAGATTTGAAGGGAAATGAAGGATTTAACTGAACTGAAATCTCAGTACAAGGGTAGTTCGTTATGGAGACCGAGACTTTGGTGTATTGGAGAACAACATGTTTGTAGATAACAGATGTACAGTTCAGTATATGGTCAAGATGTGTTTAAGGAAGCTATGTCCATATATGGTCTTTCCTGTGTTGAAGTGAGATAACTGGGATTGGCAGGTTACACAAGTGATTGAGTGATGCGAGCTAATAAACATGTTGTTCTCCAATACACCAAAGTCTCGGCTCCATAACGAACTACAGGGGTATTAAGTGTTAGGGTGGGGCAAGTTGTTACTTGTTTATTTAAATGTTATAAATAATATAATTTATTAATCACACTATGTTGATTAAAGCAATCAAATCTTAACAAGATATTACTGGAGAAAAAACGTGATATCTAGCCCCGTGCTCAGAATTATTATGTTAACAAAGGTGTGGTGCGTCATCCTGTTTTATTTCACATTCATTATGTCGTTTAACAAGTTAAACAGACCAGTAATCACGTTCATCTCATCTGAGTATCTTAGTATCTGACAGGAATGAAAACAGCAGTGTTAGTGTGTAACGTTATCTGTGAATCTCTGCATATGTGTGTGTGTGTGTGTGTGTGTGTCTGTGAGGCCATTTCCGACATGCATTCATGGCTTTACATCAAGATGCGCGGTACAAAATTAAACCTAAATATTCAATATATCGGACAATACAAACCTAAATGTAATATAACATCGCCATTACATTTTTTCCTTTTATACAACATATTAACGTTACTTAATTATTCAAAACATGAGCGAGGAATGCATTGTATATAATATATAAATATGTGTAGTGTCGAGATGCCAATTAATAATAAGTGCAAACAACATCAGGCCGCAAGTCGCGCCTAAATTCACAAACGCCTCAAATAGCGGGACTATATTATGCGTGTGACCGTCAACTGCACCTGTTATTATAAAGCAAAACGAGTAGCTACAATAAACCAATGACCAATCGTAACGCAAACAGCTCTGTTTCATCTAATAATAAACGTGTTTTAATCGCTAACATACCTCACAGTTGATTTCAGTGCGTTCTCCTGGGTGATTGTTGTCCCTTGGCTGCGCGACGCCGTTAGTGACGATGAAAGTTTCCACTGGCGTGCGCGCTCACGAGCTGAGTAACTGCGGCCATCTGCGCACGCGCATGGGCTGTAATCCTTCCAGAACGGTCGTGTGGATTCTGGGCAGACCCTAATATGGTTATTCATTTAGCAAATGCTTTTTCTCAACATATCCTTTCAGATGTCTATCAAAACATTTTACTGCCAGAAGTACACACTTTTTGATGGTCATTTCAGTAGACAATAGATTTCCATGTGATCATCGTGTATTTATTGAATCATTTAAATTCACACGCTTCAAGATAGAAAATTAGTTTATCATCTCTAAGCGAAAACACAGCGGATTTTAAGTCGTCTACTCCAGTTTGAGCGATGTGACGAATTTCGCAATGTCTATAAAATGACCCAGTTTAATTAGAAATATTCCAAGTGTCTCATGTTTTTAATATTGTGTGTCTAACGCCTTTCTATCCTGTTAAATCACAGAAATATGTTTTATATGTGACCCTGGAGCACAAAACCAGTCTTATATCGTTGGGGTATATTTGCAGCAATAGCCAATAAAACAATATATTGTATGGGTCAAAATTATCATGTTTTCTTTTATGCCAAAATTCATTGGGATATTAAGTAAAGATCATGTTCTATAAAGATATTTTGTACATTTCCTACCGTAAATATATTAAAACACTAATTTTGATTAGTAAGATGAATTGCTAAGGACTTTATTTGGACAACTTTAAAGCCAATTTTCTCCATAGTTCGATTTTTTGCATCCTCAGATTCCAGCTTTACAAATAGTTGTATATGGACCAAATATTGTCCTGTCATAAACCATACATCAGTGAAAGCTTATTAATTCAGCTTTCAGATGATTTTTGTGGTCCAAGGTCACACGTTTGAAAATATAGGCCTACTTAAAAGTTGATTTTATAATGTAAGCCAACAATCAGACTCAAAAAGGCTCTATTTCCATCCGGCTATTGTTTCTTGTCTGTGGCGTGTACATGATGAAGTTAGAAACAAAGTTTGACAAGAGCACATTCCTTAGTTTAAGAAACATACCATACTAGAAAAATACTTCCCTAAATTACAACAAACTCAAATGGTACTGTGCCATGAATGACCAGAGATTAAAACATGCTTCCATTTCAATTTCCCTCAAGTTTTTTCAGTCAAAGAATCTTAACCGATGCACCTAGATTTAGTTTTCTGACTTTTCAAATCAGATCCATGAGAAACTACAAAAAAATAAGAGAATCACACAGACACAATTATACCTTTTATTAACAGCAAAGTGAATTTTGTAGGCAAACGCCTTCCCCATATTTTCTACATCACAATCCCAGTTGTAGCAGCTCCTGTGTACACTTCCAAAATGACTACATGTGATGCTATATTTAAATGCATGGGTTAAAAGGTAGTCCCATATATATATATATAAATAAAAAAAGCAGGTAAATTAAACAGAGCCCATCCCAGTCTGCAGAAAACTGGCGTCAAACCCCATCATCTTTAGTGTAATCTAAACTACACATTCTGCTCTTTTTCCAGTCTAACCTACTCACATATAGATTTTTAAAAGGCTTTATTAAAGTGAGCATTATGTATAAAAGACAACAACATAAAGACGACAGAACAAAAAAACCATCAGCTTATTAATTGCCCAGATTTCCCAAACGTGGTGGAGAGTGCCAGACGGCAGAGCTAGTGCGTTTAAAGAAGCGAGGCTTGGTCCGCCTGAAGATCGCCTCCAGTTTGGGTGGTTCAGGCTCTCCGAAATATGAATTGAGATCCAGTGGATTGTAATAGTGCTTCATAATAACTTGCTGCAACTGCATACCTACAGAAAACAACATGTCACATTAGGAGAATACAGTACATGCAGCAAAATAATCAAACTGATAGTTATGACGGTATATCCAAATCAGAATTCAGTGAAACCCATTTGGACCACTGCACACCCCTAGAGTGCACAGCTGTAACTACAGATAAACATACCCTCAGCCCAGGATGGGATGGGTTTTCTGGGCGCAGATTCATCATCTGTTGAGTCATCACTGTTCTGGTCCATGCCATAATCTTCAGGATTCACTAAAACAGACACTTTCTGGCCCTTTGGGGTGATCTGGTATGACTGTGGAGATTGCTGCAAAGTATAAAACAAGAGATGCGGTCAGAAATCAGCTGTTCCAGACATCAGAGCTTGGTTTATGCGTTTCGTAGGCATGTCCTGATTTTGCGGAGTTAGATGTGTTCCTGGGTCAACATATATTGTTGACCCTGGAACAACATTTTAATCCAAAAATGCAATCTTGACCATTTCCCTACACCTAAGACCTAACCCATGAGTAATCCCTAAAATCTGAGGAAATTATAGATTAATGACACTGATGTACGAGCAACAAACACTGATTGTAAGTCTAAACTACACAAAACTATAAACTTGTTCCTTCAAATCTGATTGGTTAATAACAATGTTGTTCAGGGTCAACATAGATGTTGATCAGGAACATGTTGCACTTGGTAAAACCAGGTTCAGCATTTCATAGCCCCCCCCCAAAAAAACTAGTTAGAAGAACCCATTGGCTTCTATTCCAAGAAAAACATATCCAAATGGAAATTTCAGTCTTCGTAGCTTTGCTTCTCTGGGAACTATTCTGTGCTTAGTAATGTTATCCAGCACATCCCCCCCCTCAGCAGGGGAAAGAGACACATAGCCATGACCTCACCTCGATGTCACGGTCACGTGAGTCAGGCCCGTGATCGATGGTCTTATTGTGAGCAGCTCCTTTCCCAACTGGAGTATTTAGAACATAGTTCTGTGGAGATGGAAGAGAATTGCTTTAGTAATATTTATTAGGAGTAGATTTATCAAATGCTTAGCATTTAGCACAACAAAAAGAAAGCATAGGCATCTACCTCAATATCTAGAGTCTTGTTTAGAGCCGAACTCTTAGTTATAGTTGTGTTGAGCATTTTAGCTGCCTGTGTTTTGCAGCAGAGACCTGTTATTTTTTCCAAAAACATAAAAAAAATGGATTTAGAAAGTACCAAATATAATGAATATAATATAAAATCAAAAAACAAACAGCAGAACTATATTTATAATATATACAGAAACACAAAAATCTACACAATTATGTTTAACATCATTATTGAGTGAGTGAGTATATATGCATATGTATTAATGTAGTAATTTTTACCACTTCTAAGTAACTAAATTAGAAGTAAAATAAAGATATAGAAATTACACATATTTTAACTAATAAAAGGACAGATGCATATAAAATAAACTTAATGTTCAGATAAAGCTCATTCAAAATGACTAAATACTATAAGAGTATATAATATATACTAAAAAACACCAAGGATAATGGTCTTTAGCGGTTGGTAATGACCTGTGCTGTACTTGTAGGCGTGTGCTGGGGCGGAGGCTGCAGCACATTTGCGTTGGGCTCTCTCTCCTCTTCAGCCTTCCGGCGCTCTTCCTGTGAAAGGAACAAACTCATTTGATGAGATTATTGATTTATGTACAGTGTTGGGAAAGTTACTTTTAATAGTAATGCATTACAATATTGAGTTACTTCCTAAAAACTAACACTGATTGACCTAAATATTAAGACGACCCTTCTTTTTTACAGAGTACCTTTGGAAAAAGGCTTTTTGAGAACCAAATCTTTGTTTTTGGTACCATTTTCATATTGTATATTTTTTTTTAGTAGGTAGGTAAATTCTGTAAATGTACCAATGACACTTTAAATATATACACTTTTTGATATATCATAAAATAACAGGTAGCCCGTCTGAATTATATAACATTTAGGCAATCCATCTCATAGTAGCATAGCATGCCAAAATGTTATTAACATTAGAAGTGAAATCTTAGTTGGTAGTCTTCAAATCTGGGTACGGTCTTATGTTTTTAAAATCACTTCGTCAATCGGTAATACGTTACGGTTACTTTTTATGGAAAGTTTGCGTTACGTTAATTTTGCGTTACCTTTTCTCCTCTGGCTTGCTAATTTGTTTTTAATATAAAAATGGTTATGATTTTTGGCAAATGTAAAGGCCCTTTTACACCAAAAGTGAAGTGAAACAAGCCTCAGCCGTTCTGGATTACATGAAGCATAGTATGCAGGAGAAGAAGGTTCAACACTCTCCAGCAAAAAAAGAAGAAAAACAAATGTCATGTTTATTTAAGTAATTTTTGCTTATTAAATATGCTTGAATTGGTTCATTGAAAGTTGACAGCAAAGATATTGGTTAATAAAATAGGATTAAATGCATAAGATTCGTGTATATTTAAGTACATTTAATTATATGCAGGTCTGCATTTGACGGCTTGGATTAATTGAGGAATACTGAATCTGTTTTTGTGCAGGTGAGAGGAGTAAATGCGTGTTCACATCTAGTCTAGAGCTACAGTAACATGTTCACACAGCCTCTGCACTCACTCAACATGGCAACACGAGAGCGGTCAGTCACATGAATGGGAACACAAAGTACCTGGCGTTACTTATTTGAAAAACTCATATTAAAGTAAATTAAAAAACAGTGTTACTTTACTAGTTACTGAAAAAGGTATTCTGATTACGTAACTTGCGTTATTTGTAATGCGTTACCCCCAACACTGGTTATGTAATAAGTGTCCTAAGTAGGTGGTACACATCTTCAGCATCCTTATTGGAAAAAAATAAACATTAAAATTAAGCCATAAGATGTTATGCAAAACTAGATTTTGCACCAGTGGCGTTCCACACGATAGAAATAGAAAACCAACCATCAAAACATCTTGTTGCATGCTGAATATTACAAAGACATGTCATTAAGACAAAGAACAACAATTCTTACCATCTTCCTCTTCTCCTCCATCTCCCTCTTCTCTTTCTCTCTGGCTGCTCTCTCCAGTTCCTTCTGAAGAGCGATAGCCTTCTCTCTCTCTAGTCTTTCTCTGCAAAGACACAAACATGTGTTTAGTATCTCTGAATGTCATGCTTTCATTTCAAATAAGTGCATGAAAATGAACACCAACTTCTCAGCTGCAGCCTGTCTTTCTTGCTCCCGCTCGCGTTCTCGTTCGCCTCTTTCTCCCGCTCTTGTTCCTTCTTCAGCTCCAGAGCGCGCGCGGCCTCGGCAGTTTGCGGGCCTTCTCTCGCTCCTCTTCAGCCTTGCGTTTGGCCAGCATCTCCTGGTGTCGCCGCTCCTCTTCCTCCTGAAGAAAAAGACAAGTATAGAAATGGTTAAATAGAATTAGGTTGGGATCCGTACAAATATAAAATAAAAACAATTAACTTTTATGCACACATGCACTAAATTGATCAAAAATGTAATAAAACATTTATAAATCAAACTAACATTTCTATTTCAAATAATGCTGTTCTTTTAAACTTTCTATCCAAAGAATACTGAAAAACAATTTTAACAAAAATATAGTGTTTAAAACACTTGATAACTGTTTTCAACTTTGATCATCATAAAGGTTTCTTGAGCAGAAAAATCAACATCGTATGATTTCTGAAGGGGTTCAGCTTTTAATCAAAGGAATTAATTTATGAAAATAACAGATTGTAATAATATTTCAGAATATTACTGTTCCCTATATAGATCAAATAAATGCAGCATTGATGAGCATAAGAAACATAAATCTATATATAAAAATCTATTCTAGCTTGATATTAATTTCTATTAGATTGAAAACGAAAGCAGTTGCAAAATAATAAGATACACAATTTGTTTGTAAAGTACACGTTCATTATTTGAGGTCATCCATCCACCTATACATGAATTTCTTTCAACATGGACTCCCCACTTTGATTGCTGAGGTTGACTTACAGCTTGCTGAAGTTTCTTTTGTCTGGCTGCCTCTTCCTGTTTCTTGCGGAGCTCCAGCTCTTCCTGTCGTTTAGTGGCCACCTTCCTCTTGGCTTTCTCCTCAGCCAACCGCTCAACACGCAGCTGAGAGAGAGAGAGAGAAACAGAGCTTATGAAAAACTTTAACCAAACACTCAAACTCAACACTAGAAAGTTGGGTGTGGGTTTCCTCGGAGTCTTAAGGTTTTCAGTACCATGTCATTTTCTTCTCCAGCTGTGCCATCTTTTCTTCAATCTTCTTTTTCTTTTCCTGCTCCTTCTCCTTTTCACCTTTTACTCGAGCCTCGACAACCCGTTTCAAACGCTCGTCCGCTTCCTAAAGCGGACAGAATTCACTTTTGAGTCCTGATTTGCATTCACACTTAATTCAGATTCACTGAACAGCACTAAAATCAATCAATGGCAAATGCATATAAGAAAAGCAGCTTCCCACCTTTTCATTTCTTCCTGTTTCTTTCGTCTCTCCTCCTCAATTTTTTGCTTTCGTTCATTCTCTTGTTCTATTTTCTTGTTTAAGGCGTCCCACTTCTGCCGTTCTTTCTCCTGGAGGAAAAGGGATAATTTTAGAGTGCAATTAAGTGAGTGAGGTTTCAAACAAGGATGATGGAAGCTAGAGTTAAACCACACATAAGGACAGGTTCTTTTGCTTTACGTGAAAGATGTTAAAAACAACAGACAGATTGAAGGCTAATGTCTAATGTGAACTTCCCAAACCAAGTGAGTGATGAGGTTAACGGACAAAGTCTGAATGCAACCGAGTCAGTTCAGTGACAAAGTCCCCATTAAAGGAAGTTCAGTATGAGTTTCACTGCCGTTTAAAAGTTTGGGTAAGACTTATTTTTTTGAAAGAAATCTCTTATTCTCACCAGGGCTATATTATTTGATCAAAATACAGTAAAAACAACAATACTGTAAAATATTATTAATTTAAAATACGACAGCGGAATTTTCAGCATCATTACTCCAGTCTTCAGTGTCACATGATTCTTCAGAAATCATACTAATTTGCAGCTAAATAAATATTTCTTATTATCAATGTTGAAAACAGATGTGCTGCTTGATTTTTGTGGACCATGATATACTTTTCCAGGACTCTTTGATTAATACAAAGTTTAAACGAACAGTATTCATTTAAAATAGAAATGTTTTATAATATTATAAAAGTCTTTACTGTCATTTTTCATCAATTTAAATGGAACTTGCTGAATAACAGCATTAATTTCTTTAAAAAATAAAAAGCCCAAACTTTTGAACAGTACAAAACAAATGGCCACTTGTAACACGGGAATAGTCAAAGAGAAATACATAGTTGTGACTGACGTGGAAATGACCTCAGTCTTGATTCACTGCGTTTATACTCACCACAGAGCAAAAGCCCAACTGAGGGGGAAAGACAGGAAGTGCAATTACCAACTAAATCACTTCTACTCGGAGAAGCATATTTTCAAATCTTTATAGTCACTGCAACCAAACATATTAGACTACTCTGAAATACATCCCAGCTCACCTTGGTGTCAGTTTTGGTGGCAGATTGTTTGATGAAGGATTTCATGATGGTGCTGCGGCCCAGAGACCCAGGCGTCATCATCAGCATCTGGTTCTTCTGCACAGTTTGCATGAACGAGCGCATGTGTGGAGCGATACTCTACAGGGACAGGACAAATGGACACATAATGGATTGTCTGGTCTGGTCCAAGACTTGCAAATCAAATCTCAGAGAAATCATTCAAAATCCTTTTTACGAATGCAAACAAACACTGCAAACAACCATCATGTGGAAAGCTGTTCATCTTAACAAGACTCTTGTGGCTTTATAATGGATTCACTTTGGGGGATGGCAGCATTATGATGGTCAGAGATGCTCATACCGTGACACACTTCTTTGGAGGAGACTGTTTCTTCTTGGGTGTGTTGATTTCCTGAGCCGCTTGACGCTTTGAGCCGGAACGCGTCGGCCTGAAAGAAAAGCACAAAGACTATTAGAAAACATACGGAATAGATCCACTAACTGAAAACAAATTAAAAGTGTGCTCACCGGACATCTCCTTTAGATTTTGACTCTCCGCTGCCATCTATTACGGAAAAATAAATGAATACAATTTTAAACCTTATTCGTTAACCCAATTACACGCTCTGTATTTAATATCAGCAGATCTGTTTTAGACATGCACCTGTTTCTGAAGTACGGGCCTTGGATCGGGTGAAGCGAGGCCTTGGAAGTTCGTCTTCTATTACCTCAGCTTCCATTTCTTCAATCTTCTCAGGTTCCTATGAAATCACTCAGCCATCAGTTATTTACAAATTGCAACGTGCAATAAAATAGTTTTCTAACTTCATAACATAAACAACTGTGTTTGCTTATGGCATGTTCACACTAAAGATATCTACAGTACTGGTCAAGTGTTTTAGGCCATTACTATTTACACCAACACAAATGTGGTTTTAAGCCAGTTATTTCTGTCTTTTGCTGTAGTGTGTGAGTAGGAAATATCAGTGTACATTTCCAAACATTTCATTTTGCCATTAATTGCAATAATCCAGTGAGATTTTTGTCTGAAAACAGCGCGTGCTCCACGCAGAGATCTGATCATCATCAGTCTGTCTGGAATGATATGAAGAAACACAACAAACTGAGACTAAATCCAGAAGAACTGTGGCAAATTGTCTCCAAGACACTTCAATGGCCTAAGACTTTCACACAGTACTGTATAGGGAGGATTTTTATTAGAAACACGCTGCAGTTTTGTCGTCTGCTGCTCTAAATGCTTAAGATCTTTGAACTTGAGTGAATTCAGATTGCCGTCAATGTTTGTGTCGTTCATCAGATGCAAAATCTTATTTGAAGTGATCATAATTATAATGTTTCTCTGTAACATTATAGTTACAGATGTGGTGCGATTTACTTACATTTAGAACAAGTTAGAAAGCTGTGAATGTTGTCTCTCTCATAAGCAAAGGTAAATAAAACCACAGCCGAAAGCTTTCCTCACCTCAGTTTGGACGATTTCTGGTTCAGATTTGGTTTCAGTAGCTGGTTCAGTGACCATTTGGCACTGCAGATCAACCCTAAAACAGAACAGTGAAACCGTGTTTAAAAGATCTCGACTGATAACTGAAAGGTTGTGGGTTTGAATCCCAGAGAAAGAATTCAACAGCTGGAACAGAAAGTAAAAGCACTCACTGTTCTTCTTTGTGCTCCATTTCCTCGGGTTCAACATCCATACAGATGTCATCTGAAAACAGCGATGAAGATATAAATGTCATCAAAGAAACTTCAGCACAAATGATAACGCGATACATCCTAAGGCATTTAAACCGATCTCAAGCCATTAGAGTTGGCGACTTGAAACAATATGAGTTTAGTTTTGTAGCTGTGACTGTAAAAGTCTCACCGCTGACGGAGCTGCTGCAGGTTGAGTTTCCCAGTCTGGCTTTCTTCTTCAGAAAAGAGCGGCGGGATGCCCTGCGAACAGCTTCCTGGGTCATGCTATGCCTGAGGCCTACGAGAGAACGGCGTACCACCAGCGAGCGCCGAGCTGACGTCCGAGACGAGCCCTGAGGTGTCGTCTGCAAACCAGATGCAGCGATGGGGATTTTATTAGCAGATCGGCCCGGAGACACACCAGCGTTCAGCAGCGAATCTGCACTCAGCCGCTCCGAGGAGGGAATCTTCACCACGGCTTCAGATATCAGGATCTGATCCTGCACCTCAATGGCTTTATTCTCATCTGGAATGCTCTCTGCCACCTCCTTAGCTTTGGCGCCAGCTTTGTTACGTGCGCTGCGCTTGACCGGTTCGGTTTCAGCCGGGGCAGTGGTTTTGTTGCGACGAGTGCGGCGAGACGGTTCCTCCATCAGGCTCTCAGAGCTGTCGGTCGACACACGTGGCATAACGAGTTCAGAGATGGCGTTCAGGGTCATCTGGACAGAGGAACGCCGAAGGTTGCTGCGTTTGCCCTTGGAGAAACTACAGAGAGACAATGTGACATCATATACTTTATCATTGTACAAAAAAAACAAAAAACATTTGAGTTTGCCTTCCTGGGAATTAAACCCTTGACCTTTAGCTACAGGAACATAGGGTAATCATAAACTAACGACTAATTATGACTAATCAGAACAAAATTAGATAGATTTGCTTTAGAAGCTTTAAGGTCACAAGCAGCAAAAGTTTGATGTTTCATGCTTGAAAATTAAGAAAGCCATAAAGATTAGTATTGTAATATTACATTTGTACATTAAAAAATAATTATTCTTAAAATCATTTTTCATATTGTAGAGATAAAATTGCAATTGTAATACGTTTTGTTTAGTATTTTTATTTAGTTTAAATATTAGTTTTTAGTCAAATTGATATTTAAAAATGAACAAACAGACATAGGACACCTATAGTAGCTTAAAATGACAATTTATCAGGAAAATTATTAACAAAACAAAATTAGATTATTTTTTTTCTCCAAATCATCATGTAGCCCTACAGGACCACAGGAGAGCTGTCAAAAACCATCTAGATTGTAAAAATCTAAACAAAACCAATAACTCCGTCTAATAAAACGTGAATATCAACAGATGTTGCTGCAGACCTGTAAAATGTTTCTGTACCAAGCAAATGAACCGACTGTGAAACCCTTACCGTCTTTTGCTGCGAGACTCATTGAGCTCCATCGACACTCGCTTCCTGCGGTTTGTCTTTTTCTGTGACGGAGTCTTTGGCATGAGTTCTGGTTCGGTGCTGAAGTCACTGCACGACAAAACATGTTTATTATAAACATATCTACTAACCTGAATAGTTTGTGTTTGATCTGTAGCTATTTTTATGGCAAGAAAGATTTATGGCTGAATTATACCCGGTGTCCTGACATCTTATGTTCATACGGCTTATTGCGCATCAATATTGCATCCTTTTTCTCACGCTGAACAACAATATTTAATGTATCTGAATTACTGTAAGGGTAGGTTTAGGGTTGGGGTTGGTGTAGACGTTAGAAAAACAATCTAATAGGTAGAAAAAATATTTATTGTTGGTTTCCGGTACTAGATGTATCCCTTATATCCACAACCGTGAATATAACACGTACTTACTGTATGTGCATTACTGTAAGGGTACGTTTAGGGTTGTGGTAGATGTACAAATTAATAAAATATAATTTAACAGGTAGTATTTTTCGTTGTCGAATTGTCCTACCCACTGTTTTAATGGGAGGTAGGAAAATCTGACAGGGTAGGACAAATCGACATAATTTTTTTTGTCGCTGAAAACCCTAAAACTGTAACTTTGTTAAAAAAATCTCATCAAAAGTTAACTGAATAAAAAATAAAAGTTCTCTTACAGGGTTAAAACCAGCACAATCTATTAAAACATCCTTCCTAGATAAAGGCTTTTGGCAGAGAGAACATGTTAGAGGATAGTAACCTGAACAGTAACTTACACACAATGTGACAAGCACTAGTAACAAAACAACAACAGTGTTAGGGTTAGTGTATAACATACTCCACCTCACATTTACAGTCTCTCACCTGGAAAACATGCGATAAGCCTCCTGCTGGATCTCCTCCAGCCACACCATGTGGACACTGCCAATTTCATCGGTAAAATCCTGCAGCTTCCCATTAAAAACCTCCATGAGGGAGCGCGTGGTCTCCGGCAAGGAACTCATGTTGGGGCTCCTGGAAATACACAATTAAAGGTCTTGGTTTTGCAGTACTGACTAATAATGGAAATCGGTGAAGTGTAAACAGTGGCAAAATCAATTAACATGCAAATAATCACAAATGAAGTGTACATTATGAATCCACTAGGCTTTATTCTCAAGCTGTCATTATGAAAACACTCGCTTAGATACATATACGAGTGAAAATGTTTGAGGGAAAATCATGCATCTGCTTTTTCGTGGCAAACTTGACAAAGAGCAACAGGCCCAGACTAGCGTTAGTTAACATTCATGTGCATCCAGATCTAACATATAAACCCCTTCTTTATTTGACATCTGTCATCTTACAACAAAGAGATGGAAAATTTAGACGGCGTTTCACAAGACAAAGGAAATAATTTCACTTGACTTATGATGCAGGTAGATTACTGCATACTAACCATATTTGAACCGTATGAACGAACCATATTTTTTCTCCCGGTTTTCTTTAGTCACATATAAACATTTAATCCAACGTGTATTTGGCTTTTACAAGCGAAATCTTTATTCCGAACACAGCCGCAAATGAACATGCTTGAATATAATAAACCAAGCGACATTTACTTACACTTCAGTTGTTATATTTATGACGTAATAACATTAAAATCACACAAAATAACATGCGAATAACTAAAACATGTACATTTACTTCTGACTTCATTACGGATCCTTAGCCAATCTAACGTTAGCTAATTTAAACAGCAGCATAAGCCATTTTAAAACGGCATCTAACGTTACCTCTTTATCCCGTATGCACGCTAGCACTGCAAAAACAAAGACTTGATGATCCAAAGATATAATCCTAGCTTCTATTTTTTTTAATAAACATTAGATGCTACTTCGTGTCTTACTCGGCTACACTCACTACTGTCTCTTGTTTGGCATCCACCCGCTCAAAACGGTTTAAATAGTTTAAAATTCTGCTCTGACGAATAATGAGCTTCGAACTGCCGATTCTGGGCGGGACCAAAGAATCCTTGTGTGCAATTGGACAATACTGCTGTCTGTCACGATCATTTTGGCCAATCACACTAAAGAAAATTTTGGAAAGGACGAACTGTGCTCTCATTGGATGATACGCATGCCTGTCATTGATTCAAACCGTCCAATGCAGGAAGAGAGCGGTGAAGTCCCCGCCTCCATCCTGACGTTGACGTGATCGACATTCCGTGTGAAAACAGAGCAAAATATAACAAGTTCCGTGCTTCGATATTAGGTTCGTTAATTTTATTAAACATAAAGCTAGATCAGCTTGACAGTTTTAAATTTATTTATAAGAGTTCTTGAAATTTACTAACTGTTTTGTATGTATTACAAAAAAATTACAATGAATTATTTGTATTAAATACGAGCTTCGCATTGTTACCATGGTAACAGAAGCAGCTAGCTCGCTAGCGCAATAAACGGCTCGTCGTTTGAGCAGACCCGATGTGTCTTACTCGATAACGAGCTTCATTTGTAATCTTCTCGTATTTTATTTTCGTTTAAAATATAAATAATAGACGCCCCGTACTGAAACAACAATGTAGGTGAGTTTGTAAGCTCGCCAGGTTGTTTAATTGACTATCATTAACTAGCAGATTAACATGATGAGGTGATCTGATCACTCTGAGATTAACGTAGAAGCTTTTCTAAACAGATATAAATATATTACAAACAACTGTGTTTATATGTGCTATGTTTGTCGCATTGGATTATGATACAACATATTGTATAGTTAGCTGGTTTATAGCTTATTCAATATGAAACCAATGATTTACCATGGTTTTTGAACAAGCACCACGGTAATGCCGTGGTGTTTTTAAAGTACGTTATCTTGGAGTACCTTGTAAACACCATGCTATATGAATAAAATACCATCTGATACTGCCACCTTACCGTGGTTTTTCACCACAGCATCTTTTTATATGGGGGTTATAATAAACTACAGTCTATTTGAATAAGTATATAAATCATTATCAGACAGAAGTGTCATAAGGACCGCAAACTAAACGTACACACGACAGACTGACCTGTGCTTCTGTCATTATGAAATAACTCTAATCCTCTTTGCAGGATTTATTTTTAGAGGATGGACGAGACATGCAAGCTGATCAGAACCTGAAGCTCAGGTAAACGACAATCCGCTGATGGAGATGTGCCACCGTCACAGACCATGAAGAAAATATTCAACTTCAAGAAGAAGAAGGGCTCCCCGAGTCCCTCGGAGACGGGGAGCGTGCACAGCTATGATGTGAAGGAGAAAGACCTCGGGAAGGTCCACAAGGCTGCGCTCAGCGGAGATGTGGCCAAACTCAGACAGCTGGCCAAAAAGAATGATTTAAACCAGCTGGATAAGGAAAACAGGTAATGGTTGATGCACTGTTTTGTTTGTAGTGGACAAATCAAAATGTAATCTTACCACCGACAGCGCTTTGCACATGGAAGATTGACCAGATTGAACCTTGTTAGATCTTAACCTTAGACTTAAGATCGAGCGTTTCTGTAATGCGGCCCCGGGTGTCAGCATCAGACTTCTCCTTCAGGGCTCAGCAATAGGGATTTATTACTTTTTCTTGCCATGCTAACATTTTAATTTTCCCAAATACAAAAGAATGATCTATATTTAGTTTTTAGCAAATACTTTTTTAGAAATATTTGTATTTTTCATGTAACTTAACATTCATTATTTTTTATAATTTTTTTTTTGCAAAACAAAAGTGCGCATATACAATATGGATTTGGTCTGAATTTGTTTTAGATTTTAAATTGCCTTGTTAACATTTTCTCTGGCTCCACTACAGAAGAATTACCTCTTTTTATTTTTTAGCAATTATAACTAAAAGTTATTTTTCATAAAAATATTGTTTCTTTACAAAATCAAAATGTTAAACAAGCTTGAATTAATACATCTATAAAGTAACTATTTCCATGTTCAACATGAAAATATGAGAATTGATGGGATTGTAAAAAAAACTATGTTTCATACTAAAATGCAGCCAGTTTGATAAATCAATGCCTAAATATGTGTTTGGTTATTGGTTAACAACATGTTTCTTTGGAATAACCTTTACGATAATACTAAAACAAAATATTAAAAGAGTAAATAGGGTCCATTTTGATTTCTTGCTCACATTGTGACGCATGAAGAATAATTTAATGGTAGCATTTGTTGATGCATAATCAAATTAGCTTAAACCCCAAGACTTATTTCACCTGGTTCTTTCAGAAGAAACGTTCATACACTACTGTTTAAACTTTGGGGTCCGTATTATTTTCAGGTGTTTTTGAAAGAAGTCTCTTCTGCTCACCAACTAAAATACAGCAAAACAGCAATATTATGAAATGTTATTACGATTTAAAATATCTCGTTTCTATTTGAATATATTGTAAAATGTAATTTATTCCTGTGATCAAAGCTGAATTTTCAGCATCATTACTCCAGTCTTCAGTGTCACATGATCGTCAGAAATCATTCTCATATGCTGTTCAAAAACATTTCTTATTATTATCAGTGTAACAGTTTTTAGTGGAAACCAAGATACTTTTTTCAGGATGCTTTGATAAACAGGAAGTTCAAAAGAACAGCATTTATGTGAAAATAGAAATCTTTTGTAACACTATAAATGTCTTTACTTTACCTTGTTGCTGAATGAAAGTATTGATTTTAGTGATCGACCGATATTGATTTTTTTATTACCGATACCAATTATTTATTATACTCTGTATAATTGTGTATGTGACAAAAAAACTTTTTTTTTACAAAACCGATATCCGATTATGGTCAAATGCTTAAATATCAGGAAAAATATCGGTAAACCGATAATTCTAATTCCAATCTCAAAATGATTTCTTTAAAAAACAAAACAAAAACTTGTTGTTTTAAACTGTTTATAGCTTCCAATCATTAGTATCGTCAGTAATGCTCTAACTTATCCTCTGTGACTGGACCCGCAGGACTGCGCTGCACATCGCTTGTGCCTGCGGACACACAGACGTGGTTCAGTTCTTAGTGAAGAGCAAAGTGAAGCTGAACTTATGCGACAATCAGAACCGCTCTGCCTTAATGAAGGTACATTCAGCTTGTTCTTGTGAAATCATATACATGTAAATACATGCTGACTGGTATGTCTTTGCTGTTATGCACTTCTGGTAGGCGGTTCAGTGTGAACAAGACCGCTCCGTCTCTTTGCTTCTGGAATATGAGGCTGACCCTAACCTGGTGGACATCAATGGAAACACGGCACTGCACCTGGCCGCCCGTATCCCTTCCCTACCGGTGGTGCTGCAGCTCCTGGAGCACTCAGCCAACATCAACGCACAGAACAAGGTGAAACTTTACTGTCCGACTTCAGATCATCACAGTATTAACCACACACAGCAGCTGTCTGATGCATCATGCAATCTTTCATTTCTGCAGTGCTAGGGGTGGACGATATGACAAATCTTATATCACGCTATGACTAATTTTATATCACGATAACAATATATATATCACGATATAGTGATTTTCTTTCTTTTAAAAAGGTTTTTATTATATTAAAATCTTTGATACTATATAATTTTCATAATTCTTGTCACCAATGTCAATATCAAACTTATACAACCCTAAAGAGAGAAAGAAAAAAACAATTCAACCTCACTGAAGATAATAAAAAGTCAGCGATGAAATAAGGATAAGAAACTGATTGCAAGCAATAAGACAAAAAACTACAATAAATAAGAAACACTACATACATTGTGTAAATTAATTAGTCTTCACTGTGTGAACTATATCTATCTATCTATCTATCTATCTATCTATCTATCTATCTATCTATCTATCTATCTATCTATCTATCTATCTATCTATCTATCTATCTATCTATCTATCTATCTATCTATCTATCCATCTATCTATCCATCTATCTATCTATGATAGATATAATTAACATGTGTATTATGTATAGATTCTATACATATTATAAATATATAATTATTATTGTTATTTATTCTCATTAAAGTTACAATAGTGATTTAGTCGAGAGCAGTGAGAGATTTTCTAGCAGTGTGCTGTGATGATTAACATGAATGACAGACAGAACGAATATTGGAACGCTTCCCCTTTAAGAGCGAAGTCCGGATCCAATAATTCAGTTACTGTTACATATGCGTTTCCTCTTTCTACCGTTTACTCTCTCCTAAATCGCTGTGTTTATGAGGACACTTGCAAAGACAGGGATTCTGATGCATATAAGTGTGTTTATGTAATTGTTCAAAGTCGGCAAAAAAGAAAAGGCGCGCTTCTCTCACACAGAAAGAGACGGCGCATGCATATAGCTCTGTTGTTTGAGTTTCAACGGCTTAAAATCGGTTGTTTTAAAACTGCAGTGCTTAGAAACGCGTGACCATGCTACAGATGTAGTCCCTCGTTTAGTAACGAGCTCTGGTTTTGTCCTGGCTGGTCTTCTGTCTCTCCTTCACGCCCCGTGGTGTATAAAGATCGCAGTCACTCAAATGATGAAAAGGTATTACCGTAAACAATGTATTTTGCGACACCACGAAATAAACGATAGAACATAATATGAAACGATAGTCTTTTTATTTCGTCTATCCGGTACAGCCCTATGTAGTGCCAAATTGCAGAAATAATGGACTACTAACTTTCTACTTAGTGCGTGCTGCATAATATACACTAAAATGCTTACTCATACCATTGGTTGAGCCAGAATTGCAGCCTTAAATTAAGGATGCACTTATAAACCAAAAGCGATTGTCTTGCACATTGAAAAGTAAGATGTTGTGGTTTGATCGACAGGATGGCAACAGTCCACTGATGCTGGCTGTGATGGAAAACCATGCAGACGTGACAGAGCTTTTACTGAAAGAGGGAGCGGATGTTAATGTCAAGAATCAGGAGCAACGGTTAGAAAGATGCACTTTAATGGATTAGATCATCTAAAGGTTAAAGCTCTGTAGTCATCTTAGTAT
The DNA here is from genome assembly GCA_003573665.1 of Oxygymnocypris stewartii. Taxonomy (NCBI): domain Eukaryota; kingdom Metazoa; phylum Chordata; class Actinopteri; order Cypriniformes; family Cyprinidae; genus Oxygymnocypris; species Oxygymnocypris stewartii. Next base: position 3,018 of record QVTF01005984.1, on the reverse strand, counting down.
TGTTCTAGTGTGCATTTAGGACGACACAATAGAGAAATGTTATCAAATTGTGCTCTATTCATTTTCTTTTCAACAAACTTAATAAACAAACAGGAATAAGGACTAATAAACAAATGGATAAATAAACAACAATTGATTTGTGATCCAAATAAGTATTATTTTATCATTACTTGATTATTTTGTATTAATATTTTGAATTAGATTTTGTTTTATATTGTAATTTTAGTAATTTATTGTGCATTTTAGTTATTTTTATTAGTTTGTTATTTTGTCGAATTTGTTTTTATTAGGTTTTATACATTTTTATTTAAGTTTTAGTTTTTAAGTAATTTTGTATAAGTCATGTTTTATTATTTTATTATTGTTATATCATTATTATATTGTTTTTTACTTTGTTTTTATAGAACATTTATTAACCTATTGGTTTTAGTACAGTTTTTATTCATGTTATTTCAGTTTTAATCATTTTAGTACTTAATTTTAGTCTTCGCAACTAACTGAAGTAATATTAATAATTTATATTCTGTTTCATTTCTGTTAAGAATACATGTATTTCAGTTAGCATAAATATCTTCTAGTATGATTTTAGTTAACGATAACAACGTTGATTCACATTCTGTTTGTCATTGTGAAGGTCTGTGTTGATGATAGCTGCGTGCAACGGACAAATCAGCATGGTGCGCTGGCTTCTTCAGTACGATGCCGACATCACGGTGAAAGATGATAAGGGATGGTCTTCTGATGATTATGCTGTTATGAATGGACACCACGCGTAAGGACTTTCTTATTTTGCCTGCTTATATTTCAAACTCACCATTTGACTTGAAATAGTCCTTACTTTGTTTGTATGTTGGTTTCACAATGAATGTTGCCAGTTTGTGTTGCTTAATGCATTGTAAGTTAGGAAGATTTGAAACGCTGATAGCGATATGTTCAGATTGGCAATGTTTCATTAATGGAAATGGACTGCAGATGTTGTGTGTTGTGAAAACAGTAAGCTTTGTTTGAATCATTTGCATGTAGGAGCTAATATCAATAATCGTTCTGTTCCAGATGTTCACATCTGATTATCGAGCATGGGGCGAAGAGAAGATCCTTCAGTCACCTTCCCATTTCACTGCCAGCAAAAAGAAGCAGACGTCCGTGCTCGGCAGCCCCGGTGGTGTTGGGGCCGGTTTGGCTTTGGGAGGACCAGCTCTGGATAAAGATGGTGAGTCTAACTTGATTTGCATGATTGAAGGATTTCAGTGTCATTTGTAAATGTATGTCAGCATTGCTGCAGTGTTTTGATGTGGTTCTGTTTCCTCACTGTTACTCCACACTCATCTGTTGTAGCAGCAGGAAGCAGGTCCGCAGGAGAAGGGAAAGGTATTGCCAATGTGTGCCAACCAATGTGCTGTAGATCAGACACATTTGTCTTTGCCCTTTCAGAGATCAAAGGAATAGTTCACCCAAAATTTAAAATTAGCTGAAAATGTACTCATCCTTTGGCTATCCAAGATTAGATGAGTTTGTTCTTCATCAGATCTGGAGAAATGTAAGATTACATTCTCTTGCCCCGCAATGGATCCTCTTCAGAGAATGGGTGCCGTCAGAATGAGAGTCCAAATAGCTGATGAAAGCACCATAATAATTTCTCTAAATCTGTTCTGATGAGGAAACAAACTCATCTACATCTTGGATAGCCTGAGGGGGAGTAAATATTTAGCAAATATTCATTTTTGGGCAAACTATTCCTTTAAGACACAATATTTAGAGTAGTGTGAGATCATTTAGTGTTGCTTAAATTGGTAAACCATGGTGTGTCTTGTCATAGGAGCTGTTCTTTCTATGTGTTGTATTCTTATATGCTAAATTAAATACCTACTCACACCAAGAATGAAGTAAATAAATGAGACTAGGTGAAACAAAGCCCAGTCTTGAACAAGGCAAAAGGGGGCATACAGCTCAGCAGAAAATGCAATTTCACTAAATTTTATGTAAAAGTAATGTTTTACTTATGTAATGTCATTCAATGTATTTTTAAGACTATTTTCACTTACTCTTTACTGCTGTAATATATAAATATATACTATAATAGAAGTGTACTGTAATAGCTGTACAGATGTTGTGGTGATATACATTAAACATTGTCTCACTTTATAAGAAAATTTTAATCTAAATCTATAAAAATAGGTTTTAGATACTTGAACCAATGCTTATTGGCCCTTAACAAACAAATACAAAAAAAGATAAAACATAATTTATTGGTGTAAATAGGTCTGTAGGAATGCATCGTTTCACCACAAATGGATATTCAGTCTAATTGGTAATGGGTCTTTATATTTCTATTTAACTTTATGGCAAGAAAATGTATTGTATTAGCAATGGATTATATTTTGGCTATGCTCTATTTTGTCTTAAGTGCAGGTAATATTTTATATTTCTCTCCTCAGATACAGAAGACAATTCTCACACAGACTCCATTAGCAGGTGAGATGGCATTGGTATGTCAAAAAAGAAAGGGGTGAGAAAAGCAGCTACAAATGATCATTTATCTAGCATGACATTTTTTCATTTGCAGGGCATCAAAAAGTGGTGCTGCTGATTCTTGGCCTTCATCAGATGACGATGAAGAGTTAGATTTGAGCCCAAAGGTATATTTTTAAGCAGTTCTGAATAGCACATGTAAAATTGATTACAAATATGGTAATATTGGGTTTTGGTAATACAACGCTTTTTTTTCAGAAACAGAGGGTAAACTTGAAGAAAATCGTAAGCATTTCAAAAAGGGAAAATGTAGAAGGTAAGTTTTAAATTGAAATGTTTTGTGAAGTCTAACAATTGTGGTGGTGGTGTTGTGATTTGAAACTCCTACCGTATAAAAAAGTCCCAAGGCAGTCCCATTAGGTGGCCATCTTGGTAAGGATAATAGGCAAGCAAACACGGCTATTGTCCACTTGAATGGGGAAAGACTGAAGTGTTTAAAATGTTTGGCTAAGCTTGTTACATTAACATCTTAAATCAACTATTTAAAAC
>QVTF01005983.1:0-28062 GCA_003573665.1 Oxygymnocypris stewartii | reverse complement strand
CCCGCGTCTGCTCAGTTTCTGTTCAGCGCGCGCACACACATCTCTCTCTCTCTATCCGCGTCTGCTCAGTTTCTGTTCAGTGCACACACACACACACACACATCTCTCTCTCTCTCTCTGCATCTGCTCAGTTTCTGTTCAGCGCGCGCACACACACATCTCTCTCTCTCTCTGCGTCTGCTCAGTTTCTGTTCAGCGCACACACACACACACATCTCTCTCTCTCTCCGCGTCTGCTCAGTTTCTGTTCAGCACGCGCACACACACATCTCTCTCCCCGCGTCTGCTCAGTTTCTGTTCAGCGCGCGCACACACACATCTCTCTCTCTCTATCCGCGTCTGCTCAGTTTCTGTTCAGTGCATACACACACACACATCTCTCTCTCTCTCTCTCTCTGCATCTGCTCAGTTTCTGTTCAGCGCGCGCACACACATCTCTCTCGCTCTGCGTCTGCTCAGTTTCTGTTCAGCGCACACACACACACATCTCTCTCTCTCTCGCGTCTGCTCAGTTTCTGTTCAGCGCGCACACACACACATCTCTCTCTCTTCCGCGTCTGCTCAGTTTCTGTTCAGCGCGCACACACACACACATCTCTCTCTCTCTCTCTCCACGTCTGCTCAGTTTCTGTTCAGCACGCGGCAAAGAAAGAGCAGAGCTTAATTCAGTTAACACAGATATTAGTTTGCTTGCTTCTCTAATATTACATGCAAGTATAGCCAAAATCCCAGCACAGCTATTGTCATTATCTTATGGGTATTTTATTTAATCAGACAACGGCTCAATTGTAAGGATTTGTGCAGATTAACATCTTGTAAAGGAGAGCTAGTTATGTAGTCTTAATGGGTCGCTTTTCAATCACTTTTTCATATTCATTCCGTTGTTTGACAACAGAAACAATAAAATATATCAATGAAAACAGTTGTATTTTTTAGTTTTATTGAGAATTTATTCAAAATACAGTATGTGGGCACAGAGAGACAAACAAATGCAATAATGAATGTAACGGCAGCGCAACTCTGCCGATCAGCACGTCAAGAAGCAGCAGACAGAGCAGCGATGATTATGCTATCACCTTTTCAGAGGACGACGTTTGGAGGGAGCTAAAGAGAGTGAACGTCAGGAAAGCAGCAGGACCTGATGGGATTACTGGCCGCGTTCTGAGGTCCTGTGCTGATCAGCTTGCTGGTTTGTTTACTTCCATCTTTAATGAGTCCCTTGCTACCCTCTGTTGTTCCCACCTCCTTTAAAAAATCTGTCATAATCCCTGTGCCTAAGAACAGTAAACCCTCTTGCCTGAATGACTATCGTCCAGTTTGCCCTCACATCGACAGTCATGAAGGTTTTTGAGAGACTTTTAAAGAAACACATTTGCTCCTCCATCCCTGCTACTTTGGACCCTCTTCAGTTTGCCTATCGGCCAAATAGGTCTACTGATGATGCCATCTTTCAGGTACTGCACTCCTCCCTCACTCACATCGACAGCAAAAATGGCAACTATGTCAGGCTGCTATTCATCGACTATAGCTCAGCTTTCAACACTATAGTCCCCACCAAGCTAGCTGTCAAACTCTCAGACCTCGGCCTAGACACTTCACTCTGCGACTGGATTCAAGATTTCCTCACTGCCAGACCACAAGTAGTGAAAGTCGGCCAGTTCACCTCCAACTCCATCACCCTGAATGTAGGAGCCCACAGGGCTGTGTCCTGAGCCCCCTGCTATACTCTCTATACACCCACGACTGCGTGTCCTCACACAGCTCCACTTCCATTGTTAAATTTGCAGATGATACTGTGGTTCTGAGCCTCGTTTCCAACAATGATGAGGCCGCATACTTGGATGAGGTGGAGAGACTCACATCATGGTGCCAGGACAACTGTCTCTCTCTGAACGTGAGCAAAACCAAAGATCTGATTGTAGACTTCAGGAAGAGACAGCAGCAGCCCTACACTCCTCTTATGATCAGCGGGACCCCTGTGGAGAGGGTGAGCAGCTTCAAGTACCTCGGTGTAAACATCTCCGAGGACCTGACATGGACTGCACACATCCAAACACAGGTGAAGAAAGCAGGGAAAGGCTGTACCATCTGCGACAGCTGAGGAAATTCAGGGTCTCACCAGCTATCCTGAAAACGTTCTATTCAGGGGCCATAGAAAGTGTTCTGACTCAGTGCATCTCAGTGTGGTATAATAATGCCACATACCAGGACTGCAAAGCTCTACAGAGAGTCGTGCGCTTAGCTGAGCGCATCTCAGGGTCTGCTCTCCCCTCTCTGCAGGACATCTACCTCAAACGCTGCAAAAGCAGAGCTGCTAAAATCATCAAAGACTCAACTCACCCCGGTAACCATCTTTTCATTTTACTGCCATCTGGCAAGCGCTTCAGGAGCATGATGGCAAAAACTGAAAGACTTAGGAGGAGTTTCTTCCCCAGGCCATCAGGCTCCTAAACTCAGTCTCATAACATCATAACATCCACATGACTCAATTTAATAAACTGTAAACACATCCATTATTCCCCATCATCCACACTGCTGCTATGTGTACATTCCCGGTACAACCTATTTGCACATTCTCTTGCACATCCGTGTTTATATTAATATTATTAATCCACAGTATACTGTATTGCACACTTTATCTCATTGCACATCTTACTCCTTATTTTATTATTTGTTCCTATTTTCATTCTCACCATATTTATATATATATATTCTCTTGTGTTATGTTTCATTGTTTTATTGCTTTTATGTTATTTTTTATTTTATTTTTTTGCACTTTTCATTGAGCGGACCTGTCCTGACTAACATTTCACTACTGATTATACCCTGTATGATTGTGTATGTGACAAATAATAAAGAACCTTGAACCTTGAACCCTTGAACCTAATAAATAATATATATACATTTTGCACGTTCAGAAGAAGTGAGCTGCTCTGTCCTGCAAAAAATGTAAACCGGTTTGTGTAAATTGCTCAGTGGAAAGAAAGAGAAGTAATGGGAACATTGTATTTCTTTTTTCATGTGTCTAATAGACATGAACAAGTTATTTGAAAAACATATATTACCTTTGAAATATGTCTAGTCTTCATGCTCTATGTTGAGTATGGTTTCAATAATAATAAACATAAATTTGCATAAAGCATCCATATTTGTCCATGCCCATGTTGATTAGAGTATAAAAAACTTGAAAATGATTAATTTAGAACAAATAAAAATGTGCGATTAATTGCAATTAATCGATTAACGATTAACAATCAATTAACTCATGACAATCATGCGATTAATTGGGGTTAAATATTTGAATCGATTGACAGCCCTAGTAAAAATACAGAATGTTTTCTGTAAGGGTTGGATTTAGGGGTAGGGTTAGCATTAGAGGAAGCAAAGTAAAGTATGTACAGTACAAAAGCCATTATGTCTATAGAAAGTCCTCATAAAGTGTGTGTGTGTGTGTGTGTGTGTGTGTGTGTGTTTCTGGAGGCCTTTTCTTATTATCTCAATGAGACTTAACATGTGGCTCTCTCAGTATGTGGTCAGATCAGTTTCTGGAGCTCAGCCAGCATCTCTGCTCTGCATTATTACTTTCTGCTGAACCCCAGCCAGAAACACTCACAACCTGCCTGATATTAGTTATCAATATTTTACTGGCCCATATGAGAGCTAAAAGCATTGAAATTAAGCAGAACACAAAGTTGGGGGGACCCCTGACCCCGACAGCAAGACTCAATACTGAGTGTGAATCCCTGAAACATGGGCCGTATCCAAAATTGCCCCGTATACCTTCAAATAGTGCACTATTTAAGGCGACAGCCATTTTAAGTGGTGTTCGAAACCATAGTGGATGTTCTCGGGTGCACTCATTCAATCCCACAATGCACCGCAAAAACGAGTGTACAACCGATGTACACTCAATGGCTAGAGAATCCCCATAATGCACAGTGAGAGTCACGCGTCAAATTAATTCCCGCAGCTGAATCATCCATTCATTTATTTTAGAAGCGCTCATCCATGGCGTAATACAACACAGGCACAAATTCACTGTAAATTGACTATTAGGGTTTATACATTATTTCCGTGACAGAGTTCAAGATAAAACCTTTAATCTAACTACTGGAGCTGCCTGTTTCAAATGATGCAAAAGCATCAGTCCTTCCGGTGCACTCAGTGTCCGAATTCACTCACTCGTTTTCATTCACTCCTTCAAGTAAACTCTATGAGTGGACTAATGTAGGGAATAGTGAATGAGGGTATAGCGGGCGATTTCGAATACAGCCATGCAGTGCACTGCCTACCCAGATATTTTTTGGGCATATTTTTTGATATGCTCAATTCATGTACGAAGCCAAAAACATTATCTAGATAGTTCACTTGTTTATAACACATAGTCTCTGCAACGTTTGGTAAAAACTAACTAGATGAGTAAAGTTTGTAAACAAACTTTGATGTTGGCTTGATAGAGCCTTGTTTGAAAGTTTGAAATAACTTTGAAAAGCTTGAAGTTTGACAATTAGCAATATTAGCACATTACTAGAATGTTTTAAGATTTTGCTAACACTTTTAACATGCAGCTAACATGATTTAGCATGTAGCTAGGATGATTTATCATGTTGCTAACATGATTTAACATTGTTAGCATTATTTGACAGACTGTTAACATATTTAACGTTTTAACATGTTGTTTGCATGATTTAACACATTACTAGCACAAAGTAACATTAGCACAAATTGACATTACGAATTCGCATGTTGTTAGCAAAGGTTTAACATGTTGCCAGCATGATTTAACACATTGCTAGCATGATTTAAATGTTGCTACCATGATTTAACATGATGCTAGCATCTTTTAACATGTTGGTAGCATGAATTAATTCATTGATAGCTTGAATTAACATGTTTGCTGGCATGATGTAGCATGTTGCTATTATGATTTAACATGTTGTCTTAAGATGCTCATTAAACTTTGGTATACCACAACTTGGTATACTATATTACTATAGTAGCCTACATGTTAAATACACTATACATCGTGCTGTACAAAAGCTTTGACCCCCTCAATGAAAGCTTGTGGGATTTTTTTTGAAGATTCGAAAGTCAGATCAGTTAGAGAAGATACAGCACCCCAAGTCACACCAGTCTGAAGGACTGACCTGAGTTTGGTGGTTGTAGAAGAAGAAGCCAACATAATGACTTGATGCACACTGTGTTGCCAGTCTTTATAAAGGTGTGTTTCTAGGGTATTTCTGAGTGATTGCTTGATGGTTTGCATTAGCAAGCACTTCCAATACAGTAGCTTCACTTGAAACCATCACATTACAAGCTGTTTTCAACCATTTTGGTATTCCAGACATCCACTGGTAGAACAATTAACACATCCACTATGATTTAGATCTTGTCCTTGAAATTTAGTGAAAACGCCCACTGACAGATGGTTTAAGCCAGCACTGTTTAATGACACATATCCGGCTCCCACCGTCGCCCACTTCACATTCCTTTAATGCCGTTACACTCCGGAGTCGAGCACCACTGTTTTGATTGTCACGTTTAGAGGCTCCAGTCACCAGAGTGTCATGAAAAAGCACCAGTAATCTTGTCGTAAAAATCATAGACTAGCTTTTTTTATTTGCTGCTGTAAACCTTGCGCAGAGTGAATTAAAGACTCCATATGGTCTATTGTATTTAATGCTATGTAAACACTGCTGAATCTCTATTTAAATGATGAGAACAGGACAGATCATATTGAATTTTGATTGTGTTTGACAGTAAAATCAAAATGTAGATTAGTTATACTTAGTTAAATGCTGGAGATTATCATATATAGTGACTACAGTGCATTTATTGATGATTACGCAGCTACTGTACACATACCTGCAATTTCTTCTGCCGCAAAAATACAGTAAACGGTTTCTACTTTTTTATTTCACACCAATTTGGGGTTTTCAAAAGATATGTCATGGTTATGCTCATTAGTGGAATGTCCATTTTGTCTTTACATTTCATTAATTTGACTGAACAAAAAAAGAATAAGCCACCCAGCTAAAAGTGATCATGAAAAATACACCAGCATTCGGCTGACCTATATAATCCATTATGTTGCTTGCTATTATAAAAAGTGCCCTGCCTCCTGTGTGTGTTCAGCTATGGGATTCATCTGTTCAGTTCCAGAGTGAATTTACTTTTGCTGTTTTCAAGCCTTATTCACTTGTACTTTTACTCTCATGATTGACACACAGTGGCTTTAAAACTATTGGACATATGTTCCACACTTAAAGATGCCTGAATGCTATTGCATTATATAACAAAATATTAAAACAAGTGGCATTTATTAACATTTGGCAGCTCCAAGATAGCTAACACAACAGCATAATGTGTTTAGCTTAGCAACATGCTAACACTTATGTTTTAATTTGTATGTGCATTTATTTATTTATTTATTTCACCCCAACAAAAAGGTTCAATAATAACCTTGGTTTTACTACAAATAAAACAAAACAATTTGGTTATTGTAGTTAAACCATGATAATGACAAATTAACCATGGTTTTGCTATGCTAACCATAGTTTAACCATAGTATTTGTAGTAAAACTGTGATTATACAAATTCAATCCATTACTACACATGGTTACTATACGTTTACACTATTAAACCCATGGTTCAGTTTCATAAGGGAGGAACAATGTAAATCACAATCTTAACATGAGTGTAAATTGCAGTGTTTTGACCTATTTCAAATGTTCCATTCCCTTCAAAGAAAGGAAAAAAATGCAACCGTGTGCAGGACGTTTGTAAGTTACAGAGCGTGTAAGTTACATAAGTCAGGTCTTCTTTACAATAAGCAATATACTATAAAATAGAATACCCACAATTCTCAGTAGATCTGGGGGAATCTTGGAAGCTCTTGTCACCTCTAATGATATCAGCTGACGGAGAGATTGATGGCGTTAACATTAAGCAAAGTTTCCCCTCTAGCTTGCCCTTTATTCCAGGAAAACACACATATGTTCACAGTGGCTCCAACATGCATCCGCAGTCTGAGGCACATGCTATGAATAGGGCGAAGTGACAGTGAAATATGACTCTGCTGTGGACTCTCTCATTTCTAATGAGAATATAGCGCTCTTGTCCTCTCCTCTTTCTCAATGAGTTAATTTAACTGAGTCAGGGACGCCGGTGCACCTTTATTCACTCTCAGTTTGCTTTAACATGCCGTGTAAAGTGATGTCTTTTGATCCACAGTGCTCTGCATGATTTACAGTCTGTGTTTTTTTGTTAGCTCACTGCTGTCTTGTTTGTTCATGGTGTTTTTATTTGACTAATACATGAATAATGTGCAGGACAAGCTGTATATCTGTATGCATCCTCTCTAAGGTTACTGCTACCTCATTACTCATACATATTTTATTATTTAAGTATATTAATATATTTTTTATTTTAATAAAAGGGATGTACCCCTTCCATTCATCATCACAAAATTGTATGCACAAAATGAGCTCATTTCAAATTTGATGCCTGCTACAGTTTTGATTTGTAGCACTTTTCCACTTTGAAACAGTCCATTTTAAATTAGCCTTGGCCCACATGATGCGACGGTGCTTCTGGACCATGTTCAAATATGGCTTCCTTTTTGCATGATAGAGCTTTAGTTGGCATCTGCAGATGGGATGGCGGATTGTGTTTACCGACAGTGGTTTCTGGAAGTATTCCTGGGCCCATTTAGTAATGTCAATGACAGAATCAGGGCCCGAAGACTACGAGCATCCAACAAAGTTATTCGGCTTTGTCCCTTACATACAGAGATTTCTCCAATTTATCTGAATCTTTTTATGATGTTATGCACTGTAGATGATGAGATTTGCAAAGCTTTTGCAATTTGACATTGAGGAATGTTGTTTTTAAAGTATTCCACAATCTTTTTACGCACTCTTTCACAGATTGGAGAGCATCTGCCCATCTTTACTTCTGAGAGACTCTGCCTCTGTAAGACATCCCTTTTATGTTACAGACCTGATGTCAATTAATTTGTTGCTAGATGTTCTCCCAGCTGAATCTTTCAAAATGTCTTGCTTTTTCAGCCCCCGTGCCGACTTTTTTGAGACTTGTCAAATTTGAAATGAGCTCATTTAGTGGATAAAAGTGTACAATGTATCTGTATAAACATGTCGAATTTTCATGATTTTGGGTTGTAAATGGTACAGATAATGGTTGAATTTGAATTAGAGTAAAATTTACTGGTAGAATTAGATGTAGAAGCAGATGTATTGGCAGAGACAGGGGTACACGTAGAGGTATTGGTGATATTAAAGGTATAGTTAGAGGAAGTGGTAGAGTTAAAGCAGTATAAGAAGAGGTACTGGTAAAAGTAGTGTAGAGGTAGAGTAAAAGCGGTAAGGTAAAAGTGGAGGTAGTGATAGTGATAGTTAAAAGTACTGGTAGAGTTAGGGATAGAAACAGATGCACTGGTAGAGATAGAGTTAGAAGTAGAGGAATTGGTAGAGTTAAAGTTAGAATAAGAGGTATTGGTTGAGGTAGTGGTAGAGTTAAAGGTATTGATAGAGTTGGAAGTAACAGTAGATGTATTGGTAGAGGTACTGGTAAACATAGCCTAAAAGATGTGGAAACTATTTATTAAAACTATTTGCACAATTTATTGTTTTGGTTACATTTTGTACCTTTGTGCAGTGGTTCATAAGATTCTTTGAGTCTGATCAAAAAATAATCAACAAGTAAAAATTAAACCAAAGTTTTTTGAGGTAATGTGAAATGTAGTATTGTTAAAACAATAGTAGACGTATTGGAAGCAGTAGTGATCGTGGCAGAGTTATGGGTAGAATAAGTACTATTGGTAGAGTTTAAATTTTGTTGGGTTAATGGTAAATTTAAAGAGGTCATATGACTTTACTAAAAAGAGCATTATTTTGTGTATTTGGAGTAATGCAATCTGTTTACGTGGTTTAAGGTTAAAAAAAATATATTTTCCACATACCGTACATTATTGTTGCTTTCTCAAATGTATTGATTTTTACCATGCTCTTTGTTCTGAAAAGCGACGCATGCTCTGATTGGCCAGCTATCCAGTGCATTGTGATTGGCTGAATACCTCAAGCGTGTGATGGAAATTACGCCCCTTACCATATTTGGAAACACACAGCATCTCCACGACATGGCGGAGGCAGCAACAATAATACCAGCTAGAATAAAAGTTATGCCTTCTTTATTTGCGCAAACATTTGGGCGGTGTTATCTTCCTACACAGTGACGTAGATTTGTGGAGGCGTGCTAAAATGAAGTGTTGGATTGGTCTTAACTTTGAGAAAGAATATATCTTTGGGTTGAGACTTTAATCTTTGCAACTTTACGGACCTTATATACTGTATGCACGAAGAGTTTGTAACACTCCAAAGACAAAGGAAAACATGAAATCACATCAATGGCATTGGTTTCTTAGAGGTAGAAGGAGGTACTAATAGAGATAGTTAAGGTAAAGATGAAAAACAATGTGGTTTGCTCAAAAAAAACATTTAACATTTCACTCACAGATAGTTAAAGACCTGTCTCTCTCCTTCCATTCATAGCGAAAATGCTTGAACAGGTTGTTTTCAACCAGTTATCCTCATTTCTGTCAAAGCATAACCAACTGGATGCTAACCAATCAGGTTTCAGACGTGGACATTCAACTGAGACGGCGCTACTCTCAGTCACTGAAGCCTTGCGGATTGCAAAACTGATTCCAAAAGCTGATTCATCAATTCACATTCTGTTGGCTCTATCTGCTGCTTTTGACACGGTTAACCATCAGATCCTCCTGTCCACGCTCTCATCACTGGGCATCACAGGGATTCCACTTCGCTGGTTTGAATCCTATCTCACTGGCAGGTCATTCATGGTGGCCTGGGGAGGGGATGAATCCAGAGCACCTTGGAGTCCAGAGGAATCGATTCTTGGACCCCTCCTCTTCTCCACATACACTACATCACTGGGTCCCATCATACAAGCACATGGTATTTCCTACAATTGCTATGATGATGACACACAGCTCTATCTCTCATTTCGACCAGATGATCCAATGGTAGCTGCATATCAGTGCAGGCTGAAGGCTGCCTGGCGGACATCTCTGCGTGGATGAAAGTACATCACCTACAGCTGAACCTGGCAAACACTGAGCTTCTTGTCTTCCCGGCCACTCCAACTCTACTACATGATTTTACCATCCAGATAGATTAATCAACAATTACCCCATCAAGTTCAGTCAGAAATCTTTGTGTAATTTTCGATGACCAGCTCACTTTCAAAGACCACGTTGCAAAAACTGTTCGATCCTGCAGGTTTGCATTGCACAACATCAGTAAGATCAGGCCCTTCCTTACACAGCATGCAGCACAACTTCTTGTCCAGGCCCTTGTCATTTCTAGACTGGACTACTGCAATGCTCTTCTAGCTGGACTTCCATCGTGCACAATCAAACCTTTACAGATGATTCAGAATGCAGCGGCACGACTTGTCTTCAGCGAACCCAAAAGGGCCAATGTCACACCTCTCTTTGTCTCCCTGCACTGGTTCCCCTGTTGCAGCTTGCATCAAGTTCAAGACAATGATGCTTGCATATAGAAGAGCCAAAGGCTCAGCACCCTCCTACCTCCACTCACTGATTACAATCTACATCCCCTCCAGAAGTCTGAGATCTGCGAGTGAGCAACGCCTCGTGGTGCCATCACAGAGAGGCACGTTCCAGAACGTTTTCATTCACCGTTCCTGGCTGGTGGAAATAACTTCCCACCCCTATCCAGAATGCTGAGTCCCTGACAATTTTCAAGCCACACCTGAAACTCATCTCTTACGTCTTCACTTGACTTCTGCTCCTTCTTCTTCATAAATAAAATAAATAAATAAAATAAATAAATAAAATCCCTTTGCTCCCTTAACCTCTCCCTGTCTAGCTAGTTTTGCTCTGAACAATGCCTGAAATGTTGGATGACAGGCACTTCCTGTGAAAGTTTGCCTCTTTATAATTTATTGCTTATTGTATTCCTCAATTCTAAGTTGCTTTAGATAAAAGCATCTGCTAAATTAATAAATGTAAATGTAGATTAGGAAAAATATTGGTAGGGTTAAAGGTAGAGTTAAAATTAGAGTTGGTTGTGTTTTGGGGCATACAACACTTCCACCTGACACTTAACTCCATTTCACCTCTTTCAATAATTTATTTGTGAAATAAAAAAGCTTGTCCAAGTCATGCCATTGCCTTTCCTGCTGCGTCTTTGGCTCTCGGCCAAATTTGATTTGCGTTTTATGTGGAAAATGCAAATACCCCATGGCATGACTTTTCATGCATAGTGCTAATATGCAAATCACTCAGTTCAGTTCCATCAAATAATGTTAAAACCAAAAGTCTATAAAAGTAAGTAATTTAATGAAATTTTCAAGAATGCAAATCCAAGGCTGTATGGAGCGCAGGTTCTCTGCGAGCATTAAGCTGCATTACGTTGGACCCCTTTATCTTAATAGCTGATCTGAGAGCAGCGAGTGAGGGCCTCTCCGCATAATCAAAGCTTTGCTTCCCGTACTGTGGCTTTCTGCAGTGACCAACTCAGAATTAACACTCCAGTGCACCCAAATATGACCGCTTCACCATTGATATGTGCAGTTAATTACATTCAAATGACTATTAAAGAACCTGCTCTCTCTTCCTCTTTTAACCTCTATCACAATGCCAGCAGCCCATCTGAATAGTCTCTGGATTACAGCCCTTTTGTTCTGTAAAATATATGAAAATTCATCAGAATTGAACACTTCCACAGATAAATCTATATTAAAGGACTTCAAGAAATTAATGGATGCAACAATTCTGTAATGCTGGTTTTGATTTATCACCTTATAGGGAAATGATTTATGGCTTTATGGACTTAAACAAGCAAGGTATCAAGTGCGGCATGTTCTTCTGCAGAGCTTTATTATCAACAATCCATCCTGATAAAAATGGTTTTAAGTATCTGTGAGTTTATATTTGTGATCTCTTCTGAAAATATATTTGTTTTTAGAGAGCAGCGAATAGATGTATGCACACTCTTTCTGATGTTGTACCAGTAAAAGGAAATTATTTAAATCATTTTTATTTTCCGCACACTTAAATTATGATAAACCAATTAAATCAAAATATTATTGTTTGATTTATATTTATTGTAAAATGTCCTTGGGCAAACCGATTTCTGTCTGTTTTGAGGTATTATCTTTGCCAAAACTGATCAAAATGAGAAATATGTTATTTTAAGCCTTTGAACATCAATAGGAATGGTTTAATGTAGCTCAGTATAGTGATCAACTGAATATCTTTAATTTGTTTGGCATTCTTGAGAGCGGGGTTAGAGGTAAATTGCAAAGTGGGTGTATAATAACATCATTTAAATGGACATTATTTTAGCTTGAGTTAAACAAGTCAGTGGAGCAGAAAATTGTCCGGTTTCCTCCAAATGCGGCACACACACACACACACGCACGCACGCACACACGCACGCACACACACACACAGTTCAAGAAATACTTTGCAATGTAATCGTACTATTCTTTGAGGGAAGACTTCTTATTTCTACACAAGAAGGGTTCTGACCATCCATCTAGAGTTTCATGCCAGAACTCTGTATTTCAATGATTCACTACAACGATTTGGACAGACGCTACTAATAATAAAAAAATATTATTATGACATCGAAACACATTTCACTCAGAATTGTCAGTTACTTATAAAGAAACAGCAAGTAACACATTGAACTTAACATGACATTTTAAAGCAGACAGATGGAAATAGCATTTTCTTTGAAAGTGTTCTCCAGTCTTTGCTTTCCAACTATTTTTTTTTTTTTTTTTTTTTTTTTTTAGTGTATGAGCGAAACAGTTCTGGAAAGTGGTTGTAGCCAATCATTCTAATTCGTAAATAAATATGCTCTTATTGAAGTTGTGATTCTTTAGGGATGAATCAAACTAATTCTTGTGTTGTAATCAACGTTAATGCCACAAGATAGTTGTGATCTTCAGTTCCAGGTAGGTCTTCAGCAGAAACAGAGCAAATTAAGGTTTTGAAAACGCTGTCTGAAAACCTTCAGGCTTTTCAGTTCAAGACAAATGACAGTAGTCGACAAATTATAGGTTCTAGTGCATTCCTGTGGAAGAGCTACTGTAAAGAATCTGAGCTGTCAAGCAGCAATCAAACTCAACACTCGAACCAATCAACACAAGGTGACTTTCTGCTAATCCATACGAGTATCGGGCAAGTACTCTGTACTTTGATCAGGTTTCCGATAAGGTGTGCGCTTGGGTCAGGATTGGCATTGGTGGGACTGTCTTGAGGAGATGCCTATTGTGTAAATGACAGCAGACAGGCGCTATGACAAGCATCTGAGGCTCACTGTCCCTTTAACAGCTCTGACGGAACAACTGTCAATCCCCCCTCGCGTCAACTCACTTTGAGCGGGATGTTTCCATCAAAGCTTGGAGGGAGCTCACGAACAGTGTATTGACCTTGAATGGCTCGCATTGATTTCCGGTTTTGACACACAGATGAGAGGAGGACGGTGCACACTGGATGTGGAGGTAGGGGTTTCTTACATGGCCGCCAGCCTGTAGGTGTGATTGGGAACAGATTTCCCGAATTCCGATACGGCGCCACCTGCCTGAAATGATGGATCGCTCTCTGGTATCCCATCAATCCTCACCTGCAGGAGAGAGGGTGACACCTGTGAGATATTTATCATCATATACGACACAACCGAAACAGGCCAATCGCAGCAAAGCCCTGCACGCTAAGCCCCACCCAATATGATTGCCAAGAGGATTCTTTTCAAACCAGATTTATAAGGTAGTGTGACATTGTGTACTTGTGTGTTGACATAACTGACAATATATACTTAAATATATACTTTCATGTACTGCAAATGTAACAAATACTACTATTATTAATAATATAATAATCATTTGCATTTACAGTCATTAAAATGTGTGTGTGTGTGTGTGTGTGTGTGTGTGTGTGTGTGTGTGTGTGTGTGTGTGTGTGTGTGTGTGTGTGAATTCAAATTACAAATAAATAATTAAATGATTTATAAATTATACATTGACTTATTTTTTATGTAAATATAATACATTTTCCAAATAGCCCAAAAAGTAGGAATATATGGAAAAAGATAGCCAATTAATATACAAATTATATTTTCTCATCTTCAGTTGTAATATTTTTTTTTTTTTAAGTTAATAAATATGTTTTATATAATAAATATGTTAATTAGTAAACAAATGCTTCATTGTGTAATTATAATGTAATTAATAATACGCATTTGCACAATATATATTAAATATATTATATTATATGCATTATATTCAATATATATATTATATATATAACGTATTATTTTTTATTTTTTTTACAGTGTATGAGCAAAACTTATTTTTCCTTTATACACAAAAATAAATAAATAAATAATAGGGCAGTTATTTTGATTAATTTTATCTTAAAATGTTATCAACATTTTAAAATAATATTAGTACTTATATATTACATAATTGTACTGTAATTAATAATATGCATTTACCTAATATACATTTATTGTCCATTATACACTAAAAAGTGCAAAAATAATAAAAAGGGCAGTCAGTGTACTAATTTCATTACCTCTCTCAAGATTTTATGGATAGTTAAAAACCTTATGCTTTTTTATGACTCTATAAAGTCATGTTTGAACCATCTCTCACTTCACTCAATGCCTTGCGTCTATCATGTACAATTGGCCAACTGCAAAATGAACAGTCGTGAACAGGCTTCAACATGCAACCAGTCCCTCATATGAAGAACAAGTTAATTGTTTCTCAAGTAAGGGATTGAGTTTGTGACCAGTTCTTAGTCTTCCGTGAGCACAAGCTCTCCGGTTAAAGCCTTCTCCCTTCAGTCCGTGCCAAGAGAGCTGATTCACACAATGCTGCATTGAGATTTCAGTTTCTGTAAGACTCGACGGCGACTGGCTGTTGTAATCCTCCTCCACCTCATTTCATTAGCCAAGAGGACTAAAGCGATTAACAACACACAGGCCAATCTGAACGAGGAAGAAAAGCACACAAAACGCCTAAAATACAATGTGCTTTGAACACACACACCACTCTGCATCGCTCTCTCGTCTCTGAACCGTCTTTTTGTCAAATCCCAGGATTAGGTGCCATCAAAGAGTGAGAAGTATTACAAATCGATTTTCATAATGGACTATTGTTCTCTTCTAAGTCTAACTTAGGTGCTGGATTCGCTGTGCAGAAATAAAACAATCAACTTAATATACAAAACAGCTGCTTTTGGCAGATCTATGTACTGTAGATTATGGCTAATCAGTTAAAGAGAAAACATTGTTTCCTTTACTCTAGATTCATAGACGTCTGATTAGCACTTAGCATGATGATTTCAAACTTTTCCTGAATTGTCTCAGACTCCGTAAGTAGCTCTACTGATGCAGGTAAAAGGCTGTCGACGGAGCTGAAAAGCCATGCACTCTCGTTTTGGCAGGGTAGTTTTTAATATTACTGATCTGAATTATAGTGGATTCTGAATGCTTTTTACCACAGAGCCAATTGCGTTTAATGTAGTCAATCATAGATTAGCACAAGCCTTTTCGTTTTACCCTGACATTTGTGCATAGCGGATGTTTTAGTAATAAAGCGACTTAACAAGAAAGAGTCAAATATCTGTTTGCTTCATTCTTGAAGCTCATGAATTCTCCATTTGTTAACCAAATAAACAAATTGTATATGAACCTGTGCTTTCTTTCCACAGTTAAACCATCTCGTGCATATGGAAGGCCAAGAAGAAGTGGCAACCATATTTCTTCATGAGAGCAAACACTTCCAGCTGAATCCAGCTCTGGAATGAGCTGTCAAGGGAAATGAGGATGAATAGTTTGAGCTCAGTGTGGGACACAAATCCTTCAACCTGCTCGCTTACTCTAAAGTTAGAAGTAACACAGAGCCGTCACTTTGCACTTGTGAAATGGTGAACCGTTTTTTTTGTTTACCTGTTTTTACCTTTCTGCTGCTACAGCCTTCGGTGAAGACTGTTGATATTCCTGCATGTCTTGATGACGAAACGCTGTTGTAGCCCAATGCTAGTATGTTTAGCTTCATGAGCTAATTCAAATGTGAATTTTTTTTTCTGCTAAAAGCAAAGAAAACAGAAAAGAAAAGCTTAAAGCCCAATTTATACTTCTGCGTCGAACCTGCGCCGTACCTGATGTGTACTGTGTGTGTACTGCACATCGACGCGGACGACGATGCAGAACTATAAATGAAAACTGACGCACAGCTTACGGCGTAGAGGCTACGGCGTAGGTCCAACGCAGAAGTATAAATTGGGCTTAACCTTGGTGCCATTGACTGAAAAGTTTTAAGTTTTGGTTGTTTTGAATTTTTAACTTCACTAGAATGGTACAAAACTTGGTAACGGTTTTGGTACTTTCTATGTGAACACGAAAAAAAAACATCATGGACATGATTTGAAAAGGTGAAATGGTCCTGAATAAAATAGTGACACTTGTGCTGTTCCCTTTCAAAAATGGCTTTGGAATGCATTAGAGATGAATGGGAAGCAAATGTAATCTAGTGGAAATGTTTGGTACTGCACCCAAACAAAATCTTACTGCAAGCTAATTTTGTGTGATATCAACTTCACATTTGGAACAGAACTTGTCTAGATGTAAGGCTTTGATTTTCTCAGTTAAACAGTAAAATATGGCTTTCTAAAAATGCAACACTCACGTTCAAATACTTTAAAATACATCTTGAGACCTTGCATCTTTTACATCAGGTTTTTCAAAGCAAAAACACATTCTGTTTGAATGGTTCTGAAGCCAGCATGAGCTTGTTCAAACCAACCTCACGAGGAAGTGTAACTATTTAACAAGGTAGTGATTTCTTATGAATTTGTTTAATGTGATTTACTGTATATGCAAACATATGAATCTTAGAAAAAAGTAAGCATGAAGGTCCAGTACTAAACACAACTGTCAGTGGGGTTAAGACCAGATTGTATGAAAACGAGTCAGATTCAAACTAGCCACCAGTTTTCCAAAATGTATAATAGTTACATAATAGTTACGAAGAGCTAGTTTTGCAACAAACATGGCATCATAAAACAACTTTTAGTTTTCACAGTTGTGTGCCACAAAATATATAAGCCATTGAGTAAAACTGCCTCCACTGAGATTATTCCAAAGACCTCCATCCTGTCAGCATTTACAGCGGCCCTCGTTGACAGAGGAGTAATTTGAACTCCCATGTCCCAGGGGTCCACTCTTTTACTTCCTGCTCCAGAAATAAGCAGCATATCGATTAGTTATCAGCTGATAATTGGGCCACGATCTCTCTCTCTCTCTTTCCCTTCGCTCTTCTGTCTCCCCCTGAGATGTGTGATGGCCATGAAGAGCAACGGATATCCACATTGATGCTGATAAATATCCTGCCGAACAAAAGATCCTCCCCAAACAGCTGTTACATCCCACTTATGACTCCTGTTCCATCTCTCCTCACATTTGTACACATATCCCAGTTTCAAAACATTGGGACCATGGCGGCTAACAGTCTTTTTTCATTGAAGTAGTAAAGAAAGAAGTGAAAATGACAGACATCTCCAAGTGAGTGGATTTTGGTGAACTATAGGACCGGCATTTATGCAGCTCTTCTCTCTAATATCATCGTACATATTATCGTATGTGTGACTTTTTTGTTTCGTTTTTTTGTTGTTTTTTAAGCAATTATGACACCATTTTTTTGTGAATTAGTGTATGGCTGCACAATTAATTTTCAAATGTAATGTTTATTCAACTGTAGGTACTTGAAATGAACATTTCCACAATCTCCCTAATTATTAATTGTCTTCAATAGCATTCTGTTAATAATGGAAACATTTTTTAAATAAATTAAAATTATTATTATATTTTTATTAATATAGTTTAACAATGGAACATATTCACAAAAAAATAGTGATTAAATAAATAAATAACGCTCCACAAACTATAAAACCTACACAAGGTATTGGGAGGGATGACCCATTTCAATTAATTATAATTACATTTATATTTTTTTATTGATTTAAATAACCCATTTTGATAACTGTTAGGCTATGGCTATAGGACCTGGAGTTATTCATAAACGCACACATTACATCATGTGAACTGGCAGGCTATAATAAGAGGGTAAAAGTCTGTGTGAAATGGCAAGAGCATTAAAAATGTTGTGACTGATTTATTCTTAATGTTTATTTATCTAGAGTGTGAATTTAGACATTTTGAGAGCCTGAAAAGGAAATGAGGCAGATAAAACGAGCACATGCATGTGTGAACTCTTCCCAGAATAATCCCTGCTGTGAACCAACCAGACACAACATGCCAAAAGAGCCATTTACTTCCAAGACAAACGACTTTCTGAAGCCACCGCTGCTCCTTGACTCTTCTTTAAAAACCACATTTGACAAGGATCTCATTTTGCTGCTCAATATTGCCATCATCAAACAGTCAGCTGCTTTAACCAACCTGTTCATCATTTCAACATCACTACAGCACTGCGGTTCCATTGCCCTTTCAAAGAGTCATTCTGTGAGCAGCTCTAGACTGGACTAAGTGCTTCAAGATAGGGACAGATACAAATCAGATTATCTGATTTATTCAAAACCAATGACCATTTTCTAATTTGACAATAATTACTCCAAGTTTTGTCATATAAGGAGTCAACTGTTGAGTTTCTGCTAGATGATCAGAAACTTTCATTGAGTGTTCTTGCTACCATGTAACTCGAGGCAACAACTAATTTACCTTTACGCATTTAGCAGACGCTTTATCCAAAGTGACTTACAGTGCATTCAGGCTATACATTTTTAATTAGTATGTGTGTTCCCTGGGAATTGAACCAACAACCTTTGCGCTGCTAACGCAATGCTCTACCACTGAGCCACAGGACACTGAAATTATTTGATGGTTATTTGCAGAAACATCTTATCAAATATATATTGGGTTATTGTATTGGCTAAATGGAGAGTGAAAGGTTCTTGATGTTAAATTGTACGGTTCTTCAAAATCAATGTATCAGATCCTGAGGTCTTTGAAGCACCACTTACCATGACTTTAGCAAGAAAGAAAGAATGAGAGTTCCTGGATCAACATCCATGTTGGTTCTTGAATAACATTTCAATCAATCAATCAATCAATTAATCAATCAGCCAACCAACCAATTAATCATACAAATTATAGGGCTTGAGTTGAGTTTTAGAACATCTTTGTTGGGAATGAGGTTGGGTTTATACCATATACTACCATATACACAATCCAAAATATGTCCTACTTCACTGGTGTCCAAACTCGGAGGATCACTGTCCTGCAGAGTTGACAGTGGTGTAAATATTTGAGTAAATTTAATTAGTTACTGGACTTAACCCTTAAATGCATGAATGTTTCGCCAAGTATTGTTACATATTGGGGTCTTTAGCGACCCGGACCTACATATCTAGCACGGATGGATCTCTAACTGCTGCAATACCAAAAAGCTCTCTTGATATATCTAGATTTTTTAATAAGTATATGTACACTTTAATACATTTGTGAGGAATTTTACTCGTTACATTTTGTATGGCTCCTAACTTTTTCTGCTACAGTCTTTTTCTGCTACAAAATAATTGATACAGCCATTTAAAGGGCAACGAAGGCACGTTGTGTGTTTTGCCCTTACTAAGCTTGCAAACAAGGCTACTTTATGCGAATGCAGGTATTTGCAGAATCTCAGGTGTTCTATATAAGAGATGAGGACATGTCTCAGACCTTTTTGAAGGATATTGGTTTACTTATGACCTTTTGAGTACTTGGGCTTAACTTAGACCTTGGTGTTTGGTGTTTAGGAGGCTGTTGGGTCAACCTTGATTTGCCATCAGTGGTTCAATTAGAATTTTATGAAGCGACGAGAATACTTTTTGTACGCAAAGAAAATAAAAATAACGACATTTATTCAACAATTTGTCAATGTAGCGCCATTTTGGAGAGCATATGATGGATGTAAAGTGCGTACACTATTTTATTTTCTTTGCATACAAAAAGTATTTAGAGCATTGCGTTAGCAGCGCAAAGGTTGTGGGTTCGATTCCCAGGGAACTCACATACTGACAAAAAATGTATAATCTGAATGCACTGTAAGTTGCTTTGGATAAAAGCGTCTGCTAAATGCGTAAATGTAAACAAAGCGAAATTGGGCATCAAGACTTGTAAATGCAGCCTAAGGCGGTGTTCACACTTGGCGTCTTTTTTGAAGCTGCCGGCGTCTGTTTTACATTATAATCCTATGGAGTAAACCGTGTTTTCAAAAAAGTCCTGAGCGCTTTTTAAAACGCCACCGCCGGCGTCTTTTTTCTGCAGCTCTGAGCGTTTTTTCGAGTTGAAAAAAGTTCAACTTTTCTGAAAAAAACGCCCTACGTCAAGCGCCTTTTTGACAGCTGACCAATGACAAGCGAGTAGCAAAATTTGTCGTTTCCATAACAACAAGAAAAAAAATGAAGAAGGTGCCGGTAGATAGTAGATAGTACTGATGGTATCCCTGAATTTTGTCTGCGTTTTGCAATCCGTGGTGCGATGATTTGTAGCAGGTCTTCAAATTGACTTTTGTTTAGTCTAAAATGTGCCGCAAAACCGTGCATCATCCAACCGGAGCTCCTGGACTAAATTGTTGTAAGCACCATACTGGTTCCTTCCCTGTATAATGTCGTGCACCCACAAACGTCGTTGTGAATCGACATTTTCTTTCCCGTTAACTTCAAAAGCCAACGCAAAAGCCAACTTTTTACTCTTTCTTGACATTTCTGCAGCACACAGCGCTAGGCTACTGTTGCAGCTGTTGCTATGGCAACAAAAGATGCACTCGACTGCTATTTGTAACAGACGCTGTCAGCTTTGTTTTTCATTAAAAAAGCGCTCTTGTCAACTTTTTCTAGTCAAAGAAGACGCCAAGTGTGAACATATCCTAAGTCTTTAACTGTATTCGTACTGGAATTGGTGACTTGTATTGGGGTAATTTCCGCTGTAAGGTATCTGTACTTTTACTCAAGTATGGTTTCCAGGTACTCTTTACACCTCTAAACAGCACCTAATCAAGGTTTCAGACTCACTAAAAACTTCCAGGCTAGTGTGTTGAAGCTAAAATCTGCACAACAGTGGCCCATGCACCAGAAGCAGTATTGGACAATCCTGTACTTGGGAACATTTTTGAAAAGCACCGGCCCATGGATGGTTTTATTTTAATTATTTGTGGTGTTTAAAGGTTTTCCTATATCATTAGTCTGTAGAACCCCTTTTAGAATCTCTTTAGAACTATTATGCGTTCATAAACCCAACCCACACAGCTCCCCAGAAGTTGATTCAAATATAAATTTCAACAGTGCAGTTTATACATGCATTTGTCTCCAATTATGCAAGCCCACCATACTGAAAAGACTCTAAATCATCTCTGCATGTCTTACATAATCCATAAATAATGGCTTTGTGTATGTTTACTCCCCGCTGCGTGATATGATTCATATCTCGTATTGTTGCCGCTGTTGTTCACAGTCCTGTCCGCGTTTTAAATGACCGTTCAAATGGCCGATGGGGGAGTATTTGAGAGCTGACACAAATGCATTTGCGGATTGTATATCTCCCCTGTTTATGTGTGCTGTTACAGTCTCACATGCTAGCAGGTGATAGATGGCTGCCACGTGGCCACATATGCTGAGCTTGGCCATGTGTTGACGCAGCGCTTACAAGAGTCTTTACAAGAATATAGATGAGATTTGTGAACTGACCAAGGAACAAGTTTGTGCCGTTTATTGTCCAAATGAACAAGATTACACTAATGCTGGGAAGGTAACTCTAATTTAGCACTGAAACGTTCCCTTCTTTACCTTTAAAAGGTCTAGATTATGGTTATTTATGTCTTTATGCAAATGTGGCTCGGAGCTGAAGACAAATCCAGGGTTCTTGACTTGACTGTAACAGAAATGGATCTTATTTCTTATTTCTCCTCAAGCAATATTTGAGGTTTAAGAATGGGATGTGATACATTAGCTGATGATTTAATAGATTAGACTTGCAAAAGGTGTAACTATAGGTACTGTTTTCATTACAGATTACTGCAAAAATGTGTTATTTTATAAATATCAATAAAAATGATTGTGAAATGAGGGTTTTTCATTAATCGATTTTAATGCGACTAAGCGTAATTTTTTGCTCTCGTGATAAGTCATTACGACTGGTGTTGGTAGGTTTATGTATAATCGCAGCCACTGCACTAACCATTATTTTTAATTGAAGGAAACGTAGACATATACAGTATCTTTATCTTTATCCATCATTATCCAAGCATTAAAAGCCTTAATAGCAGCCACATACGAGGTGTTTCTTGGAGGTTATAGTACATTAAAGAATGATTATGTGACTTTTACGCGTGCTAGGTGACCTTTAAATGCGAAAAAAACTGTTTCTATAGCAGTTTTGAAATATATTTCCTTTTTCGAATTGCCTGAAAAACCATCTCATGCGAGCGTAAACACTTTTTTGCAATATAAGTTTTTACGTTGTGCGTATTTTCAATTCACAATTTAAATTTGCGCAGTTTGAAGGGTAATGAAAATGTGAATACTGCTCTGTTATGCTTTATTGGAAAAGTGTATGACACAACATTTAATTTGTTCTGTATCTCACAAACACGCCTTACTGTAAGATAGCAATGCTGAGATCATGGGTTCAACAGGAAATGCATGAACTTAATAAAATAAAAGCTAAAAGCATCTGCCAAATGCAGGAAGAATCGGACACGTGCCACTATGTGTAATCATAATGTAACTCGTGCTTTAAAGCAATACATTTGGTCATTTAATTACTACATTTACTCACTCTTGTCACTCAAACCAAAAATCCAAATCCAATAATGCTTTTTTTTGCTGGTTTTATATGCATTTGGACACTTTTCCAACCCTATCTGGTGGGGAAATGTAAGTATTTTCAAGCAGTACACATTTTGTACGAACTGGTAAAAATGTGATTTGTAGGAAAATACATGATTTGTATGAAAAGTAAGCCTGAAGCTACACCCCTAAACTTAACTCTCGGTGTGACATGAGTATGTTGTACAAAATTATGAATGAGATACAAATTTGCCACAAACTTGTCAAAATCTAAAATTGTCAGGAGACTTTGTTTGCACTTTTCAGGCTTAGAGAGCAGCTAAACACCAGCTCAAACCAGCTGAGACCAGCTTAGGCTCATTTGTTTTCCCCAAAGGTTTCGTTTGTCTTCATGTCTTCATGTCAATGAAGTGAAATTATGAGTGATGTATATTAAATTGGAATTATTTTATCAATTACAAATTACAGGCTTCACTAAAGACTTGCTGTGATCTGAAGGACACACCTCTCATCTCTTTGTATTTACCAGTCTATCTCTCTCCACCCTATAGACCACATTCTGCCACTATTTGGGATCACTGCCATCTAACAGTCATATCTCATATCTCAGTATCCAATCTGGAGCTGGTCCAAACTCCTCCAGCCAATCAGGAGCGGCAGTGTAAGAGGAGTTAAAGGACTAAAGTGGCTACTGCAACATGCATATTTTCTCCACAGAAAACTGCAGAGGATCCAGAAAGCAGATGCAGGAGTGCCAAAACCCAAGAGCTCTTCAGGCTTCGCCTTCAGGGCTCTGTGGTTCAGACACACACACTCTCACACACACACACTCACACACACACACAGAGAGATGCTGGATGGGACCCAAACATCAGTCATTCGTGTTCAAATATTAGAGTTTATCTGTCCACACTGTGTGTGTGTGTGTGTGTGTGTGTGTGTGTGTGTGTGTAGTTCGGCTTGCTGAAACTAGAACCTACTGTTGCTAATTATAAATTAAGAATCCAACTAATTATGTCAATCAACATCTGTGGGAATTCACTTTTTGCACTACATTTTCATATCAATTAATTAAACTCTGCACACACACACACACACACACACACACACACACACACACACACACACACACAGCAGATGAAATCATTTTCCCTGTGGACTGAGTCTCATTTTAAAATGCCCTCGATGGCAGCGAGCCAAACAGCGTCTCTTATGGCTAGTCTGAGCGAAAAATCACTCGTAACGTTTCAGGAACATTAATGTAATGCCAGCAGCTGCCAAATGCTATTCTATCCCACTATTTATTACACAAACTTGTAACTTTCACAGCCTCATGGCTTCAGCAGGGTTTTGCCCAGACATTTTCTTTTACCGCATGTTAGAAAGAAAGAATTCACAGACTCTCTCTATTGTTGCAATGTATTTGAATGTTTTTTTTATTTTTATTACATGGCTACTTGGCAGATATTGAATTAATATAAATGAAATATATGAAATCTATTGATTCAGGTACAAGTTGTTTTAACATGTGAGATATATATACAGCATATTTATAAATATATATATATATATATATATATGTTTTTCTTTTTTTTGTATTCATAACCAATTAGACTTTGATTTTATTGAATTGTATGTGTATAAAACTTCACACTGATTGCTTAATTTATGTTTCCAATGTAAAATTGATTTAGTTTCAGGTCCACACACTCTGTACTACTCAAAATTACATATATATCCTGTCGAAGTGTAGTGCATTAAGTTTCAAGTAAAGGAAACAATATTAACATTTGCTTTAACACATTAAACATTTAATTACTTTCAAAACTGTGCAGTTCAGGTTTGTAACTGCTACTTGATGTCATGCAGAGACTTGTAGGAAGACGCTGGACTCAGAAAACTCTTGATATTAGACTTAACTTTTAACATATTCAAAATATGTTCTTTTGCTGGCGCTAGAAAGTTTCAATAAAATCAGTTCAGTGAATAAATCAGGGGTGGCAGCTGTTGCATAACTCTTGGCAGAGTGCTGTAACATAAACTACTAACACATAATGCATGATAAAATCTGCATACTTTTCTTTCCTGCAAACAGTTTAGGATGTTCCTAAGGATATGAGCAAAACCATAAAGTGTATGTCAACTTTTAAGTCTATTTCACTGGCAAGATACTGTGAGTCCTTTGATGCTGCATGTGTGTGTGTGCAGGGCTGTCGCTAGGAGTTCTGGGCCCTGTGCACTGAATTTGCTATGGGCCCCCTCAAAACATGTTCAGTGTGTGTGTGGGAGGGGGGAGTTGGAATCATAACCTGTCAAAATAACTTTTGGGGGTGAAACAAGACACAACAGGACAGTAATGATCGCTATTACTGAATTCACGACAAATGCCACAAACTTAATAATGCATTTCTGTCACATAAAAAGCCACACCATCAGCTCATGCCGTTCCAAATGACTTTCTTCTGTTGAACAGAAAACAAATGTTGTAGATTGTTACCAAACCATTTTGGTTACCCTTGATTTCTACTGTATGGACCAAAATTTCTCGCATTTATCAAATTATGTTCCACAGAAGAAATAAATTCATACAGGTTTGGAATGACATGTTGATTTTTTAAGATATTTATAAGATATTATTTAATAGATATTTATCTTTAATCAGGCCCTTATTGAATTAACATTTTACTTCAATTAAAACTAATTAGAACTAAACATCTAAAAAAAGTAAGTGTCCAGAGTTTAACTGACAAGTAGGCTGGTGGTCACAAGAAATAAAACCATGGTCCTCATTACCATGGTTATATGGATTTTAAAATAAGTAGCCTGATATTATCAAATTATGAAACTTTATGAAACTATTCAATTTATAGTAAAAAAACTACAAAAGAGCTTCTATGAAATTAAAATAGCATATTCCCCAATATGTAATAACAGTAATTTAAATACATTTCTGCCAACACATAGACATTTATACAGTGTTAATACTTCAAGTTAAATTACTATGGCGATGAATTGACAAGCCTATTAGCATTTTCTAATATACCTCATTGCCGTGGCTGTTTTCAGCCAGAATCACTCAACTTTCTCATATCACACAACTGTATAACAATCTGTGTCACATCTGAATGGATCAAGCGACTTGCGCTGTTTAACGTTTATTATGGTGGCAGAAGCGCGACAGTGTGCGGGAGACTGATCCCGCTCTGCTTTGATGCGCGGCTGGCGGATGCTTCGCGCTTTGGTAATATTTGCTGTATGCGGTTTTGCATGCTCTGTAATTTAAAAAACAGCACCTGATATCGGGGAGGTGTCCTGTCGGCGTTCGGCCCCACTATCTGAATGGAAAGTCCCGGTGTTCCCGGTGGCCAGTAGGCGATCTCGGGCCCCCCAGACACCTGGGCCGTATGCACTCCATCACCCTTCCCCCCCCCACTAGCCCCTGTGTGTGTGTGTGGGGGGGGGGGGGGTACCTGTACTTCCCTAAATTGTGAGGACCCAATGTCCCCATAGGACAGTAATACCAGTACATTTTTGACATTTGTGGGGACCTTTTTTTGGCTTATAGAACATAATGAAGTTTTATGAAAATCTAAAACAACACAGTTTATGTTTTTGTGTGAGGGAGAAGGTGTTAATAGAGGTATGTTTATAGAGGAAGAGGATAAAAAATACAGTTTGTACAGTATAAAAACCCATTATGCCTATGGAGAGTCACCGTAATGACAGGAATGTCTGTGTGTAGAGAGAAGAGAGAAGAGAGAGGAGAGAGAGAGAGAGAGAGGAGTGAGAGAGGAGAGATGAGAGAGAGAGCGAGAGAGAGAGAGAGAGAGAGAGACGGAGACAGATGGAGAGAGAGAGAGAGGAGAGAGAGAGGAGAGAGAGGAGAGAGGAGAGAGAGAGAGACGGGAGAGGAGAGAGGAGAGAGAGAGAGAGAGAGAGAGAGAGAGAGAGAGAGAGAGAGAGAGAGAGAGCTGGTCTGGAACTCACCTACATGTTCTGTGGGCTGAATAGGACAGGCCTTTCTGGTTCTTTCCTGCGCCGCTGCCTCATAATGCGCTATTGTGTTTGGGTCAGCTAAGCTCGTGCATGAGCTGAGTGTGAGTCAAACACAGGCTTTGTGAGAACAACTTGGACATCGGCCATGTGTTAAAATGCTGCTTTTCCTGGCATCTTTGCTATTTTTTATGGCAATAAAACATTCAATGATGTGAACTCTCCTGTGCAGTGTTCGAACTATACCGTGGACTTTGGGGGAGCCCACTTTTTTGTATAACGGGGGGAGGTTGTGCGCTTGCGATGGACTTACAAATATACATAACAGCTACAAGTGTATGAACTACTTGCTTTATACAAGCACAATATAGCAAGGCCGTAACCATATCTTAAACATGGGGGGGAATTACATATATATGTAGGGCCCTATGAAATCATTTATTTTTTTGCCAAATTCTGTTTTTTTTTTTCTAAATTCATTTTTTTCTGTTTCAATTTTTCTAGATTACATTAATTTTTTTATATATATTTTTGGACTCCTTTTTAATGTTCAAATTAAATTATATTAATCAAAAAACATGTCTAATTAATTAAAATCATGAAAACTTATATAATTTAACAATAATTTATTAAAAGTGTAACAAAAATGACATGTTTAGTGCCTTATTAAATGTTTCCCACCTTATGTTTTATTGTTACCGAATTCTGTGTTTTAGTATGTCTAATTATTTGAATGCTTACAAACTTTTTATTTACTCTTACAATAAAAATTTTTTTCTTCAGAAATTCTGTGTTGTGTATTTAAATTTTACTGTTTATCAGATGAAGGCAAAAACATTGATTAAATTTATATTTTAATGAATGAAAATTAAACATTTAAATTTTTGGCAAATAAAGGGGATTTACTATTAAAGAATATAATTTTGTGATTATGTCTTTAACAAAATTAAGTTTTATTATTTTTCAACAGTAGTAGTAGACGTGTTTTTGAAGTAGAACTAAGTTCCCAGTTTCATTGTTTGTAGGGACAAACAGATGCAGATAATTAATACACGCACACATCTCTCTCTCTCTCTCTCTCTCTCTCTCTCTCTCTTTCAAAATGGGTATATTTGAGAAAAAAGTTGAGTAGTTTGCTTCAC
>QVTF01005982.1:0-28129 GCA_003573665.1 Oxygymnocypris stewartii | reverse complement strand
GACGGAAAGAGAATCAAAGTCTTTCTGTATGTGTCCAAATCTTGCACTTAATGTAATGTAATGCTATTCTTCCTCAGTGGTTTTCACATCTTTTTGAATTTGTTACTATTGTCGGATGACCTTCTAAGAAGACTACAGCTTGTAAACACTGTTAATGGGATGCCTTGGAATGCCTTTGCCAAACCTCCACACTCTGGAAATACTGAGACATCAGAATGCATTGGTGAGTGAACTGCTACCTAAGCTGAAACTCTGCGCCTATGTGCTGCATGTGTGGACCATGCATGCGTTGCCAACTTTTGGACACATCCGAGCCCCATCTGACTTCTAGGATGCTGTTAGAACGCTATCTCGACACTTGTATGAACCTTTTGATAGGGATGTGTTATAGAGATACTCGTATCTCTACAGCCAAGAGAGCAGACCGTGAAATCTCATGTCTTCAAGCTTTAGCATTCCCTCCTTGACCTGTTCGTATCTTACAGTTGACTAATAAACTAATGGTCAAAAGTTTGGAATAACTGTGATTTCTTTAATGTATAGTAATAAAGTAATTTAAGCTCATCAAGGCTGCATTTATTTGATCAAAATTACTGTAAAAACAGTAAGATTGTGAATATTATTACAGTTTAAAATAACTGTTTTCTATTTAAATATATTTTAAAATATTTATTCTTATGGTAAAACTGAATTTTCAGCATCATTACTCCAGTCTTCAGGGTCACATGACCCAACAGAAATCATTCTGATTTGCTGCTCAAGAAACATTTGAGCAATTGTTGAACAATTGTTCTGCTTAATAATTTTGTGGAAACCAAGATACACTACTAATCCAAACATTGAGATAAGGAAGATTAAAATAAAAACAATATATTATTTTATTCAGCAAGGATGCATTCACTTATTTAACAGTGACAGTAAAGACTTTTAAAATATTACAAAAACATTCTATTTCAATTAAATTCTGTTAATCAAGGAATCCTGAAATAAGTGTATCAAAGTTTCCACAAACATACAATAATTCCACAACAGCAATAATTGTTTTCAACATTGCCAATAATAAGAACCACTATTCATAATTGAGCACCAAATCAGCATATTAGAATTATTTCAGAAGGTGATTTTCGTGAAAGAAGGATTTCTTGATGTGACACTGAAGACTGGTGTAATGATGCTGAAAATTCAGATTTTCCATCACAGGAATAAATCACATCTAAAAAATATATTCAAATGGAAAACAGTTATTTTAAATTGTAATAATATTTAACAGTATCACTCTACATTTTATCACATTTATGCAACATTGGTGAGCATAAGAGACTTAACAACTCTCAATAACATAAAAAGAATCAAAATTAATCGACGTTTTTGACTGGTAGTGTTGGCCTGATTATAGTTTCACAAAATCTGATCATATTCCACTTGTGTCTGTTTAATTCATAATTTTCAGTCCAATCAGTGCAACTACAATAAGCAAAGTTACAGTGTGGTATTAAAACATCACCAATAACATTTGAATTATGTGTCGTGTGTAATGACATACTGTGTGTTAGAGACTAACAGTAGATTACACAACGCACTGTTGCCTTGCATACTTATAGAATGAAACTAGCAGCATTATGGTTCATTATTTAGAAAATATTAGGACTCTCTATTTTCCTTACAAATACTATTAAAAACTGGAAATATCTCTATATTTGTGTATTTATCGTAAATAATGTTTCAAGAAAAGATGTTTGGGTTCAAATGCAAACGTAGTTAAAAGCCAAACATTTTCAAAGAATTGATTTTGATTTGCGATAATTTTCTTGTGTATCCCAGGATTCTTAGAAGCATGATTCACATACTGTAGTAGTAATGATGTCATACAAATTGAATCATAACTGAATGGCAATAGTATTTTCATCATCATTACAATGCAAAGGTCATTTTGTGTTCTTGCTTTTAGATTCAAATTCCAGAATGTTTATTTAGTTTCGGTACAGTTAGTCTGGTACTGTAAATTGTTTGCATATTGCCTATTTGCCGATTTGCATATTATTTTCTGTATATAAGGATTGTATGTAAAGAAAGTTTTGTATGTGCAACAGAAAATAATTTTACTTGAATGTTATTGTTTTATGTCTGTACAAAAAAGATCAGCCTTAACATTGAACATGTTGCAACATGTATTATTGTTTTCACTTTATCGATGTTGAAAATGGTTTTCAGTGGAATATTTATTTTATTTAGTTTATCTAGTCGTGTGGCTGTTTACGACTTATGACAATAATCCTGCTCGGACGGTGTTGATTTCTTTTATTAATATCGCTATCCACGTCATAATTATTATGGTAACGTACCAACGCATTAAAAAGTCACTTTGGAAAAGCTTGTTGTCCTGTTGTATTAATTGTATAAATCTAAATGCCATTTATTTTCTTGCCAAACATTTTATATTGTCACTTTTAAAAACACACAATCCTTCAGAAATCATTTGCGATTATTTGCTACTTACATTTTTATCATCAATGTGACTGTGTAATATATTTGTATTAATAGTAAGATATTTCGGTTTGCTACCAAGACAAATCTAAATTCAGCCTACAATTTGACAAACTAATAACACACACCCAAAGATCCTAATTTTTGCCAATTCATTACATCTTCTACTCATGACAGACTCCAGTCACATCAGTAGCCACATACAAAGGGTTTATTTTCCCCAGAGTGGGTCACTTCCTGGATTTTTACAATTTGGCCAGCTCAACATAAAACAAAACAAAACAATACTGATTTGGCAAGCACTCTTCATCATTTTACCCAAATGAAAACATAACCATCCAATATCCACACCAACATAAATACACCACAGCAATGCTAAACTGTTAGACAGACAGAGGCACAGTTTTGATTAGGAGTGATTGACAGCAGCTTTAGAGGGGCTTCTGTATGTCTTTGATGTATCAGCGTAGGTCACTTCTGTAAGAGTTGTGTGTGTCTGAATGAGTCTGTTTCGAAGTATCTAATAAATTAAAACGTAAAAGCAGCTGTTTGATTTATATTATAAAGTGTACAATGTCAAATTTACAAATAAATATTCAAAAGGTTAACACATTTTATTCGGAGTCAAATATTGTAGCGGTTTATTCAAGTCCAAGTGAAAAATTTATTCCGTGCACGATTCCAATTAAGATGGGTTGCCAGGCGACCAGGTACCTCAACCAATCCAGAAGTTGTCCATATAAAACATGTGTTCTCTCCCAGCTGATGTTCAGATTCAAGGCGTAAATATAACAAATGACAATCTGCAAACGTTTCAAAACATTCTCAGTATATATCTCTGTGTGAGAGAACACCAGGGGCCGGTTTCAGAAAGGAGGTTAAGTGAAAACTCGTGTTAACCCTGAAATGAGGAAAACTCTGGGTTTTACATTTCAAAATGGGAGGTTTGTCAAACCCGGGAAAGCAGGGTAAGTCAAGTCTGTTTCTGAAAGAGAGGTAACATACTCAGAGTCAGTTACCGTGGTAAATTACTCTGTGAACCTAACCTGGTCAGGAGCAGGTTTTCTTCAGTAAACCCAGAGTTTCTTTCGGTCTCCTCCCCCATTTTAATGCTTAAGCGATGTTTAAACACCTTAATCATTAATTCACGCTGAAAAAATTGCTTTTCTTACGGAGTATTTTTGTCTTATTCAAGTACAATTATTATTTTTTTAATCTTAAATTAAGATGCATTTTCTATATATGAAAAATAATATTTAGTCTCGATATTTAGCCTTTTAAAATATAATTTTTTTCTCCATAGGGTAAGAAAAATATTCTTAATGCAAACAAGCAAAAGCTATTTTTTTTTTTCTTTCTTACCGCATTTACCGCAGATAATTTGCAAAGTAATAAATTCACTTAAGTTCGTTTTTTTCCCTTCATGGAAACAAGACTAAAATACCTTGTTATTTTTCATTACATCGTATTGATGTGCATATTTATTTGAGCGGTACCATTTTAAATGGTAGTTTTCTTGAAAACTCCGGAGATGGAGAGCGTATTAGAAGTCCTGTAAGCAGATTTTAAGGAAAGTGTGCATCGCTCTCACGCTCTTTCTGAGAGTTTTTTCCTGGGCACAAATCCATCAAAGAGGAGTCTCACAGGACTGTAAGTCAGTGATGTAGATAATCGGGTTAAATGAGGCTAATCTGATAAATGATGTTCACTTGATAACATCTTTCTATGACCTCTGGACATAGAAAGGTGGGTTGAGTACCCAAAAACTGTACTCGAGTAAAAGTACTTATATAAATATTTACTAAAGTAATAGTCTGAATAGTTACTTGAGTAAGAGTAAAAAAGTATCGGATAAAAAAAAAAAACTACTCAAGTAGTGAGTTACTAGTTACTTTGGATCATATACTGCTTTTCTATAGTCTATAGTCTCTCACACACACATACACACACACACACACACACACATACACACACACACACACACACACACACATATTTGTAATGTGTTTTTTGTGTAATTTATTTCAGTGATTCAAATCAGAAGACTGGCGTAAAGGCTGATGAAAATTCTGTCACATAATCCTATATAATCCACATAATCCAATAAATATGTTGATTTATTATCAATGCTGCTCTTTTTAGCTTTCTATTCATCAAAGTATCTTGAACAAAATGTCACAGGTTCCAATAAGTAGTTTTTTTATCAGATACTTTTTACTCCTACTCAAGTAACTATTCAGACTATTACTTTTACTCAAGTAAATATTTATATAAGTACTTTTACTTGAGTACAGTTTTTGGGTACTCTACACACTGAACCAAGAAATATTGAAAACGTATCAGTTTCTACAAAAGTATCAAGTAGAACAAGCATTTTCAAAATTAATGTAATAAAATAGATATTAAAATTAGCACTGTCAAACGATTAATCACATCCAAAATAAAAGTTTTTGTTTACAGAGTATATACGGTGTATATTTATTAAGTGTGTATATATATATATATATATACACACACACACACACACACATGTATACATTTAAGAAAAACCTTACATTTATATATTAAATATATTTATATATAATATAAATATTATGAATATAAATATAAACATGAAAATATGTTCTAAATATATTGCGTGTGTGTATTTATATATACATAATAAATATGTGTACACACACATACATCTTATGTAAAACAAAAACTTTATTTTTGGATGCGATTAATCGTTTGACAGTACTAATTAAAATACAATACAATAGAAAACATTTATCTTAAATTGTAATAAAATTTGACCAAATAAATGCAGCCTTGGTAATCATAAATGATATTTTTTTTATCTTACTGAACCCAAATGTTTGGATGGCAGTTTAGTTGTTCTGGAAACCCAGTAATTCATATATCTTTCATAAAAATTATGACCAATTTAACAAAATTCAAGGATACGGGTTATTCATCATCCTTTTGAGGTCCACCTTCTCATTGCAGTATGGACACGTCTGCTTTTTTCCCACGATGCACCAGCCACGAATACAGAATTCGTGAAATCTGTTGATCATGCGTAGTTAAGAATAAACAAAATAATTTGACTAATTTTGCCAAACTAACAATTGCTTACATAAACTTCTACTTGCTTCCTCATATAATAAACAAAGTAATAAAAAAAAATCAAGTTGAAACATCAATTAAATTAGCTAAGCATTCAAACATACACTTTTCCCCATATAACAATAAAACGTATTATTTCCTGTTAAGAAAAGCATAACAGACGAGGTTCAGGGGAAATTAAGGATACATGTGGTTACAGGTGAGCTGGTAGGTGTCCTCAATGACGCCTTCCTCATCTACATCCACAAAAATCTTCTGACCACACACGGCACACACATCATTACTGAGGTTTCGGGACGGCATACCACCCATGTTATAATACTGAAGAAGGCAGACAGAAAAGAAACAGAATGACCGAAACATTTACAAGAACATATATTTATTTATCTTTATATATATATAGGAAACTGAAACGTTCTTAAAGGAGTGGTTCACCAACAAAAGTTATGTAGAATGTTTTTGTTCATCAGAACAGATTTGGTGAAATTTAGCATTACATCACTTGCAGTGAATGGGTGCCATCAGAATGAGAACTTAAAGGATGCCAAATTTCTCCAAGTCTGTTCCTATGAACAAACAAACTCGTCTACATCTTAGATGGTCTAAGGGTAAGTACATTTTCAAGAAATTTTCATTTTTGGGTGAACTGTTCCTTTAAATGTCGCTGGATAATCGGAGAATAAATTGATTTAAGGCTTAAGAATTGCATTAACGAGAATGTTTGGATGTTGTCATATAAAGTGATACATATATTTACCCCTATTGTGGACGCCATGTAGTCTGAACAGATTTCAGCAAAGTCACGTCCCATTACCCCGTAGTACAAACCATAGAAAAGCATAATCACACCCACATCCATTGAGTCCTCTGCTTTAATTCTGAAGCACAAGAACAAGGAACAGGGTAGAAGAACAATTGTACAATTATTCTTGGAATGGCAATTAAAAAAAAATCAATGCACATCCTCTGAAACATATGTTACACCAGAAGTATGACATTTATTTTCAGACTTGCAATGTCACCAAGGAAGTAATTCCTTCCAATTAGCATGCCATTGTGACAGCGTTACCATGAAACTACTGACTCACTAACTCAGACGCAGCCAAATTCAGTTTATGATTTCAGAATCAGAATGAAGGCAGTTTCACTTCTAAGCAGATATGTCAAACAGCATGTTTCCGACGTCAGTCAAGTGCACACACCTGAAAAAATGTTGAATCCAAACATGGTAAACATTATGGCGAGATATCCAATCACACCCACAGCGTAGCTCAGCTTGTAAATGAGGAGGAACCACTTATACACCATCCTGCAAAAGTCAAATAGCTTTGTTTTAGAATTTATGCTATAAAACACTGCTAAACACATTCGGCAAGAGGCATTACACATCTTATAATGCACTCCTAAAACTAACCTACACATGTGCTGCAGTTATATTTAAAGTATTAAATACGTTAAATATTTAAAATGTTTTAAATCTTTAAAATGTGAACCAAACACTCTTCTTGTTCGGGCTTCAGTTGGCAAATGCCGGGAATATTCTCCACAACAGAGCGAATAGCATCCCTCCCGTGTCTCCATGTCCGCTGTCGTTTTAGATTTCACTAACCTAAACTACAATCTTAAGTTCAGCGCTTAGCGTCTACGTCACGACTCTCGGCCCGCTCTCTGTTTGTTGGTTGGACGGCTGGTGCGGAGCCGGAAATAATCTGGGAGCTGGTTTGCTATATCAGACTGAGTACAGAAGCGAACTGAAATTGAGGCGGAAGTACGAAGTCTGACGTAGTCAGGCTATACGTAGCAAGCATTTTGATAAGAAAAGATAACGAATACAAAAAAATACGGAAAAATGCATACGAAAATTTAGGACTCTGTGTGCAAGGACCTTTACAGTAAACCAAAGATGACTTTTATGGTGGACATTTGCTTTTTTAGCTTGTTAACCTTTGATACAATACAATACAGAATGTTTTAGAACAACATAAAGGCGAGTATATGCTAACAGAATTGCAATTTTCTCTTAAAAAACAAAGCATTTCCGTGTATTACCGTGGCGTTCTACAGTAGAGCGGCTGCGTGTGGCTCTGAATATGACATAGCTGGTGATGACGGAGAACATGCCCCATGTGGACAGGAAGCGCCACCAGTAAGCTTAATGGTAAAGTAAAGAGGAACCACCCACATCTGCAATAGTGTGACCATCTACAAGAGAAACAATATTCATTAACTTCTACTATTAAAGCATAAATTAAAGCATAAGCATTAACTTTATATTAAAGCATAGTGATGTTAATAGTCCTAAACTGTATAATATGGCACTCACATTGTAGGATCTGCAATGTCTTTGTTTCCACTGAACCAGGACAATCTGAGCGACCACCAGCGTGGCAATGAGAATCAGAACCATCTCGGCATGGCATGGCCTCATGACCTCTGTGCTTCACATGCAACCTCTCGTGCTGCATACTGGAGTTACCACACACGCAAGTGTATAGAAAAATCAGAAACCGTCAGAGAATGTTTATGCCATGAAATCAAAGCTAAAACAGAGATAAACAATCCAAAACGAGAAGTTAATGATACAGAAAAATAGGCCAGGAGTTTATCAAAAACGGTTCATTTTGCAGGATCATATAGAGGCCAGACCTACTGAGGCCATCTGCAAGACACTGACAGTGTTCATTTATAATAAAGACACACATATGCTCTAGAAACTATTTTTACACAGAAGGTGACAACCATAAAAGACAGGTTGTGATAGTTTGGAAAAGCTGAACAAACTACAAACCACTTTAACCTTTCTGAAAATCTCAAAAACATTATTCTATGCAACAATCACATCAAAGTTTGATCATGAGAGTACTTACTTCCAAGTTTCTCTTTGGGACATTTTTAAAGGATCGTCCTGTGAATAAATAAATAAAATGAACAATCAACATGCAATATTTAATCTTCATATTGCAGGACTGCAATCTGACATGCTTTATCAGCATGTTTAATTATTTAGCAATTATTACATATGTATGATGACCATATGTGACTATGGACCAAAAAACTGTCATAAGGGTCAATTTTATAAATTACGATTTACATATAATCTGAAAGCTGAGTAAATATGCTTCCAATGATAGGAAAATATTTGGCTGAGATACAACTTTGAAAATCTTGAGAAAATAGCGGAAAATTAGGTCCTTAGCAATGCTATTACTAATAAAAAATTAGTTTTTTATATATTTATGGTAGGGAATTTACAAAATATATTCATAGAACATGATCTTTATTAATATCCTAATAATTTTTGCCATAAAATAAAACTTAACAATTTGACCCATAAAATGTAATTGAAAAAAAAAGTGAAAGTGACTTGACATGACATGTGGCCAAGTATGGTAACCCATTCTCGGAATTAGTGCTCATTTATCCCATCCAAAGTGCACACACAGCAGTGAACACACATCCACCATGAACACACACCCATATTTAAATTATATAACAAAAGAAAACAGATAGAGTAGAAAAAGAATAGAGCAAGCTAGTGTTAGAGAGGGCCCTTTTTATATTTATCCATCTTTTAATTATGCCATTTGCAATATTGTATGGGGCTTGTACATTTCCCTTTTTGTCTTGATTTTCAAATGTTTTTGCATAAAATCAAAAAAAAAATATGATGCGATTCACCTCGCAGCTGGTTGGTTTGGTTCACAGCCTATAAATTATGTAAAATCCTTATTGGATAAATGAATGGGAGAAATAGTTCAGGAGATGTATTTTGTATTATTATTACAAGACTATTTAAGTGAACTACAAAAAGAAAGGGGCGATAAAACAAGGTGGAAATCCTTTATACATTTATGCATATTTGAACCTATAACCCTGCTGGCATCTTCTTCCTTGTCACAAGAGTGTGAGATAAACATGGCCTTGCTTGTCCACAGCTCTCAGCTGGAAGAGAGTTTGTGTGCTCTAGCAGTCAGATGGCTCTTTATACAAGAGTATATCTTTCAAACTTCAGAGTCTTTATAGCAC
Source organism: Oxygymnocypris stewartii (assembly GCA_003573665.1). Classification (NCBI taxonomy): domain Eukaryota; kingdom Metazoa; phylum Chordata; class Actinopteri; order Cypriniformes; family Cyprinidae; genus Oxygymnocypris; species Oxygymnocypris stewartii. The sequence goes on along the minus strand of QVTF01005982.1, from coordinate 18,511 downwards.
GGTATTAAAAGGGTCAGACATGCATTTATTTATAAATAAATATGCACATACACTTGGCAGGTCGTGATTGTTCATTCCAGTCCTGTTTCTGACTGCCCAATGATTCACATTTAATAAAGCAGGCAGGCTATGGATTTCTAATTAATGTAATTACCACCCAGATCACCATATGTTATGATAATAATCTACAGATACAAGTATTCGCAATCAGATGTTCCCTGCCACGTCAAAAGGCGTTTTTCTTGTAGCCAGCTTCACAACAAACAACCGACCGACGAACTAAACTAAACGTCCTCATTGTAATAAACGGATCTGCAGCGCACGCGAGTGTGTCGAGTAAAGAGACTTGTTTCATTATAATGGCAGCGTACCTAGCTAACGTTAACGTTAGCTGCGTTGCTGGTAGAACGACAGCTATTAAATAGACAACAAAATTAGGGCCAAACATCAAATGTTTTAATTGTCTCGGGACTGTTATATGGATAAAATACTGAATCGAGTACCTGGGGTTGTAAACCAGCCATTATTAATATATGTGTAGATTCCGGTCATCTATTAATGGCTCCGTTTCTACCGGCAGACTCCTGGTCGTGTTACATCGTTATCTGATTCGTGAAGGAATCGTTCTTGTGAGTCAAATCTTTTCAATGAATCTTTTGAAACTGTCCACGGGACTGACGTAAAGATTCCCTTCCTAATCAGAATGGGTCCGAACGGGTTTTCGAGTCATTAACCAGTCGACTGATTATAAACCGTGTTCGACTCGTAACGAGCCGAGAACTAATGAGTGAGTCACGTCATGACGTGAAAGAATGACTGAATCGTCTTTACTCGGATCTCTGAAGTGAACAGTTCAAAGGAACCGACGGATTTCCTGTAATGTGTTCATGACGGTCTGTCAGCACGCATCTTGCGCATGAGCAGCACTCACTCACACGTCTACACAGGCTACACTGTAACTGATAACATGTCAGTAGGTTTCCATTTCTATTTTTCACAGTATTAAAAAGCTGCTGACATACATTCAATTAGGCTACAGTTTGAGATCCAACATTTAAAAAAATGTCATCCAACACAAATCAAAAGTTAATTTATTAGTAGTAATTCAGTAAGATCTGAGAATTAATTCGCAGTCTCACTTAACTGGTTATCCCTGTAAACTTGGCATAAATAATTACTAAGAAAAATTACGTTTTGGAAATGTTTTTTTTCACCTTATTACAAAAATATAATAAACAAAATGTATTTTTTTAAAGTTTTCATATGCTAAAACTTAGCAAATGCAATTTTAGTGCAATTTTTGATGTTTATATGGCCAAAAAATTTGATTAAATAACTAAGTGTTGAAATATTACTAACTATACCAATACTTATTCTTACAAAAAAGATTTCACAGCAAAAAGACATGCATTATGACTTGAAGGGGAAAACAAAAAACAATCAGTTCCTCAGATGAAAAATGCATGTAGATTATGTATAACATGTTTTTATGAAAATGTTGATAATGTTGATAATTTAGAGGCCTTAGCATTTTCCATATTAAATATTATACGGCAGGTTTTTCAGGGTAAATACAAAGCTACAATGATAGGAGAGTGATTGAGAGCATTAGGGTTTTTAATATAAATATTTAACGACACATGGAGGACAAGTGTCTGTTTGTCATGTCTGTCAAAGTCAGAGATATGTGTGGTCAAGATGACACAACAGATCACACTGGCCAAACAAACAGCGATAGTTTACTTGCTGAGTAATACAAATGTAACAGAACATCGAAAGAGTGTTTCTCAATTGTGCTTAATGTCAATCTCAATATCAAAACCTTAACTGTGTTTTCGTAGAATTGGGTATTAATCATTGTACTTCAAAATTATTATTTTTTTTAAACTATTTTTACCAGAACACTGGAATTATTTCTTTATTCATACATTTCTTTATTATTCTGTTAGCAGCAGCAGTGGCAATTTAATAAAAATGCTGCCAGAAGTCAGGATCTCGATTCCAAATCTGCCATTGTAAACATTTTTTTACATTCAGTATTAACAGCCATATATATACAGACAGTGTATTGCTATCATTTGTTTGTTTTATTGAAATATGCATTTTAATAGACATATACATTGATTGCTTCATGATTATTTATCATTGCTTTGTTCGTATAATTTCTTCATTTCCCAAAAATGATGCCGTCCCTCAGCTGATTACCAAAAAGCGGCATCTCAAGAATTAAAGATTAACCAACACTGCAGTCCCTCCTGTTCCAGTGCGGGCTCATCTGCTATAAATTCAGCAGCAGCACTGAATTATCTACAGCTGAACCCTCACACTTTTACTGGATCTGAAGTGTGAGCTCCACAAAATGAAGCTTCGCTTTTTACTTTGCCTGTGTATTGTAGGAGCTCTTGCACAGAACGACTATGATGAAGAAGATGGAGCGGTAAATATTATTTATTATAATATTGTCTATAATTATATTGTTACTTTTTGATAATATAAGGATTCCTGTTTGCTTTCTTTTCCAACTTTTTAGGAAGACAAAAAAGATGTAAGTCTTTTATATATATTTATGACCTCAAATCATATGAATATTTTCAAACAATTTCATAAAAAAATGCGGTAACGTAACATTTTGAATTGGATTTTGTATCGCTTTAAGCCTAAAGAAATCCTAGATCCCAGGGGTCATCGTCCCGTCAGTAGAGGGTCGTGAGACGTACTCCTCAGGCCCAGCTGCCCCACCCCCCATCAGCGGGGGAAGCCGTTACCGAGGAAGACCAACTGCAGCACCTGTGGGAAAACTTGTGCTGGAGAAGGAAGAGCAGCCAGATTCTGGTGGATGTACCCACATGTCTGAGAAAATGGTCAGAGTGCCAAAGTGTTTTGATTCTACTTGTGCAATATGTGTTTAAATGGGCAACATTACTTATACAGGAATGAATTTCTGATATTTTAAAATGATGACTAATATTGTGAGTGTGGCCTAGAGGAGATCTTAATAACAATATAGAACTAAAGATCAATGACATGATAAATCTTCAATATTGGGGAGACCAAATGTTCATTTTGTCAACCTTCAATCTGAATATTGGTGTTTATGGTGGTTACGGCACTCATTTAATATCGCACAAACAAAACACAATTCAAATTCAGATTTCTTTTCTCTCTCTTCAGGGTGTGTTGTGTCCCACAGGTTGTGATCTAAGAAAAACCATCCAGAAGCAAGAACGTAACGTGAGGCCAACTGTAGATCAGCTCAAAAGATCTGTGGATGATCTGACCCAGTCCACCAACTCTGTCTATGGCTACGTCTTGGATATGACCACAGAAGCAGCACAAAGACAACGAGTCAGCGAGGGTAATACTTCCTAAGAGAGCATAAGAAACTTTTGACAAAAAATATTCTTGATTAGTGTTCCTGTAGCTCAACTGGTAATGCTGAGGACATGGGTTTGATTCCCAGGAAACTACATAATTTAATCAAATATACATTGAGTAAGTCAATAAGAAAAAAAGATCTGCAAAAAATGAACAATTGTAGCCCTTGTCAACCATTTTTCGTTAATTAGACATTCTTAATTATTAAAAACTGTTTGTGTTTGTTCATAGGCAATGGTTTGCTGTTGGTCAGTACACAGACAGCCTAGAGACCCAGCATGCTTTTATTAAGGACGCTGTGGACATCACCTTCCCCCAGAACATCAAACTTCTACAGGGTGTGCTTGAAAAGATCCGTGATAAGATTCAGCGTTTGGAGAAAGCCATCACTACTCAGAGGTCCAAGTGCCAAGTGCCTTGTAAAGTCAGCTGCCCGATCCCTGTGGTTTCCGGCAAGGAGTGCGAAGAGATCATTCGCAAAGGAGGAGAGGATTCTCAGATGTACCTCGTACGGCCTGATCCGCTCAGCATGCCTTACAAGGTCTTCTGCGATCAGACGAGTAAAAAAGGAGGTATGTCCACTTTTGTCCTTTAAACAAACCCCTAACCCTAACATGACTAAGGATCTCAAAACCACGTGGCCTGTTGAGGAAAGTTATGAGAAACATCCAATTTAGGCTTTTGTGCAAAGTGATATTACGTTTTGTGATACTTTTAATTGAAATGTCCAGTGAGTTGCATTTATTTTTATCCAAACAGATGAAGGTGAATCTGGCACAATTTTATTTCATTGGCTTTTGTATGTGCTGCAGTTCATACGTGAAATGTCCACTGAAAAAAATAACAGAGCAACTAAAAACCTAAACCTAACCATAAATGCCATCAAAACAAATGTAAGACAAAAAGCTAATTTGCTGAAGCAACATTATAGCTAGATTCTTCAAGGTTTTGAGCTCTTTTGTTGTACCTCATGTTTCACAAGACTCACAAGTGCAGTGCTGAGCTACCAAGCAAGTTAACTGATGTAAACAGCAAGTTTTCTTGCCAGAAAAGCCATATGTGATGCAAACTAATTATCAAATCATCAGTCATACTGTGAGGTTAAGTGTTTTGAGGCCATATACAACATGGTATTATGCAAGGAACCTTGCGAAAATAACTCTCTGTTAATCGATAATCTGCCCTGTAATCATAATTTGTGTGAAAAGCAATAGAAGTTATTGGTGTTTCACTGCCAGTAGTGTTTATTTCAGTCAGAAATTACAGTTAATTGTATGTTTAGGAATGTTTTTAGAATTTTGGAGCAAAAATGTGTGTAGTAGAGGCACATTTTACCATTGACGCAATCATCATTATAAACCTCTCCACTATTCCAAAGGTTGGGTGCTCATCCAGAACCGTATGGACGGCAGTGTTGATTTTGGCAGGCGTTGGGATGACTACCGAAGAGGCTTTGGAAACATTGCATTTGATGAGGGCAAAGGCCACTGCCAGACTCCTGGTGAGCTACAGCTAACAAATGATGTGTTGTGATTCTGCATTTGGGAGTTTTACTGATGTAACCTGAAATATCTAGACAAGAACTTAAAATGTAGCCTAGTAGTGCATATTATGTGGTTAAACCCTGCAGAAAATACAAATATATGTTGTATTTGGATGATAGTGTGCTGATTTCAACAAATTTCCGTGGTCAACCAGTGTTACCAAAAAACTGGTGAACAGCATATATATAAAGGTCCACCAGCACCAACCAGCATAATCCAGCCTAGACCAGCATAGAAGCTGGTCTTTTCAGAAAGGTCTCAATCTGCTCAAAAGTCAATTCTCTAATGTACTTGTTGTGGACTTTTTTAGGCGAGTACTGGTTGGGCAACGACCGTATTAGTCAGCTTACAAAGATGGGTCCCACTGAGCTTCTGGTTGAAATGGAAGACTGGTCCGGTTCAAAGGTCTACGCTCAGTATGAGCAGTTCACTCTGCAGGGTGAAGCCACAAACTACATCCTAGCAGCTGGTCGTTACTCAGGAACAGCTGGAAACACATTCTTGGATGGTGCAACAGAACTGCTTGGAGAGAACCGTACCATGACCATTCATAACGGCAATGATGTTCAGCACCTATGACAGAGATAATGACAAATGGTGCGTATGGTCCTAAGAGTCTGTCTTAATGGTGGCAAAATTGAAAACTGCATGGATAACCTGTGCAGTATCTAATATGTTCTTTCTCTTTCCAATTGTTTGCATCTCAAACAGGATACCTGGAGATCCTTCTAAGCAGTGTTCAAGAGAAGATGGAGGAGGATGGTGGTACAACCGATGCCACTCTTGTAATCCTAATGGGCGATACTACTGGGGAGGCTCTTATACAAAATATATGGCCAGCATGGGACCGATGATGGCATTGTGTGGGATGAACTGGAAGGGCCTCGTGGTATTCGCTCAAATCTATCAGCATGAAGATCAGACCTTTCTTCAAACTATAAAAAACTTCAAGTAACTGAAATGAGATGCAGTAGATGTGTCCATTCTTGAGCACATTCCCATTCAGTAACATTCATTTTGTTTAGGCTTTTTTGAGAATAGGAGGATAATAAACCTGAAACCTAAACATTTCAAGATACACAGTTCATATATGTATAAAGAAAGGTTGAATTAACTTGAAAAGTTTGATACTGTGTTATTGAAAATGTATTTAAAAAACAGGGATAAAATGCTAAAACAATGTAAAACAAGATGTAACACAAGGACTGTAACAAGGATTGTAAGGAATGTAACACAATCTGCCGAATTCTCATTAAAGCTCACCTATATGAAAAAAAAACATTAAACGTGTATTTTTTATTATGTAATGTTTTCTTTATTTTTTGGAGCATTTGGGCACATTTGGGGACTTCATGATTGTGTCTGACTTTGTCGGCTTCTAGTTAATAACTTTCTTAAAACACTTTTTCCATCTCGCACAAGTTTATATCCATGCATCACAGAAGAATTCTTCTTTGTCATGAAAATCACCCCATTTCAAACTGTGTTTCCATTCTCATGAAAATGACATTTGTAAAAATAAATAAAATAATTTGTATTTGCATTTATAGCTATATTGTATACATCCTATTCCTAAACAAAGACAACTAAATAATAATTTCACATTTAATTAAAAACATATATATCTTGGTTGGAATTGACAACCAATAAAAATATTCTGCTCACAGGTGATATGTACCTTGATTTTTTCTTGTTAAAACTAGTATACTAGTATAAAAAACAAAAACTTTATTGAGGGCAGAAAGGTTTATTGTGGTTGAAACAATGTAATTTTAATGTGACTATATATTTACAGTGCCCTCCCACTAATATTGGCACCCTTGGTAAATATGACCAAAGGCGGCTGTGAAAATAAATCTGCATTGTTTATCCTTTTTATCTTCCATTCAAAAAATTCACAAAATTCCAACCTATCATTGAGTAAAACAATTGAAAGTGGGGAGAAAATCTCATGATGAAATAAATGCTTTCACTATTTCATGTTGGGCCACAATTATTGGCACCCAATTATTGCAACGTCCTTTTCCCAGGGTAACAGCTTCTGAGTTTTCTCCTATAATGCCTGAAGAGTTTGGGAGAACACCTGACAAGAGATCAGATACTATTTTCTTCATCCAGAATCTCTCCAGATCCTTCAGATTCACAGCTCCATGACAGTGCTTCTTCTCTTCAGTTCACCTCACTCATTTTCTGTAGGGTTCAGGTCAGAGGACAGAGACCGCAATGGTAAAAGATTAATTTTGTGCTCAGTGACTACATTTTTGTGTTTATTTTGATGTTTGTTTTGGATTGCTGTCCTGCTGGAAGATCAAAACATGTCCCATTATAAGATTTCTAACAGAGGCAGTCAGATTTTGATTTTTTATCTGTTGGTATTTGATAGAATCCATGATGCCATGCATCTGAACAAGATGTCCAGGACCTCCTGCAGAAAAACAGGCCCACAACATTAAAGATCCAGCAGTATATTTAACCGTGGACATGGGGTACTTTTTTATCCCTGTTTGTACTAAACTCATCTGGTGGGGTTTGCTGCCAAAAAGCTATTTTTTCAGTTTCATCTGACAATAGAAGCCAGTGCCATTTGAAGTTCCAGTCGTGTCTGACAACTGAATTTGCTGGAGTTTGTTTTTGGATGAGTGAGGAGAATTTTTTCTTGAACACCCCCCGAACAACATGTGGTGATTTAGGGAATGTTTTGATTGTTTTTTTTTGGTTTCTGACCCCAAAACTCAACTAATCTCTGCAATTCTCCAGCTGTGATCATTGGAGAGTCTTTGGCTACTCAAACTCTCCTCCTCAGCATTCATTAGGACGATATATGCACACGTCTATTTCAGGCAGATTTTTAACATTTTTAGTTGATTGGAACCTCTTAATTATTACCCTGATGGTGGGAATGGAGATTTTCAATGTTTAACTCTTTTTCTTACAGCCACTTTCTATTTTGTGATGCTCAACAATCTTGTTCTTCACATCAGAAATATATTTTTTGTTTTTTTTCTCATTGTGATGGATGATAAAGGGAATTTGACCTTGGTGTTCCTCATATTTATAATCCTGTGGAACAGAAAGTCATGGCTGGACAATTTCATGCTCCTAGTCACCCTGGTGTGCTAAAAAAATGTAAATATGAATGGGAATATACTTCAGAGATATTTTTACTCATAAGAATTTCTAGGGGTGCCAATAACTGTGGCCAACATTCATTGGAGAAAAACATTTATTTCATCATGAGATTGTCTCCCCCACTTTCAATTGTTTTACTTCAATGATAGGTTGGAATTTTGTGAATTTATTGAGTGAAAGATCAAAAGGATAAACAATGCAGATTTATTTTCACCGCCTTTGCTCATATTTATCAAGGGTGCCAATATTAGTGGAGGGCACTGTAACTAAAAAGGAAAAAAAAAAAACATTAAAAAGTGAAATCATTAAAATCATTCCTTGAGACATGGAAGCAGCCAAAGATACATCTAAACACAAATATTCATATCCATGTTCATATATTAAAATTTCTGTTTAATATTTATTTGACACTCACTACATAGTTTCACCAAAAAAAAATCAGTTTTGCAATATTTTATTGAGGTATTTAATACATTGTGTTTGACAGGCTGATGCTTGTGTGTGAAATGGCATTTGTACAGTCTCTCATACACATTTACTTCTGCATTGCAATTAAGACATAGCCGAGCGTTTTTTGTTGTTGTTACTTTGTTTTGCATTTTTTATTGCTGTAAAATAGTTATATTTGTATCTTCTAACACTAAACATGGAATATTTCACATAAACTAAATGTGCACTGAAAAAAAAGAGAAACTGAAAACTGTAAACATGATATTGGCAAGATAAATGGCACAGTGGTCAAATAAATATGCAGTTAATAGATAACAAACAAAGTCACAAGAAATAAGTAAAGCATTTGTCAGTATATTACTCATATATTACTAAACCATACAGAATCTCAGACAAAAATAATCCCTCATATTACTAATCTAGGCATAAATCTGATTAAATGTCTTCCAGGAGTTTCATCTAAAATCACCCGATGCTGCTCAATGTCTTCAAACTTTGTAAGCAGCTCAGTGTGAACAATGGGAATTTTCCGGTAAGAGGGGGACACAGTAGGCTGATCAATAGACTGAAGTTTGAGTTTTTTGTTTTTGGAGAATGATTTTCGCCTCTTTGAGATAAGGCTGAACTGCTCCATTTTGTTCTCCATAGCTTTGAAGGGTTCGTAATCAACGGCATGGTCAAGGTTTGCTTGCATGATCCTTTGCACGCACGGATTTTGATGTCAATGTCCACCTTCACTCCAAAAAAATCAACAAAAAAAACTCTGAATCAGGACAAAGTTACATTTCAACTTCAAGCAAATAATGAAATCCCTGACTCAAACGTTTTGGCAGAACGTCTGATCAATATATTGATTATGTGAGCCTGAATTTACTGACTTTCCAGTCAATAAAATAAACAACAGTGGTTCTCGACCAAAGGGCTTTAAGAAACTTCTAATGATGCAGAAAATACAGTTTTCAGAGATATTTAGTGATGCTATTTAGGGGGCTTCGAAAACGGACTTTGTTAAGTTAATAACCATTAAATAAAAAGTATTCAGGCACATGCATTGATTTCGATTACCTCAATTCGACGGGATTTCATTTATCTGATCCCAGATCACTGATGATGCTTCTGTAAGTCTTTTTGCGAGTTCTGCAGACCTCTTGTGCAGGAATGTTATGTTTCTGTGAAGGTCTTCAGCAAACTTAGGCATATCTGATCTCCAGCACTGCACAGAGACAATACCATGAGGCCACCGCATGTAATTCATCTAAAAAAGTCTTATGAGCTATTAATGTAAAGTCATTTAATAAGTAAATAAAGTCATTTAAGAAGGTAAATTTAGATTCTTGAAATGAATATTGTAAATAACATAACTGTTCGGCACACTGGTGAAACCCTCCAAAGAACCTATAGGAAGGGTGCTTACGGTATCTTTATATTTTTACCTTGTTTATAAAACACATGAATAAGAGAATTAGATATAAAAGCACATAAAATAATGAACTATAACGTTAACATACTATATGTCTGGACGATAGCTTTTCTTTGTGATCCATAAAACTGCACACTCTTTTGCATTACAGATGAAGTGACGTCCTGATTTTCTTGAATCCTTTCACAAATATTTCTCAGACGTTTCCGAATGTCTTCATCTGCAAGATTAATAAGACCCTCCAGATGACAACCAGATGGACATTTATCCTCCTGCAAAGAAAAAAAAACCCTGTAAAAACATCAGTAACAATTGATTCCAACAACTGCGGGATAAGTTTAATAATTTACTTATTTTACTGTGCTAGAATTAATCGTGATCTTTTCTTATATAACTTATAATTATTATATTTATCAGTGAATGTCATTTTGTATAATTAATTTACTTACAGGATCTAGTTTATTTTAAAACCACTTTTTGGAAGTGATCTGATTCCTCCAGAATAACTCACCCTCTCCTCATCAGAGCACAAAGGGTATGTTGGCCGTGCTGGACAGTGTCCAAATCTGGAAACCATAATGATTATGCTCTTTGAGACCGGATTTCAAGGCCGTACACACTGCAACAAACCACACACTTGCATTAAACTTGATAATAATGTTTATGCTTCAAAGATGGGTAATGGCAATGTTAAAATTGCATTCATGTTGAGAGGATTATATCATAAGATTGCGAATGATATATAGTGGTAATGTTGTAGTGTTATTGTTTTATTCACAGCCTTGATGTGAAACCATCTTGTAACGTAGTAAATAAACAATCTAGAGCTGTATTTCTAAACCAGTGGGGCCTGACTATGGTTTCATATTGAACCAAGTGAATATATTAAAGGTAAATAAATGCCTTTTGTGTGATCAACTAATGGTAAAAATGAAGAAATTATCTTTAGGATACACTATCAGAAAGAAAATTGCAAAAATTGGTATAACAGCTTGTCATTGGCCCAATATACTACCTTATTTTCTCTAAAAGGTGCATATTCATACCTCAGCACCCAGTGATATGTACTCTCAAGGTACAACTATGAGCTTTTTGGGGGAAAATAAGGTAAAACAAGCTGTTGTACCCCTAAAGGTATGATTTTTGCACTTTCTTTTCTGAGACAGACTAAAATGTATTGAAGAGTTAAAGAAAGCAAAATGATCTAAATGTGCTTTTTTGTGGTTGTGAATTAGCTGTAGCTGTAGGATGTATGTTTCCAGATAATTGGTTTGAAAGCAGATACTTTTAAATAAAACACACACTCCGAAACTTGAAGTGAACACATTTTTTATTGGAAACATGAGGTAAGCAGGTTGGTTGAAAGTGTACATGGCAACATGACGTCTTCACATTATGACAAGCAGATCATTCAAACAATGGCTATCTGTCCTTTTCCCAATCCCCTCTTTTTGTTTTTAGACAGGTCTGATCTTCATTCTCACTACTTTGAGGGAGTAATCAGCTGGTTTGAAAGGCAGCCACACGACACCATTCTCAATCTCATAAGGCACTGTGGTTCCGGGGTCGTACTGGCCTCCTTTATAGTAAATCCCATTAAGGTTGGCCGACTGGCAGTTATTGTACCACCACCCTCCACCATACATCTCTGCACAGTTCTCCTCCCACTTATCGCTGTCCCTATCAAAGGTGCTAAACTTCATGCCAGCATGTGAAAGGAAGGATCCGAGCTTAGGCTGACCTTGCACTAACGCATCACCTGCATCACCCACGTAATCCGACACGGTCAGCGGAAAGCCCTCGGCCTCCGAGCCAACTTGAACGCTGTACTCAGCATAGGCCTCGTTCCTGTCCCAGTCCTGCAGCTCCACTCTCAGAAGACTCTCTTTCTGAGTGAGAAGGTGTAGGAATTTTGTTGCCCGAGCCAGATCTCGCCCTTACCCTGCTGGTCTAACCGGCCAAAACCATTTCGATACTCCTTCCAAGTGCGATTGAGTTAACAGACCCATCCTCCCTCTGCTGAACCAGAGTCCAACCTCCCAACCCAGTGCCCTGATCACAGTAAACCTCTACTACCTCCTCCGACCCAGCCGGCTTTATTTTGAACAGTCCGCTCTGACCGCCATTCGCATGCTTCTGCAGGATTTCAGCGCAATCTGAAAGAAGATTACACACCTGCTGATTAGAGCAAAGCTGCATTCGTTCCAGAGATCCATATAGAACTAATTTCAGAACTAATTATGTGGTTCTGCAACATTGTTTCTGGATGAGCAATTAAATTTGACATGCTATTGGAAATTACTTGGATATTAGTTTAGTCCATTACACCACATGTTTCCAAGAAGATCTAACAAACTCTTGCTAGTGTTATCAAGATGATTACGTTTACTAATGCTTCACTTGTGTATGCTGCTTGAGTTAAGAGTTTTACTCAAGTGTACCTCCACCAACAAAGCCAGCCTTGCGTTCGTCGCGCGATTTCACACTTCGTGCGTGGATGTCCGGTAGATCCTCTTCCACATCGCCACGCATGAACGCCCCAAGGTCATCCCAAAAACTGGGTCACTAGAGAGGGTGGTCTTTGAGTAACTCTTGCTTCCATCTGACATGACTGTTTTCGAGGAGGATGAGGATGAAGATGAGGATGAAGAGAACCTTTGATTATCAGTGCCAAGGCCTGTGAAGAAACCTCCCTCAAAGTCACCCAGGCCATCTGTGCCGTGAGTGAAAGAAGTAATGGACTTTTCATTCCCACCACTCACGGTCATTCTGACTTCCGTCCGGTTCATATCTTTCCCTACTTTGGCTGCCGTCAAAAACTCTGTATCTGAAATTCCCATTTTTTCTAAATCTTCACACTCCGGGACCGCTAGTTGAAACCTCAATCTTCTCCACTGGGCCGTCTTTGGTGTGTGTTACCACCTTGCCGCACTGACTGGTGCACTGCTTGACGGTGGAGGTATGTGATGTAGAGGAGGAAGATGAGCCTGTACCTGATTGTGGGGAACTTGCTAACAGTGGCGGCAGATTCGGCAGTGGAACCCTCCGCCTCCAGAGTAAGCTGCAATCTGACCCACGTCTCCGAAGAGGAGCTGCTTCTGCTCGGCTTTAACCGTTCCACTCTTATATATGGAGGGTAACACCATGTCCTTCAATGGCCTGCTCTTCATGATTCCCAGAGAACTAACGGTCTCCACGCTCTGTACACGCATAGTGTTGAGATGGTCCATTTGCTTGTTCAGAGCCGCATAGCTCTCCCTGTCCACCGAGAACTCACTGTAGCTGGCGCAAGAGCCCTTGCATGTGCGTAGTGTTGATGTCAATATCGACCTGCGCCAAGAAGTAATATTGGGATAATTGTGTTTCAATAGTTAGTTATGTCACGAAATCAGTGTAGTGAAAAATAATTGTTACTTATGCAATTAAGGCTTAAATAATTGTATTATATAAGTATTTTCAACTACCCCTTATAATTCCCCTTATAATCCATTATACATTCTGAATTTGTATAAATAATACAAAAATTATTTAAATATTTTGCTCACCTCAAGTCGCTGAATTACAACAACTTGATCTTTGACCTGCGACTTCAGAGCGTCCAGTAAGCGGAGTTGACGATCAATTTTAATCTTGATATCAGTAATCCTCTGTCTCAGCTGTTCGGCCAAGGTGGTGTACCTGTTATCATTACCTGAGAGAAAGGAGGAAACATTTCTATAGTGTCTTCTAAAAAATACATCTGCGAACTTCCACAAAATTTCCAAAAATCAAGATTGAATCAAGCTAATTCTAACCAGCGCTAGAGGTCAGTCGCTCTCTTAGGTAAGTGTAAGTGTTTTTGGACACTTGATCAGCGGAGCGATGCAGTTTCCGGCCCTCGTCCAGAAGACGACGAATCTTCTCAATCTTCTTGAGGATATCATGGTCAGCTTTGTCCATGAGGCCTTGAACTCGGCAGCCAGATGGACATTTGCTTCCCTGAAGAATTGAAATGGGCATTTGCTATTTTTAGCCAACTGGTTGGTAGGCATTACTACATTTTCAGAGCTGAATGAAAACATTGACTTGATATTTATGACTTAAATAATAAATAAATAATAGTATGTACCCAGTCGTCATCTGTACACATAGGCCATTCATTTGTCTTACAGGTGTCTTGTGCCTTGTATCCGTGTTCAATAGGACGAGCACCTCTAGGGTTCACAACTGTGTCGTCTGCCTGAAAAATTTAATAAATAAATATTTAATTAGTGGTAATTATTTAAGAAATAAAATGGGTTCAAATAAAGATTGAATAAAGGAAATATATATATACTGTTGTTAGTGATTAGTGATAAGAGACTCACCAAGGCAGAGGACACGACCACGAACAGGCAGAGGAGCGAATGTGTGAGCTTCATCTCTGGCCTCTCTGTGCAGAATACAGACTCTCACTGCTCGCACGTCCCATATGAACCCTTCTGATTGATCAACAGATTGACTCATTATTGACCGTGGACACGCAGTCCCCAGCCCCCGCAAGTCTGGAACACAGTATAGTGTTTGGACAAAAAAAAAATCAGAGATGGCGAGAGAGAGAGAGAGAGAGAGAGAGAGAGAGAGAGAGAGATAGAGAGAGAGAGAGAGAGAGAGAGAGAGAGAGAGAGAGAGAGAGAGAGAGCGCGAGATACAAATTACACAACTTTCAACCGTTATCGGCTGGTTTACGGGAATGACAACCTATGTGCTTGTACAAGAACTAGCACTGCAGTATGAGATTTGAAGCTAAGATAATCATTTTTATAGCTCATTATTGTATCATTGAAAATGTTTATTTGGGCAGTCTGGGGATTGGAGAAAGTTTTTTAAGCTAATATTTCTGAGTGCATTAAACTGATCAAAAGTAACTGTAAAATAATATATTTAAATCAAAGTTGTTCTTTTAAACTTTCAATTAATGATACAATTGCATCACAGTTTCCACATAAATATTAGCAGCACAACTATTTTCAACATTAATAATAAGAAGAAATGTTTCTAGAGCAGCAAATCAGCATATTGAAATGATTTCTGAAGGATTATGTGACACTAAAGACTAGAGCAATGGTTGCTGGAAATTCAGTAAATTACTTTTTAAAATACATGAAAATAGAATACAGCTATTTTAAATTGTAAAAACATATTTCATAATACCGGTATTACTGGTTTGACTGTATTTGTAATCAAATAAATATAGCCTTGGTGAGCATTAGAGCTGTCTTTCAAAAACATTTTACTAAGTAGGTGTTTATTATATGACAGCAGATTGTTTAACATTTCAACTTTATTTTGTCCATGTATATAGGGCTGTGAATAAATCACTGCTTACAGACAGATTCGACTGTGTTCATTACATTTGTGTTTGCATTTTTACAAACAGGTTGAATCATCATTATAGAGGATTTGCAATTTCAAATCAACAATTTGCAAGAAAGATGCACAGGAAGAGGTAGGAGCTTTCACCCCATGAGGATCATTTCTAGGACTGTCTTTTCAGTTACACAACCAATGTTTGTTTTAAGTTGTTTTGATGTTCACTCAACTCACATTGCACAATACAGATCAGATCACATCTCTTCTGTTAATGAAAGAAAGCTCAGCACCGATGTTCTTTATCACTTTGCTTTGAGTATGTTCACAATAAAATAAAAAGTAGATCAACTTTTATTTGAGGAGACACACATGATTGTAAAGCACTTTGGGTGTACAGCAATACACAATAAAGCGCTATATAAATGCATCATTCATTCATTCATTCATTCATAAAGCAAATGTAAGGCTACAATGAGGAAATTATGATTTTGCAAGAAGAAGAATTTTGGCTGCCAAACTTTAATCCAAACCACCAAAATAATTATTATGAATACATTACTTATATATAGATTATATATATATATATACACACAACACACACATACACAACACCATTACTTTACCTTTGAGAAGCCATAATCCTAAAGTGAATTTTTTCTCTTACTATAGCCTTATAAACTATAATTTCAGACTTTTATGAATACTTTAAGATATTGTTCTATATCACTTGTAATATAGGCAAATATAATCGCTAATTAAACCTTTTAACGTGGTAAATATGGTGATAAGTTCCATTTAGTAAAAACTGACAACTTTTCACTACCCATACATAGGCTACATATATGAAAGTTGGTGAATGCATTTTCATAAATTTGAATTAAATATTTGTATAATTTTTTTTCAAATAAACATTTTAAGATATTTTAATAGAATAACCTGTAGTGCATTGAATGCTGGGATAGCAGCAGCTGTCATTTAGTCTAGTAGTAGGAACCACGATAACACGACTTTGTCCTCACACGGATGAGATTGTTTGTGGTACGAGATTGTACTTTTGACTGTCAACCGTCTGTACACAGAAAGATAAAAAACTAAATAAATTCAACAAAAAACACGTTTGGCGAGCATGACGAATCTCGCGCGCACATCCGGGAGTTTGCATCGGTTGACAGTGCGAGTTTGTTCAGCTTCACCGCTGTCTTTCCGCAGGAATCATGTTTTATACTCACACAGTTTCAGTGAATCTGCAGCTGCTGTCAGATGTTTTACAAGAGGCTCATGTTACAGAAGCAGCACCAGACATTGCTCCTCTTCGTCAGCGCATAAAACTGTTCGTATCGGGTGCGCGTCAGGGTTTTGGGGTGATACTGCAACGTCAGGTATTTCAATAAAATTACTTGATATGATTTGACATTGACTATAATTTATTATTCCTATGCATAACAGTTCTTGACTGACGGACGGACTTCACAGAACAAACTAACCACCTTTCCATGTGTAGTTCCTTAAATGACCACTAGATATCACCAAAGCATAATATCACGTCTTTCCACTCTTTCTAACCTCCCTGACCCCACAAATATTGAGTCTTAAACCACATTTGTTGTGTGAATGTGGTTGTGGCTAGAAGGGATACAGCTCCGGCCGAACATGAACAATGAAATACATGTTCTACCTATTAAATTGTGTTTTATTAACGTCTACACCTACCTACCCAACCCTAAACCCACCCCGTTACAATAATGAAAAAATTGTAATTAATGTTGTACAGTGTATTGCGCAAAAATGACACAGTAGCGCCATACGTATCCCTTCTAACCTTTACCTGTGAGTGTCTCAACATTCGATAAAAACGTCAAAATAACCGTGTATCTGTAAACACATTACAATATACATCTTCTCCCAACTGCTCTCAAGCTCATTTTAGTGGATGTATGTTCATAAAATATTTTCTACTAACATTTAACAACCACAGTGTCCAAACATTTTACTTTAAACGTATATGTTTAATCCTAAAAATCTAATATTTTGCTTGGGAAAGTATTCTAATGGAATAAATGGCACTTGATTTGACAATTCGTTTTTTATTCTGTCATACATTTCTAATCGTGACTTACGTGATCAATTGTTTGGGCCAGTATATATCTTGATGAAATTGTGTAAAAATAACAATCAAACCTTGCTAAATCTCTTCCATGCAGTTCCTCAGCTCGTATATGGTGGGGAATTGGATTTCCTTGTGTTTGATTATCTGTCTGAAATCACCATGTCACTGCTCTCAGCAGCCAAAGCAAAAGCACCTGTAAGATATTCCTTCATCCTAAACATTACCTTAAAGAGTTTTAATACCTTATGTGACCCATACAACTGCTTTTGTAATAATAATAATACATATTTGTAATGATAATAAAGTCAGGGTGATTCTGTGATATTTAATGCTATTTTTGACTTTTTTTATATGCTTATTATAATATACACTTGAATTGACTCTAATAATGTTATTTTATTTCAGAATATGGGATATGCTCCTGATTTTGTCTTTTCAATTTCCCCATATATTAAGGATATCAGCAAAAAAGGTAAACCTCACAGTAATTATAAGACTGTGAATCTTTTATTCAGAAACATTTTATTGAGATTAAGTAATGCTTTTTAAAGGCTTTTTTATGTTGTTATCTAACCATGTATAATATATTATATATATTTTTAATTTTACAAGTAAATTTTCATTGCAGTATTTCATGGAGACACATTTAATATTTTGCATTATTAGTACTATTGATAATGTTCATCTAATCATTTAGTTATATTTGGAAATCCGGCAATATAATATTATATAACATAAACAAAAATGTTTCATTTTGAATCCCTATATTTTATGGAAATATTGTTAGATTTAGATTTTTTATTTTTTATATCATGAATCATGTTCATCTTCAGTCATTTCAGACACATGCTGTTGTGTCCTGCAGGTATTCGTGTGGTTAGTAACGCTGGAGGTGTCAATCCCCTTGCCTGTGGAGCAGCTCTACAGGAAGTAGTTCAAAAGGCGGGACTTGAGTTGAAGGTAGCCGTGGTGACTGGTGATGACCTGATGCCACAGGTAATTGAAATAAATTTATGCTTATGTAATTCACGTGTTTACTCATCTCATGGGATTGACATGTTGACATCACATGGCCAGGCGAATACTACTCATTTCATCTCAGTTACTAACCACCCTCTTACTGGACACTTTCACTGAATAAGATGATTTTGCTTG
>QVTF01005981.1:0-28160 GCA_003573665.1 Oxygymnocypris stewartii | reverse complement strand
TGTAAACAGTAGGTTAAGAAAAGCATATGTCTTAATGTAAACAGTGGAGAAAGAAAAAACGTGTATCAGTGTATTAAATCTGTGCTTCGTTCTTAAAGTGAAAGAAACTGATAATAAAATATAATGCTGTCAGAGAAAATACAAGTGTTCACTGCTCCTGACTAGATAACCTTTGTAACATCAAAAACTATTCATTTACAGGCTATTTAATTTATACAGTGAAGACTATGCAGTTATTTTACATTTGATTATTACATTTCTGTAGCGTACCTGAAATGTATATTTTAGACTGCTGAAAACCTGTCTTTCTTCTATTGTATTTATTTTCTGCTATTGCTTGTAATTTGTTATCTGTAGAAAATATGTTTAGCACTGAGTCCTTAGCAGCATTTTTAGATTTATGTTCATGTTAGATATGTTGGTTGCATTTGTGAGTTTAATACAAATATAGATGATAGGTGTATAAAATATGATAATATCGATATATTGATCGATATACTCCTGTATCGAATCGTAATTTTTTTGAGGAATCAGCAAATATCGTATCGCTGGGTATGAGAATCGCTATCGAATCGAATCGTGACGAACCATCCGATTTACAACCCTAATATTTATATGCATTAAACAAATACCACTGATTTGATTTATGATTATAGTGTGGTTGTGTACACACACTGCCAACACACACATGCATGTTCAAAAACATGTACAAGTGAATTCTGCATCCGATGACACCTTTAAAATATTGCTTCTGGCCAAAACAAGTCTATAATCCATAAAAACGCTTCCTGCAGTCCAAAAGTCAATCTGTTGTCCTCTCACTTCAAAATCTACCAACGTTATTTGTTTAGAGCTGTTTTGGACTGTTTCCACGTGTGCTTGATCGGTGCATATTTCTCTCCTGATGCTAACGACGAACAGAGGACTCATATTTTAGCCAGAAGCAACGGTTTGACGTTTAAAACATCTTGATGGATTCGTTTCCTATAAAACACGCAGCTTTTCACTTCACTGATGGACTGGAGTGGTGTAGATTATTGCGATAGCTGTTTGGACTCTCGTTCTGACGGCACCCATTCACTGCAGAGCATCCATTGATGAACAAGTGACGTAAAGCTACATTTCCCAAAGAAACAGGCTCATCTACATCTTGGATGGCC
This sequence comes from Oxygymnocypris stewartii, assembly GCA_003573665.1. Taxonomy (NCBI): domain Eukaryota; kingdom Metazoa; phylum Chordata; class Actinopteri; order Cypriniformes; family Cyprinidae; genus Oxygymnocypris; species Oxygymnocypris stewartii. Next base: position 27,000 of record QVTF01005981.1, on the reverse strand, counting down.
TGAGGGCGAGTACATTATATTTGTATTTTGGGGTAAACGTCTGTACCTCCTGTAGTTGTTTGATTTCAGTTCTGTTGAATTTGGTTCGATGGGGGTCCAGCAGCTCCACAGCGAACGGCCGACCTGAGAAACCACACAAACCTCAATTCTGTAACATATAAAGAAGCCAATGAGTGTGGAAATACACTGCTTCTGTTGTGCTTTACCATTTCCCAGAGTCCTCACGTCCACGTCCTCCCGTCCTGAAGATGAGAAGTTAAACCCTACATGGAAGAGACACGTAAAGAGGATCATTCTTTGCAGTGCCATTAGAAAATAACATGGCGTCTACAGTTTGGGGTCCCGATCTGATTGTGTGGGACGCTTACCGTGAGCTCTGAACGAGGACAGGAGAGGAGCAGCGATCAGCTCCTCCACCGATCCATCCATCCGTCTCTCTCCATCGATCACCCACGGCGTCTGCGGAAGCTCCCGCGAAAACTTATTATACCGACCTGCAGAGACAGGTTCAAACGTTTGGGGTCAGTGAGACAAGTCATGTCACTCGGCGGCCATCTTTGAAACGCCTCTCGGGCATCCAAGTGCAGCTCCTAATAAACATCAAATTCTCCAAAAGCTTACGGATACATCTCAATCACCAATGAAATCAGACAACTGTGTTATAAATGTTGTTTCTTTTGCTCAAATAGCATTATAAAAGCGTATTTTTCTGGCTGGATCAGCCGGTGCACATGCGCAGTCCTGAACGCGCGTCTCAGAGCGCTGATTGTTTCTATAGCAACCAGGACTCTAACGGCAGCTGCAGTGACACGCTGACTTTACCGATTAACCATTGGCTCTTTCATTCAGAAGGCGGGGCTTCCGGCGATCGAGCGGCCATTTAAAGAGTTGCATTTTTCCCCATTCAAAACTATACGAGTGACATGTCTTAGGTCAGGGGTCACCAACCTTTTTGTGAGTGAGGGCTCCCTGAAGGGAAAAATAGTCTCACTCTCAAGGACTACTTGTTTGTTATATTCCAATATATATACACACACATCTTGATATCTTGCCATTACATACAATATTGATATTTATCATGATATTAATTTACCATTAATGGGGAAGGAAATGCTTTCCATGTGTTTGTTAGACCTTGAAATTAAGGTAAACATAACTTTATTCATAATTAAATTCCACAGCGGCATCATTTTAATTTCCCCTAAATTCTGTGTTTTCCATTTGATTTATTATGGATTCTGTGTTTTATGATTCAGTGCAAATGTTTCATAAAAAAGGTGTCTAGTGAAATGAATAAATAAAACTAACAATTGAATCAATCTTTTAAAATGTAATCAATTTACAACAAAACATTGCATTTTCATTTTATCAGATAAGATGCTGCACGACAAAACTGTATACATTAATGATAATAATAAAAAAACTTGGTTGTATGGTATTCCTTAAAAACAAGAATATTATTATTATTCATTTGAGAATTGCATTTTAGTATACAGTAGTAATATATTCGGTCATAATTTCAAGTTAAACCGGACTTTTATTTTGACGGCTTGTCGCGAAGGTCTTTCAGTTTCAGCGTGAATTTGACGTAATCTTTCTCAAATGAAACTGTTAGTGAATTGATTCTCAGAGTAGCTCTGGAGATGAAGTTCATGTGAAGAGCTCTTTTCCAAAACGCTATAAATCCATTTTAATAGTTTTCATGAAAATGACATTTTTTTACCTAGACCCATACATTTTGTTAATATTCAATTTATCCTGTTAAAATGGTCTGTTGGCTCAGTCTGAACATGTTAAACAATGATTGTTAAATTAAACAACAATATTGTTGACTATAAATGCAAAGTGTTTTTATTTTTTTTCAAAACGCTACAAATCCATCCTTTTTTTTTATGTTGGTTTATGTAACCCCTCCGGGTCCGCACCATCACACCGAGCGGGTCTCGAACCCGGGTTTCCGGTGCGGGAGGCGGGCGCTCTAACAAGGAACGCCAAAGGCTACAGCCTCTCGCGTCAATCGGCTAAATACCACCTTTACTAGTATACACATCTGTCACATTGACATCCCACAGTGGGTATTAACGCGCCACCTGAGAACCTTCTTTTTTGTTGTTTTTTTGATTTTCTTTGTCCAGTCTGCGTTTTCTACCCCCAGGTGTAGGTCTCACTGGCTCATCCAGGCCATCAAAAGTGTTATTAGAGTTTAAAGCACTCATTTTGAAGACTGAGCACAAACAAACGCGTCAAAGCGTCGTCATGTTGGATTGCATCGAACGAATTCTGATTGGTCGAGAGGATATATCGCATTTAGGCTAAAAACAGGTTCGGCGCTTATAGCGGTTTGGAAAAGAACTGCATCTTGCAGTACATTTTAAACAAGGAAATATAGCGATTTGGCATGAAACATTGATGGAGCAGTGAATAGGTTCAGTACACAGCAAAATGGCATGACGAACTCATTTTTTTTAAATTTGGCGTTTATTGCGTTTTGGAAAAGAGCTCTTCATTTGTTCTTGTCCTCATATAACGGGACACAGACGCTGAAAACACTGCAAGTCACGTGTGTTTGAGTTTGTGTATCAGATGAAACCACTCCACGCATTCACACAGAGACACATAAACAATATTATTAGTGACATGCACTGACTGGCTGCTGTAACATTTATTTATGTTGTGCGATAGGATGTTAGATTAATCCATATTGAGTAAAAATGTCCAGAGCTTATTATCATTATTAACATAAATTCTCTTAATCTCGATATGATATCAGCGACTCAGAAACGCCATGCGGGCACCACGTTGGTTACCCCTGTCTTAGGTATCCTATAGCCTTTGATAACGTTTCAAAAGATCTATGTTTTTAAATAAATGCTGCTCTTTTGAACTTTCCATTCATCAAAGAATCCAGAATTTTTTTTTTCACAAAACTGTGAAGCAGCACAACCGTTTCCAGCATTGATAATAATGTTTCTTGAGCAGCAAATCAGCATGATTTCTGAAGATCATGTGCCTTTGAATCTGATTTTTTTTCACTCACATACAGATTTAATTGATATCTTTCATAAATGCTCTAAAATATGAAACACCGATGTTTCAGGAGTTTAGGATACATGGGCAACACTTTATTTTAGGGTCTCTTAACTAGTTGCTTATTAGCATGCATATTGCTAGAATATTAACCATTTATTAGTAGTAATTAAGCACATATTAATGCCTTATTCTACATGACCATATTCTACATCCCTAATCCTACCCAACACCTAAACTTAACTATTAATAAGCAGCAAATTAGTAGTTTATTGAGGGAAAAGACAGTTAATATTGAATAAGTGTTCCCTATTCTAAAGTGTCACCAACACATGCTTATTTGATAACAGTTTTTTTTCCTATTTGGGTTTATGTATATGCTTTATGTTTTAGATTAAGTGTTTTTTTCAAGGTATTGTTCGATGCCAGTGTTTCGTGTCATAGCGATGCAAAGATTTGATATAAAAGCAGTAACATAGCCACTAAACTATATCTAGTTATGATATTAAATCTGTATTTAACCTCAGAATGATCTCAACGTACAAAGAGGTGTTAAAGTCTGATTTTGCGGTGGCTGTGCTTTAAATTCAATTATTATAATCTTAATTCAAGCGATGAAGGTAATCAGTGTCGAGTACTACATAAGATTAAACCGCCTGCTTTACATGTTTCAAAATGATTAACCGTTAAAAACATTCATTAGAAATTTAGAAAAGTAATCAGTTACATTGCTTTAATAAAGTAATTGAAATAGTTACACTATTTATTAACTTGTAACCTGTTACATTTCCAAAATAACCTTCCCAACACTGACAATATATATAGTAATATTTTTGGCCATACCTGCTATGAAAACAGACGTGTGGAGACACGTGGTGTCCAGCGCTGTACACCCAGTGTTTGCTTTCTTAGGTGGACATGGATAATGCCTGCACACAATACATCATGCTTAGAAACTGAACGAACAAAAACGGTCTCATGCGAGCGAGCAGGAGACTGAAAACACTCACCTGCTAAACTTCTCTTCAGAGATCTTCTCCAGAGCTTTAACCACAGCCATCCTGGTGAAGATGGACTGAGAGACAAAGAGGAACACAGCTACACTACTTTCATATTCACAACGGTCACTTTACACAGCAACTCTACTTTCATATTCACAACGGTCACTTTACACAGCAACTCTACTTTCATATTCACAACGGTCACTTTTGATATGACGGGTGAGGAACACAGCTACTCTACTTTCATATTCACAACGGTCACTTTTGATATGACGGGTGAGGAACACAGATACACTACTTTCATATTCACAACGGTCACTTTTGATATGACGGGTGAGGAACACAGCTACACTACTTTCATATTCACAACGGTCACTTTTGATATGACGGGTGAGGAACACAGATACACTACTTTCATATTCACAACGGTCACTTTTGATTTGACGGGTGAGGAACACAGCTACTCTACTTTCATATTCACAACGGTCACTTTTGATATGATGGGTGAGGAACACAGCTACACTACTTTCATATTCACAACGGTCACTTTTGATATGACGGGTGAGGAACACAGCTACACTACTTTCATATTCACAACGGTCACTTTTGATATGACGGGTGAGGAACACAGCTACTCTACTTTCATATTCACAACGGTCACTTTTGATATGACGGGTGAGGAACACAGCTACTCTACTTTCATATTCACAACGGTCACTTTTGATATGACGGGTGAGGAACACAGCTACTCTACTTTCATATTCACAACGGTCACTTTTGATTTGACAGGTGAGGAACACAGCTACACTACTTTCATATTCACAACGGTCACTTTTGATATGACGGGTGAGGAACACAGCTACACTACACTACTTTCATATTCACAACGGTCACTTTTGATATGACGGGTGAGGAACACAGATACACTACTTTCATATTCACAACGGTCACTTTTGATATGACGGGTGAGGAACACAGATACACTACTTTCATATTCACAACGGTCACTTTTGATATGACGGGTGAGGAACACAGATACACTACTTTCATATTCACAACGGTCACTTTTGATATGACGGGTGAGGAACACAGATACACTACTTTCATATTCACAACGGTCACTTTTGATATGACGGGTGAGGAACACAGATACACTACTTTCATATTCACAACGGTCACTTTTGATATGACGGGTGAGGAACACAGATACACTACTTTCATATTCACAACGGTCACTTTTGATACGACAGGTGAGGAACACAGATTGAAGACTGGAAACACAACATGGGAAAGCATACCGCTTTGTTTTTGCTGGGTTTGAAACAGTCTGGACAGGTTTTTGCTCTGTGCAAAGAAAGACAGACACATCTGTGTTAACCAGGAAGTGACATCATTTGGACTCATGACGGCAACATGACAGTTAAATTGACATTTGTGCATTTAGCAGACGTTTGAATGCAAATAGATTTAAATGCTCCATTTTCAAAATTCATTCATATTTTTTTTTTAACAAAAGTTTTAGTATTGTCTGCTCAAACATTCAAACCTGCCACAAAAGTTAGTGTAACACAAGAAAAATGATTTAACTATCATTGACCCACTCACAAGAAATGGCAGTCCTCCTCTGTTTCCGGATGTGTAAAGCCGACGCTCACTTCGCACGGACTCTGATGATCATAGAGTTAAGAGATTCAATAATAAGAGAGTTATTCAGAGAAAGTCGGTCGAGAAGAAAGACTCACATTAGCCACGACAGCGGCTCCCAGCTCCTGTCCGATCTTTCCCTGTACGGCCCACTTGAACGCGTCCTTCACCTGGATGACATCCTCTTTACCCAAACACATGCTCTTCTCCCTGGAAACACAGCATTATGGGACGTCATATGGATGCTGCCGCTGCTAGGGATGATGGGAAATGTGTGCTGCTTACATACCTGACTTCTTTTTTGACATGCAACCAGCAGGCATGCTGTGGATATGTTCAGAGAAACACATTTCAATCATAAAGTAAAAACAGAGCCATGCATCTTGGAAAAAAGCCTAATATTACCTTATGTGATGATTCGGAGAACAAATATATCTATAATTCTATCAAGTTCCATCATGTTTTAAAATGTTCACAAAATGAAAAGGATTTTTGTAATTTCAAATATTTATACATACATTTATACACACACACACACACACTATATTGCCAAAAGTATTGGACCCCCCCCCCCCCTCTAATGAAAGGTTGGACTACTTTAGTAATTTCCATGAGTACAAATCTTAATATTTAAGCATATAATGATATTCTCGGGAATTGTGTGCTTCTGATTTTATAGCAACAGTTTGGACAGAACCCTTTTCTATCCTAACATGACAGTGTCTCTGTGTATAAGACAAGAATCAAAGAGAAATGATGATTCAGTCAGTGTGGAAGAACTTGACTGGTCTAATCCCAGCTGAACACCTCTGGTGTGACTTTAAATGAGCCACAAACTCATCACCAAACACCAATGACTTATGGGTACATATGTGTACAGTCATTTCATACACTTCAAAACTGCTGCAACAGAGGTGGAAATACAATTTTGAAGTACATGAATTATGTTTCCGTCTTTGTTGCCACAGTTTGGAAGAGCCTTTTTCTCTTCTAGAGAAGGGGTGCCAGTACTTTTGTCCATATGATGAATGTACAAGTCATTGGTGTTTGGTGATTAATTTTTGGCTCATTTAAAGTCACACCAGAGGTGTTCAGCTGGGATTAGGAGTTTTATATATATATGTGTGTGTGTGTGTGTGTGTGTGTGTGTGAGTGAATGTATTTCTCACACACACACGCATTTAAATGTTTATTAAAAATTAAATACATATTTTCTATAAATGTTTATTTCTATAACAAAACTAATATATATACACATGTATAAATCCTATATATATATATATATATAAACACACATATATGCATATATACAATTGATATTAATTGCATATTTATACTTATTCGGGGCTCTAGATTTATTCTTCCCACTGGTCGCTCTTTTGCGACTAACTTTGTTCAGTTGGTCGCAGGAGCACATAATTTGGTCGCAAATGTTATCATTATGGGATGCATGCTGATGAACTTGTATCATAGTTTATAGTTATATGGTATGAAAAAAGTGGTCAGCATTCAACCCGGTTTCTTTCATCAGTAGTAGGCCTATTATGAATTGAATTTTGTGAACGGGACATCCTCGTTTGCTATGTTATAAGCCGGGCGGGGCTTCGGACGCTTTTACTTTTGAATTTGCATCTTGTTGTCCTGTTTTACCAGAAAAGATAATGGTCTATTTAGCTTCCATCTCCACCCCTTTCCCGCGGCAGGACTCACCTCTCTGACGGACAGCTGAGCGGGAAGAGAAACGGTCAGCACCAGACGGTCCAAACTCATACTGGTGCTTTCCTCACAGCATCCGACACCTGCAGGTGATGATTCAGTCAGCAAATTTCACAACAGCAGCAGAATACAGATCAGCCCAACACACACCTGTCGGCGAAGGAGGGATCACAGAAGTCCTGCATGACTCCTAAGCAGACGGGACAAATGTCCGAGTCCGTCTGCGCTGGTGTGACAGGATCCTCCTCTATCCTCATGCGTTTATTCGGCGGGGGCGGCGGTGTTCTCCTCACCAGAGGCATCATGGGACTGAGGGCTGTCTTCCTCACTGATGAAGGCCAGAAGCTCCTTGTGTAAGTCCTACAAACGGGAATGTGCATATTGACACACACACACACACACACACACACACACACCCACACACACTGATGCAGCTATATCAAACAGAAGCTGGGGATTTTCAGGAAAGACGAGAGACCTTGTAGCATCGTCTGTAGCGGAGCTGGTTCCCACACAGCAGAAGCGCAGAACGCATCTCACACAGCAGCCGGCGCACAACAGCTTTCTGACGATGGGCCGGTCCTTCTGTTTGAGGGACAGCATCCTGCTGCAGCAGGGATAAATATATCATCACATGTTACAATATTGTCCTCAATAAACGTCACCACATTTAAAGATATGACGACACTATTTTTGGATTAGTTCATATAGGATGCGAAACCGAAGACACAATCTCAAATTTTTAATAATGCCAATTCCAATCTACAAATACAGACTATTTTTAATAAAGATATGTTAGTTAAGTTATGTATATGTATATTTATAATAAGATTAATATGTTACAATTACAATAATTATTTGAGAATCCATAGTTTCCACAAATTCTGAGCATGCTTCAGACAAAAAAAAGGCAAAAACATTAATCCTAAAATAAAAGACAATTTTTAATAAATATATGTTGGTTAAGTTTATGTATATTTATACTAAGATAAGTCTGTTACAATTACAATAATTGTTTTTAAATGAGAATCATAGTTTCACAAATTCTGAGCATGCTTCAGACAAAAATAAAAGCTAAATCATATCATTAAATATAATGCAATTTGTCCTAAATAAATGTCAGTGTTTATTGATGTGATGACACATTGATTTATTCAAGGAATAGTTTCATATATGATGCTAAACTGAAGACACAACCTGTTTTTATTAATAATGCACTATGCAAACTAAAATCTAATACTTGTTCAATCAATACAATGTTATTTTGTATTTCCATGCATTTACATATCTATTGTTGTTAGTTACAAACAACATTTAAAGAGAATCATATTTAGAAATGTAGTAGTTTTGTGGCAAACATTATGTTATAAAATGGCCATAGTATTTAATATACAGTATGCTGCAAAAATATGTAATGTTTTATTTATTCTAAATGCAATCCAAAAAATATAAGAAAAACTTCATAAAAAAACAATGCATAAAAACTTCTAGAACTAGAAATTGGACCTATTTATGAGTGAGTCTATCAAACACTTTTACATGCCATTTATAATCTGTATTATTATTATTACGGTTTACATTTAAGAATACATCTTAGCTCGTTTTCCATTAATGCACACGCTTTGATAATTGAGCATATTGTAATTGTTAGTTGAAAGCCGAAAGCACATAGATGGAGACGGATCAAAATAGCATCATCATGATATAAGCACTAATATTTTGGATTTCTATGAAAGAAAAAAGTCTGTAATAACACATCATGAAGCTACATCAGTTCATTACACATGCTGTATATGAGAAACACAAATGGCAGCTGTGGTATTATATAAACGTGTTCATCATCATCCAGCTTACCTTCACTGCGCCAGTGCTCGCGTGCTTCAGTTCTTCAGTCAAACCTACAGACAGCAGCGCTGCGTCCACGCGCGCACTCACATGTGTTTATTATGAACAGCTCACTGTCTCACTCAAACTTTTACTAATGCAATACTAAAGCACGGAAACTGCCTGAGTTATATACTATAAAATCATTTAACACACACAGCATACTCTGGCATACATGCATAAAGGGCGTTCTTTTAATAACCCACTATAAAACATTTCCTTACACTGAATCTGCATTTCCGCTGGGCATGTTTTAAGACAGCCCTATACGTCATCCTCACGCGCTGCACTGTCACGGCTCGGGGTCCTTTCTCTGTTCCCGTCGCGACCGGGTGGATCTGGAGGTTCTGTTTTGGGAGTATCCGAGCCGAGTGTTATCTGCACCCATCCGAACCGCACAGACGGCCCAGAGAGACCGGATAGCGTCCATCATCGTCTGTGATTTCTGAGGAACCAAACAACATCGATATTAGCCATCATGCTAAAGGCCGTAGCGGCTTGTAAACGGGTTTAAAAACATGGGATGCGCGTATGTGGACCGGGACAAACCCGCCCAGATCCGCTTCAGCAACATCAGCGCCGGGAAAGGTGAGAGAAAGAGCGATATTCTGCTTAAATCTGTGAGAAACACTTGTTTTAGTGTAATCGCTGCAGCCCATGACCGAGTGGAGCACGAGACAACAAAAGCCCTGCTCCGTTATAAACATGGCCGTATCATTTGACTCATTTCTGCAAATATGGCAGCTTCAGATGATGAATATGAAGCTATGACAAGTTATGTTTCTTATAATCCCAATGCACGCTCACTTACGTCCTTATAAGGTGTGGTCTTGCCATCATATACTCCGTCATGAACACACAAGCATGAAGAAAGTCGAGGTATTAAACCAACAAATAATAAAAGAGCATCACACAAGTTAAATTCGCTATCCATAAAAAGTCTTTATTGTTTCTAGAAAATTAGATTTTCTAACAAACTAGCAAATCTTTTTTTTTAGGCATTACATGTTTAACATGTCCTCAATAGAATATAAATGTGTGTATTTTCATTTTAGTGACTTCAGATCAGAAATTAATTTATAAATTATTATATATGTGAGATGTTTCATGTTAAAAAACATTTATGTATGATATATTTCATATTTAAACCGGTAGTGTGTATATGTAATATGTGTGTGTGTGTGTATATATATATATATGTGTGTGTGTGTGTGTATGTGTGCATATGTGTGTGTGTGCATATGTGTGTGTGTGCATATGTATGTGTGTGTGCGTGGCATATGTGTGTGCGTGCATATGTATGTTGTGTGTGCATATGTGTGTGTGTGTGTGTGCGCATATGTGTGTGTGTGCATATGTATGTGTGTGTGTGTGCATATGTATGTGTGTGTGCGTGCATATGTATGTGTGTGTGCGTGCATATGTATGTGTGTGCGTGCATATGTATGTGTGTGCGTGCATATGTATGTGTGTGCGTGCATATGTATGTGTGTGCGTGCATATGTATGTGTGTGCATATGTGTGTGTGTATAAAATAGCAGCAGGTGTAATGATTTAGGATTGATCCTGTCTTGTGTTTTTTACAGCTGTCGCAGATGCCATCAGAACAAGTCTGGGCCCTAAGGGCATGGATAAAATGGTTTGTTTTCCTGATTTCCTGATCTAAATCTGAATGATGAAATGTCTTTGCTTGGTTTGATATGTCTGTATTTGTTCTCTGCAGATTCAGGATGGGAAAGGAGACGTCACCATCACGAATGACGGAGCCACGATCCTCAAACAGATGCAGGTGCTGCATCCCGCGGCCAAAATGGTAAACCATTGATTCGGAGGCGTTCGTCTTTATTTCAATAACCTGAACGTGCTAAATGAATGTTTTTGAGTTAGATTGATATTGTTTCGATTCCCTGAATTTCTCCGTAGCTTGACTTGTCTGTTTCTATTGTCTACACGTTTAAATTGATTCACATATTTGATCAATAAATGCTAGTTAATGATGTTGTCATTGCATTATTAATGTGGAAGTGACCAATGAGAGCAGTGCAGCACATCAATAAAACAATCGAATGGAATCAAACCCAGAACTGAATCAGATCGAGATGATTCCCAGTGAATGTCTGGAGTATTATGGGATGTTTCTTGTGTGTTTCAGATGTGTGAGCTGTCTAAAGCTCAGGATATTGAGGCTGGTGATGGCACTACATCAGTGGTGGTGATTGCTGGAGCTCTTCTTGATGCCTGCGCTAACTGCTGCAGAAAGGTAAGCTTGAGTTACATGAACTCTTAATGTTCGCTATGAGCTGGACGGTAAAGGGATAGAACTTTCCCCAAAATGAAATCTGTCCTCAATTAACTCACCCTCCACTTGTTCAAACATTTAAGCGTTTCGTTCTTCTGTTGAACACAAAAGTAGACCATTTGGAGAATGTTGGTAATCAAACAGCTGACGGTAGCCATTGACTTTCATAGTGTTTTTCTTCTGTACTATAGAAGTTAATGGCTACCGTCAACCGTTTGGTTCCCAACATTCTTGAAAATATATTTTTTTGTGTTAAGCAGAAGAAAGAAACTTATACAGGTTTGAAACAACTTTAGGATGAGTAAATGATGATAGAATTATGGGTCAATCATCCCTTTAAAGGAACAGCCACTTTTTTATTTTTATTTTCACTCCCCGGAGTTTAACAGTTGAGTTTTACCGTTTGTGAATCCATTCAGCCGATCTCCGGGTCTGGGGTTAGTACTTTTAGCTTAGCTTAGATCATTGAATCTGATTAGACCGCTATCATCTATCTCGATCAAAAAAAGGAACCAAAGAGTTTAGATAAATTTCTATTTTAAAGCTTGACTCTTCTGTAGTGGACATCGTGTACTAAGACTGACGGAAAATCAAAAGTTTGTGATTTTCTAGGCCGATATGGCTAGGAACGATATTCTCACTCCGGCGTAATAATCAAGGAGCTTTGCAGCCGTACCATGAGTGCAGCAGGCGCAATGATATTACACACGCCTGAAAATAGTCCCTAGTTACCTTCAGCTACGCTAAAGTGCTACCGCCAGACCCGGAGATTTGCTGGAAAGGATTCGGAAAGCGGTAATAAACTCAACTCTTGGGGAGTTGAGGTTAAAACAAAATTGTTTCTTTGAATTGTAATCGATTCAAGCATATTCTGCATAGTCCCTTTGATACAGTGAAGAGATCTTTCACAGCCATTTTCAACCATTTAGGCTTGGGACACTTATTCTTCATTGGTCCATAGTTATGGTATATTTGACAATAAATTCAGCATGATGTTTCTGCTCTGTTTGTCATGGCCAGGAATCCACCCGACCATCATTTCCGAGTCCTTCCAGAAGGCCGTAGATAAAGGTGTGGAGATCCTGACGTCCATCAGTCAGGCCGGTGGCAAGCTCAGTGAACGCGAGACTCTTCTGAACAGCGCCACCAACCTCGCTCTGCTCTAAGGTGGTGTCTCAATACTCCAGCCTCCTCGCGCCCATGAGCGTCGATGCTGTCATGACGGCCATGACCCCGCCACCGCCACCAGCGTAGATCTCCGCAATATCCCGCATTGTCAAGAAACTCGGGGGAGACGCAGGATAGAACTGAAATATTGCTCAGTCAGTTATTAGGCCGAATGCATTCGTAGTTTCTCTTTGGCAGAAGCAGATTCATGTGTTTGTGTTTTGCAGCGGGACCATTGATGACTGTGAGATGGTGGTGGTCTGGTGTTGACTCAGAGGGTGGGTGAACACCGGAGTGTCCCCGTGTGGAGAAGGCCAAATCGGCCTCATCCAGTTTCTGCCTGTCCGCACCTAAACTGATGTATGTGATTCATGCTTCAAACTAGGGATGTGCGATATATACTGTCTCTGGTAATATCGTAATTGTTGTTTTAACGATGTGCAATTTGACAATATGCGCACATTAGCCTGCGTGGTGATGAAGGGGTTAAACAGTGCACGCGCACATTAGCTGCGCGGTGATGAAGGGTTAAAACAGTGCACGCATAATTAAGCCTGCGTGGTGATGAAGGGGTTAAACAGTGCACGCATACATTAGGCCTTGCGTGGTGATGAAGGGTTAAACAGTGCGCCACCATTAGCCTGCGCGGTGATGAAGGGGTTAAACAGTGCACGCATACATTAGGCCTGCGTGGGTGATGAAGGGGTTAAACAGTGCACGTGCACATTAGCCTGCGTGGTGGATGAAGGGGTTAACAGTGCACGCATACATTAGCCTGCGTGGTGATGAAGGGGTTAAACAGTGCACGCGCACATTAGCCTGCGTGGTTGATGAAGGGGTTAAACAGTGCACGCATACATTAGCCTGCTTGGTGATGAGGGGTTAAACAGTGCACGCGCACATTAGCCTTCGTGGTGATGAAGGGGGTTAAACAGTGCACCGCGCACATTAGCCTGCGCGGATGATGAAGGGGTTAAAACAGTGCACGCATACATTAGCCTGCGCGGTTGATGAAGGGGTTTAATCAGTGCACGCATACATGAGCCTGCGCGGTGATGAAGGTGGTTAATCAGTGCACACATACATGTAGCCCTGCGCGGTGATGAAGGGGTTAATCAGTGCAACGCATACATTAGCTGCTCGGTTGCTGAAGGGGTTAAACAGTGCACGCATACATTAGCCTGCGTGTGATTAAGGGGTTAAACAGTGCACGCATACATTAGCCTGCGTGGTGATGAAGGGGTTAAACAGTGCACGCGCACATTAGCCTGCGTGGTGATGAAGGGGTTAAACAGTGCACGCATACATTAGCCTGCGTGGTGATGAAGGGGTTAATCAGTGCACGCATACATTAGCCTGCGCGGTGCTGAAGGGGTTAAACAGTGCACGCGCACATTAGCCTGCGTGGTGATGAAGGGGTTAAACAGTGCACGCATACATTAGCCTGCACGGTGATGAAGGGGTTAAACAGTGCGCCCCATTAGCCTGCGTGGTGATGAAGGGGTTAAACAGTGCACGCATACATTAGCCTGCGCGGTGATGAAGGGGTTAATCAGTGCACGCATACATTAGCCTGCGTGGTGATGAAGGGGTTAAACAGTGCACGCATACATTAGCTGCCTGCGGGTGATGAAGGGGTTAATCAGTGCACGCGCACATTTAGAGCGTGTTCCTTCACTGCATGATTCAGTCGATTAAAATGCATTAAGAATGATCGCAAATTCAAGATATGGGGCAGAAAAAAGTATATATTTACGTTTCATATGATTCAAATCACACAAAGGAGTGCAGTTTTTTCTGAAAAAATAAGCACGCGTACAAATGTGATATTGATTTCATACAACAGTTCAATAAGCTAATATCAAGAGACTTACATTTTAGACACCATATTGCCTGTTTTTGCTGCATTTCGCCGACAAAAAAATAAATTCCAAACAGCCACAGCGATGTTTTGAGTCTCAGTGATTCGTTCATGAATGAATCAATGAATCGTTTAAATGATTCGGTTCAGTCGCAATGACTCACTTGTTAACAATGACGTGCTGCCACCTGCTGGCGATTTAATTTCACTTTAAAGTCTATTTTCATTTTCTTTTATAATTTTAAATATCAGTATTCAATGTTTTATGTTTAAAACATCAAATGATGCATTTGTAACTGATTAAAGCACCCCATGTCCCTCTGAGCTGCATTAAACTGGGTGTAAATACATCTAAACACCTTCAGATGCAGAGATTCATTGTCATGATACTGTTTTCATTTGTTTTAGTAACAGCCTAAATGTGTATTATCTTAATTGACTGATTAAATGTAAAAATTTGAACTCTAAAGATGTAGACTTTTAGAAAAAAATTGCTTTATTAAAAGGTAAAAATCTATTTAAACTTAAATAAAAATATGCATTTTATCACTGATGTGAACGGAGCTCATATCAGAAACTGCAGCTGTCCACGGTAGTCAGATAATCTGCACAATAACACACTCTGCAAAATACGTCTAATTATCGTTATCGAAAAATATCTCGATCATTTTTTTTTTCAATATCGCACCCCTACTTCAAACTGATATATAAAAGCAGCCAGGATTACAGTTGTTGTGTTAATGTGTTTGTGTGGGACAGATGGACAATCAGATTGGTGGTTCGGACTACGCTCAGATGGACCGTGTGCTCCGGGAGGAGAGAGCTTACATCCTCAATCTGATCAAACAGATATAAGAAGGCCGGCTGCACCGTGCTGCTCATGCCAGAATCCATTCTGAGGTACAAAACGCCATCACACGGGTCACTGATCAAGCTAAATCTGAAATATAAGCGTAGTAGTGTAAATATACTATACCAGAGGTTTCTCATGCCGCTCGTGATTGCTCGTTCAGAGATGCTCTGAGTGACCTGGGCCGTTTCACTTCCTTGAATAAGATGAAGATCATGGTGGTCAAAGACATTTGAGAGGGAGGACATTGAGTTCATACTGCAAGGTATGACCATGAAACAATTAGAAACAAAAGTCCCTTTATGATGCATATGAGTGTAAAAGTTAGTCTCATATCAAATACAACATTCTGCTAAACCTCACAAGTCGTTTTCTCTCTCCCATCAGACTATTGGGCACTAAACCCATCGCTCATATTGATCAGTTCACTCCAGAGATGCTGGGAACAGCAGAGCTAGCAGGAAGAGGTTAGCCTGGACGGATCTGGCAAACTAGTGAAGGTAACCTACATTTTATAACCCAGATGCAGTCTCCAGCTGAACATGTTTTGTTGTGTCTCATGTATAACAGGACGAGGAACATAATTTATGAATTGATATTTGCTTAAGCGTTTATTTATTCACACATACTCCCGATGTGGTTTTATTCTGGTCCGTCTGGATAACGACAGCAGTGTTTGATTTTGTGCTTGTAGAATCACAGGATGTTTAAATCCAGGGAAGACGGTCAGTATTGTCGTCCGTGGTTCCAACAACTGGTGATTGAGGAGGCGGAGCGATCCATCCATGACGCCCTCTGCGTCATCCGGCTGTCTGGTCAAGAAGAGGTTACAACGCTCTTAAAGTTTTATGGATTCTCAACTTCAATTATTAATCATTAGCTGGCTGATATTTGACCATTTCCAGCTGGGGCATGATTTAGTAACCGTTCATTAAAGCAGCGTTCTCAAGTCCAGTCCTCGCATATACAATATAAAATTGTATATATTTACAGAGGTATATGATGTCACACTCGTCCGTGCGGTGAAGACGTTGCGCAGGCGCAAATCAATGAATGAATGTTCCAAAATAAAGTAAACTTCAGCGGATTTCCCTGCTCAGGGAGTAGGGAGCAATGGGCCCCTGTGTAGGGGAGCAATGGGCCCTGTGTAGGGAGCAATGGGCCCTGTGTAGGGAGCAATGGGCCCTGTGTAGGGGAGCAATGGACCCTGTGTAGGGAGCAATGACCCTGTGTAGGGAGCAATGGACCCTGTGTAGGGAGCATGTCAATCTGAACACAGTTCATGCACGGAGCGCACTTCTAACGAGCTGATTATCTGAATCAGGTGTGTTAACAAAGAGAGACATGCAAAATATGCGGGGGGGCGCGAGGACTGGAATTGAGAACCGCTGCATTAAAGGGATAGTTTACCCCAAAATGTATGTTTTGCTGAAAATCTGCTCACCCTCAGGCCATCCAAGATGTAGATGAGTGTTTTTTTCCTTCATGGGAACAAATTTGCAGAAATGTAGAATTACATAATTTGCCTCAACCATTTGATGCTCTGCAGTGGAATGGGTGCCGTCCGAAAGAGAGGTCCAAACAGCTATCACAATAATCCACACCACTCCAATCCATCAATTAATGTCTTGTGAAGCGAAAAGCTGCATGTTTGCAAGAAACAAATCTACTTTAAACTAATGTTTCCAGCTAAAATAGGAGTCATCTCATCATAAGTAGTAGTCTGGTCTAAATCAGGAGAGAAATGTGCTACGGATCAAACGCAGTGTACCAGCCAAAACAGTTCTAGACAAATATGTGGGTTTATTTTGATGTGAGAGGACAACAGTGATTGACTTTGTTTTTAGTTTTTTTTGAACTGGTATTTTGGCCAGAAGAAATGATTTGAATTTAAACACGCCTCAATTATTCATTTCATTTATTTATTGCATTTAGCAGACGCTTTTATTCCAAAGCGACTTAGTGCATTCAGGCTATACATTTTGTTTTGTCAGTATATGTGTTCCCTGGGGAATTGAACCCACAACCTTGCGCTGCTGACGCAATGCTCTACCACTGAGCCACAGGAACACGCTTTTATAGTTTTGTTTCTTACAAACACGCAGCGTTTCAATTCAAGTCATTAATAGTTGGACTGGAGTGGTGTGGATTATTGTGATGGTTTTATCAGCTGTTTGGACTCTCATTCTGACGGCACCCATTCACAGCAAAATGATCCACTGGTGAGCCAAGAGACGTAATGCTAAATTTCTCCAAATCTATTCTGATGAAATAATGAACTCATCTACATCTTGGATGGCCATTTTCAGCGATTGTTATAGGGGTCTTGGAGTCAGTAGAAGCTGTTTGCTAACTCCTCCTCTTCCTGTGCGTCTGCAGGTTTCCTGATCGCTGGCGGTGGAGCACCAGAGATTGAGGCTGGCGCTGAGGTTGGCAGAATATTTCCCGCAGTCTGGGCGGCATGGAGGGCGTACTGTGTGCGTGCGGTACGCAGCTGCCCTCGAAAATCATTCCCTCAACTCTGGCAAGAGAACGCAGGTCTTAATCCCATCTCTACGGTCCGGAGCTGCGCAACAGGACCACGCACAGGGAGGAGAAAAAACTGCCGGGATTAACGTCCGCAAGGTGAGTTTCAATCAATAGTGCTGCATACTGACAAAAATCTCCAACTAATAAGCATTTAAACAGCGTGTCTTCTGGTCTCTCAGGGGGGAATCTCTAACATCCTGGAGGAGCTGGTCGTTCAGCCTACTGCTGGTCTCCATCAGCGCACTCCACCTTCGCCACTGAAACGGTCCGAGCATCCTCAAGATTGATGATCTCGTGAGGTGATTTGCTGGTCTAATGAGTATTTAAAGAACCCTACAAATTAGCAGTGCTGTGACTGTAAATGCACAAGGCATTAATGACTCGTCTCTTCTGCAGGTGAACACTCGATAAACTCAATGTGATTAGTGAAGGAAGATCCAACCCGACGCTAGCTACCCCGATAAGACCAGCTGATCTGTCGTTGCATGTTGCTGTTATCTGGCGTAATTTAATAAAATGATTTTTTTGAAACCCGTAACTCGTCTCTTGTTGTTATTTGGGCTTTGAGATACGTGTAGTAATTGATTTGCATGGTGCTGTCGAGGTCAGTGTATTAGTGCATGTCAGTAAGTTGAATCTAGTTAGCTAATCGTCTTATCTGAATCAAGAGACCAGGGCTCTGCTCTAAGAACTGAGACTGAAATCAAGATCTGAACTATTCGCACTAGTAAATCAACAAGCTTGCGAGTTAAAACCCAGTTTTGCATGGTTTAAGTTTTTTTAAAGATATAAAATAATACACAGAATGGAAAACAGGAGCAGTTTTTGCCTAATTTGCCTGAAGGCAATACAACATTGTATTTTCCCCTATAGATCAAAGCAGAATATTATTTTTTTATAATTTACTACTGTATCAGGGTTGGCGAATGCAGGTATACAATGCTACAAATTTATGTTAACATCCAATAAAATTATGCTCTGTAAAAATAATTTCCTTGGGTGTCCGTGTTCATGGAATAATCTATTTCCAATTTTTTTTAATTAATGTTATTTCCACAAGGCAAGATTATCCAATTCAATTGTATCTTATGATTTTATTGACACAGATATTTAAGATATTTGGAACTTACCAAAACTACCATATTTGGGTGTCATATGCAGTTAAAACCAGCTAGATTAATTTCTTTAACATGTATTTAATGTAATTGGAAATCAGTTTGTACACTAGTCATGGAAATACCATCTGATTTCTCTTTCAAATTTAAATAGACATAATAATGGAAGGGAAGTCATGGGAAACAAAATGCCACGCAAATGTTTTCGGGCATATCTAATTATGTTTTGGTTATTGATCATTTTTTATTTGTTACTTTGTTGTTGTTATTACTACAATCAGCATGGTCAGAATTAACATTATCTAATGATTTTGTTGAATACAGATAGAGTTGTGAAGTCAAGAACTTTGAGGTAGCACAGGCCTGAATTAACATATGTGACCCTGGAGCACAAAACCGGTGGTCATAAGCAGCACAGGTATATTTGTAGCAATAGCCAAAAATACATTGTATGGGTCAAAATTATACATTTTTCCTTTATGCTAAAAATCATTAGGATATTCATATACGGATCATATTGCATGAAGATATTTCATAAATTTCTTACCGTACGTACATCAGAACTTAATTTTTGCTTGGTAATATGCATTTCCATGGACTTAATTTGGACAACTTTAAATATTATTTCATATTAAGAATATGGAATATTTAGAATACTTCATTTTTTTGCACCCTACGATTCCAGATTTTTAAATAACATTAGTAGTATCTCAACCAAATATTTCCCTATCATAACAAACCATACATCAATGGAAAGCTAATTTACCCAGTTTTCAGATTATGTATAAATCTCAATTTCGTAAATTTAGGGTTTTGTAGTTCAGTGTCACATTTTTGGTGTGTCAATTTTAAGTATTAAAATCTAGCTAGATTATTTTGTTTAAATGTAATTACTTTGGACATCCATTAGTACAGTAATAATGAAAAAATACCATCTTATTTGTATGTAAATAAACTCAAAACTCCAACATTCCCCTCACTAAGAAATAAACCGTTGACGGCGGGTTTGTACGTGCGCGCTCCCGCGGCTGAGCGTCACTGCGGCTTCCCGACGCTACGCGGTCGTCAAGGAGACGCGCACTCGTTACAGTCGAAAAGCGGTCAGTTAGTCATTCATTCATTTGATTGTTGTAGTCTGGAGAGAGATGGATATGAAGAAGTCTCACCGCACTAATGTCCTGGTGATGTCCTGTCTGAAGACGCCGGTGGATCCGCACACTAAAGTCCCGTTAGCTCAGTATGAGAGAGAGCGATCGCTGCACGCGCGCCCGGACAGCAGGCACTATGAGGAAGAGGTGACAAAACCCTAATAAACTGCTTTTACTATCCATTAAACTACCAAGAGAACGTCCTTTTTAAGATTACTAATAGTTTTGCACTTTTACATCCGTGTGGAGATACTTTAGGCGTATTACAAAGAAAAAAAAACGATTTAAGAAGTTTTCAGTCAATATCTTTCTGACAATGTACAATGTTTGGGCTTAAACATGATTTAACAAATACAATATTGAAAAGAATAGTTGTGTAATACACTAGATGTGGTTAAACAGCTCACTAATGATGATGAAGAGGACGGATTAAACCGTTATGGCCTGACGATGAAATAAGCATGCTATCATAATTTTGAAGTAAATCAATAAGCTTCTGTGGTTGTGGTTATGATTTGCAGTTACTTAGGTATGCTAAAGGTAGCTAAATTACCCTAAAAAGCTCAAATTCATAAATTTACAAAACGTGTAATAGATATCCTTATTTGCCTGCATAAGTGTGTGTGTAATATAGTGTTGGGTTCATGTGGAGAACTGTGAGACAGTCTCGTGTATGAATGAAGAACACAATCAGCCATCTGGCCTTAAAGCTGACAGACCTGCAGATTAACAGCTTACACGCTGAGACTCATCTTGTTACACACACGACTACTAACCGCACACAACTGTTTACAAGGAGTGTAACATTAAAACACTGGGCTTTTAACCAACACTCTTTGATTTCACCATTTAAACTGTTTTTGGGTCAATTAAAGCATCAAAATCTTATGAAATATCTTAAGCTATGATATGGATTTCAGTGAAAGTATCATTGTTTGTGTGTCTCTTCATAGATGGAGTACGACTCTGGATCTGAGCTGTTGACTGATGACCCTCCTGCTAAAGACAGCAATGCGCTGTTGATCAAAGACTACCGCGTGCGTGATGGACGATCGCATCGATCTCAGGGAGTTCTACTTCTCAAACCAAGAGTACTACTGTAAACTAGAGCAGCTGAAGAAGGCTCATCTCCAAACGATGGCCGAACTCGAACTCATGTATCGCAAGAAACTGGACCTCAAGGGGGTGAGCGCTGCTGCGGACAACACTGATCGGACCAATCTGTGAGTTTATACATAAAATACTTATTTTTCTATCATATCACAAACTTTTTTTTTGCTTTTATGAACTAAAATTATTCTAGGCATGCAGCAATGTTTAAAAGTTTTTGAATGATGTCTCACCAATATTGTGAAATATTAGATATAACTTCCGCCTTTTATACATTAGATCACACAGAACGGCTAGAAGAGTATGTGGGGGTTCAGGGAAAGGCTTTAAATTGGCGTAAGTCAGATTTGACTGATAGAAACACGGCAGTGGGATTTGGTGCATATACATCTAGTTCGATATCGCTTATATGTGGTGTGCCTCAAGGCTCTATTCAGCCCCCCCACACCTTTTTCACTGTATATGCGTCCGTTAGGAGACATCTTTAAGAAGTATGACATAGCGTTTCAATGCTACACAGATAACTTACAAGTATATTTACCATTAACAAAATGGAAATAGTTTAGAACACCTCTCTGATTTAAAAATATGGCTGGCCTCTAATTTTTTATATCTCAATGAGAACAAGACCGAGGTTGTAGTGTTCGGCCCCAGAGGAACCAGGGATGTTGCAGTTTAATTTTGGCCCATTGTCTTTGTTTGTCAAAGGGACACGTTAAAACTTGGCTGTTTATATTGATATCTCCTTGGCTTGAAGATGAACACTCAGATCAATCATCAAGTTATCTGGCCAAGATGCAATCATGCAATCTTGAAATTGCAATTCATGCTCTCATATCATCAAGACTTGATTATTATAATTTGTTATACAAAGGTATTAGTCAAGCATCTATCCTAAGGTTGCAAAGGTTCAAAATGCTGCTGCAAGACTGTTAATGAATATTATAAAATGTGAACACATTACTCGGTCTTTGATTTCTTTACACTGGCTTCCGGAACAGAACAGGATTGATTTTAATATTCTTTTATTAATGTATAAATCTTTGCATGGCCTTGCACTCACTTATCTACCAGAGCTGTTAATTGAGTATCAGAGTGGAAGAAGATTGAGATCAACAACTCAAAATGTACTTACATTTATAAGGACTAAGTGGAGCCAGAAAGAGGATCGTGTGTTTGCGGCAGCAGCACCAAGACTTTGCAATAGTTTACCTTTATATGTCAGGGATGCTGACTCTGTACATGCTTTTAAGGCACAGCTAAAGACATATTTGTTTGTCATGGCGTATTCTTCTTGTTGATCATTTGTATTATTTTTTAGGTGATGTTTTTGTATATTATAATCTGTATATTGAGATTATGTAAAGCACATTGGTCAAAATGTGTTTGTTTTAATAGTGCTATATAAATAAAAGTTAAATAAAAAAAAAGTAAAATATTATTACAATTCAAAATAACTGTTTTCTTTCAAAATGCTATTTATTCCTTTGAAGGCAAAGCTGCATTTTCAGCATCATTACTACGGTTTTCGGTATCATGTGATTCTTTAAAAATCATTTTAATATGCTAATTACTGCTCAAGAAACAGTTCTGATTATTATCATCAATGTTGTGCTACTTATGAAAACATATTTTTGTGGAAACTGTGATACATCTTTTCAGGATTTTTGGAATCGAAAGTTCAAAAGAATAGCATTTGTTTAAAATAGAAATATTTGTAACATTATAAATGTCTTTACTGTCACTCTTGATCAGTGTAATGAATCCTTGCTGAATAAAAGTAATAATTAAAAAAATAAAAATCTTACTGACCTCAAACATATGAACAAGTGTATACTGCAGAACATTCCTTAAATTTAAACAAAAATGAAAATATTATTAACATGATTTTTTGTTAAATAGTTCCCCACAAGGAAGGAGTCCAGTGATAACCAGCAATCTGAAAAAAGCCCGGTCTGCTCTGGAGCTGCGGCGAACTTCAGATCTTTTTGACCTGTCTGATGAAGAGTGCATTTCTGACAATGGTAACCCTGAGAAAGACCTTCAAATCTCACCTAAAGAGCACATCAAGAACATGTGGCAGGACTTCAGCATGCATAAGCTGTCTCCACCTCAATGGCACCCGTTTTCATCCTCACTGCAGAGCTTGCCTGCTGACTGCCAGGCTGCTAGCAAACGCAAGGGTAGGACCAAGGGTCAACGGATAAAAAAACACAAGCAAATGGTAGACGAAGGTTGGCATCCGAGAGTAACAATCCCCAAGCCTTTCCAGATGACCTTTCGTGAGGCAGACCGCCGCAAGAAGGGCATTAAATCACGTTCGGAGATGGAACAAGAGAACGCGGTTCTCCGACGCCAGGTGGAGGAGCTCACCGAGTGCCAGAAGAAGTTCCGCGCCAGTCCGGCGCCTGCGCATGTGCACCTCCCGCTGTACGAGGGCGCTGCAGGAGCGCCGGGGGCTTCATCGTCTCCACACCTCGCAAAGACCCTTCAGCTTTCTGGAGCGCGAACGGCTGAAGAGAGAGCAGAAAGAGGCCAAGCTCCGCCAGCAAATGCTCAAACATAGACCGAGAGGAAGAGGAGAGGAGGAAATGCCCCTTCAAGGCCAAACCCGTCCCACGGGCGGTGAAGGAGGCCGCCTGCGGGCGAGCAGAGGAGGAGGAGGAGCTCTACAGGGCCATCAAGATGCAGATGCGGGCGAGAGAGTTGCTTCACAGCGCGTCCATGCCTCCTAGCATGCTTGCGCGGCAGCTTAGTGAGAAACAAGTGCCCAAAGCCGCCCAGGATGAAGAGCAAACACACAGACCCAAGATCAATGCCGAAGTTCCAGACTTCGACGGCAGCTACAGGAGGTTTCGGAAGCAGCTGGACAAGTGCAAAGAAGTGCGGCCCGTGACGGCATGCGAACCCTTCCAGCTGCGTACGGCTAATATCACCTCACACAAAGAGCGCATCATGGCGGATATCGAGGCAGAGATAAAGAGCCCAAAACTGTCACGCTGGCCATTCATGACCCCTCCTCTCTCGCCCAGAACGCCCTCGTCATCCCTTGGCTCCTCTCTGTCTGGAAGCCAGGAATGCTTGTCTGCTAAAATCACAGATGCAGCCAAGAAACGGCAAGAAGCTGTGAGGTAACTGTGATGCCCAGCCCTGGTTTAAACCCTCATCCTTCTAGAACTTTCCAAGTGAAGTCCTTCAAAGCACGAATGTGACTTTCCCTGCTAGTAGGTCTCCCATTAATTACTCCATCAACTGTAGAAGACCTCACTGGGAATGTTGTCGATGTTGTCCTCTTGCTGCCTTCAAGTCCTCGTGGGAGGTTTACGAGTTCAGAAATGAAGTCAAGATATTTCAGTCAAAATCAAATGGAGGTGTTAGATGAATTCTTATTTATTTATCCTATTTACTTCCTGACAAAGACTGTTTTAGCTCTAATATATCAGCTTAATTAAATATAGTATACACTCTTATATAGTTTCCAAAAGGCACAGTGGAACCTTTTTTGGTTCCCCAAAAAACGTTCCAGTTAAAATAAAACTAAAACTTTCCCCCCACTTTAAAGTACATTATGTGTAATATAAATTCTACATGGATTCTTAGTTGAAAAATCATTGCCAATAAAGAATCTTAATTTGTAAGAGTGTAGCTTACTACTCTTACTAAAGTATGCAACAGCTGGGTTCCAGAAATATAAATTGCATTAATTTTCTCTATAGAGCAGGAGTCCTTGAGGACCAGCGTCCTGCAGAGTTTAGCTCAAACTTGACCTAATAAAATAACAAACTGGTAAAGGTAAGCCAACATGAAGAGCAAATGATATGATGGAAAATACAGAAGCAATATGTCGTTTTGTTATGCAAGCCTACACTTCATAATCCAGAAAACATGCACAAAAAAAACATAATTATGACTAACATCAATTTGCTCTTACACTTTAATTGACATCCCCAACTTGAAAATTTGGCACTCAAAAAATGAACGAGTTTCCCACTAGAATATAATTTGGTTGCATTGTCGTGTGTGATCATTGTGACATGACTTGAAGGCAGCACCTGTCCATTGATCCCGAACCCTGTCCCTGCTGGTTTACCGTAGCAGCATCCCATTAGAGGAGTCCCTCCTTCATAAAGTTCAGTTCTGACCGCTCTTTACCCCTATGAGTAGAAAAATTCTCGAGCAGAGAAAGCGGGCAGAAGAAGAGGAAGAGAAATGGAAGGAGAAGCAAAGACAGAGAGAGAAGACGCTACAAAAAGTGATCACAAAGCGAGCCCAGGCGAACGACCCGCACGTGACCCTGGCCCAGACATGCCCGTCCAAACTAAAAGAGTTCAGGTACAACAATGACGGTTTTCATAAGCTGCTCTTCGTTTTCCTCAAACAGCACTTTTATAAGTAAAGTTCTTTATTGGAATTGATAGTTCAGTGACATCCATGGAACTTTAACATTCCACAAACAGATTCTTAGATTATACAAATATATCCTTCACAAACAAAAGCACAGAAAGGTTCTCTGGGCAAACATGGTTCTTCTGTTGTATTCCTCTGAAAACTCCCTTTTAGACCCTTGGTGGAAGTGTGAGTTTCTATAAACATTGGAGAGATTTCATATTCAGATGCAGATTGCTTGCAGAGAAGAGCAAGGATCAGCTAGCGAGCTAGCGAGCGAGCGAGCGAGCGAGCGAGCGAGCGAGCGAGCGAGCGAGCGAGCGCCAGCCGGCGAGAGAGCGAGAGAGCGAGCGAGCGAGCGAGAGCGAGCGAGCGAGCGAGCGAGCGAGCGAGCGAGCGAGCGAGCGAGCGAGCGAGCGAGCGAGCGAGCGAGCGAGCGACCCAGCCAGCCAGCCAGCCAGCCAGCAGCCAGCGAGCGACAGCCAGCCAGCCATCCAGCCAGCCAGCCAGCGAGCGACAGCCATCAGCCAGCCAGCCAGCCAGCCAGCCAGCCAGCATCCAGCCAGCCAGCCAGCCAGCGAGCGAGCGAGCGAGCGAGCGAGCGAGCAGCTAGCGAGCTAGAGCGATCTATGCGAGCGAGCGAGCATCTATCGAGCTCTACCTATATCTATCTATCTATCTATCGATCTATCTATTATCGATCGAGCTATCGATCGATCTATCTATCTATCATCGATCTATCTATCTATATCTATCGGTATGTGTATGTATGTCTGTCTGTCTGTCTGTCTGTCTGTCTGTATAATTATTATATATAAATAATATACATGTATCATATAATATACGTGCTCATATTCATGTGCACATGGGAACAGGAACAAGATCTTCAGAGACAGAGAGAGTACTGGGAGGAGATGAGAGACATCCAGGACAGAGTGAAGGGAGACCTCTGTACTGGAACAGGTAGCACAGGTGAGGGTTTGTTATTTCATTTGATCTTTCAATATATGTGTTGGTCTTTTTTTTTTTTTTGAAAATGTTATTTTACTCAGAAAAGGGTTTCGTTTAGGGAAAATAGAGAACATGCATCTCTACTAGAAATGTTGATGTGATGATAATACAAAGCTCTCTCTATTTCTCAGATGAATGCTAAGAGAGCAGCAGAAAAGCTCTACTCTGCCACTCTGCATGGATGTGGTCTGAGCGAATCCTTTATCAGCAGTAAAGCTCCTAAAGGCTTGAGACACACAGACTCCAAGCCCC
>QVTF01005980.1:0-28086 GCA_003573665.1 Oxygymnocypris stewartii | reverse complement strand
ACAACCTTTCTGAAGTTATTTCTGGATTTTAAAACATTTAGGCTACTCTTCCCAGTGGACATCATCCATTCAGGCCAATCATGCAAAATAGTTAAGATTGACACAATTACAATCAATTAAAAATATGCAAAACATATACGCGATAGTCTAGTCTTTTTTAGGTCACACTTTAGTTTG
Source organism: Oxygymnocypris stewartii (assembly GCA_003573665.1). NCBI lineage: Eukaryota > Metazoa > Chordata > Actinopteri > Cypriniformes > Cyprinidae > Oxygymnocypris > Oxygymnocypris stewartii. The sequence continues at coordinate 27,909 of QVTF01005980.1, read as the reverse complement.
GGGACCAATTTTCACTGTTTATTACAAGTTTTGCCTCAATAAACTCTCAATAAACTGCTTATTAATAGTTAGTTGGGTAGTTGTTAAGTTTAGGTAGCCTATTGGGATCTAAAATATGGTCATGCAGAATATGTGCTTTATAATAAACAGGCAATATATATACATGCAACTAAGCATGCTACTAGTTACTATTAGTGAGGATTTCTCTCTAAACTAAAGTGTTACTCATTTATGCATAGTAAGATATGGGCCTGTACTATCAGAAAAGTGATTGAAATCTTACTGAAATTTTTTTTTTTATATATATAAATATAATAACCTGAAGCTGGCTTTCAAAACCTGGTGAGCCTGTACTGTATGTGAGTGGTGTCTTTATAAATTCAGCACTACTGCACCACTGCATCACATCTGTCTGTACAGAAACCTGGCATACTGCAGCTCATCTGCCTGCTGGCCACCAAAACTCAACCAAAGCATGCAATTCCAGCACCACGATGTCCAAAAGAATGGGTATGTTCGTTTTTTACATGAAGCTTAAAAAGCAGAAAAAGCAGGCTATTTGTAGCTTGAAAATTCTTAAGAAATTCTCCCTCTTTTGTGTTCCACAGAGAAAATAACAGCAATGCTTAAACACAGGAACGTGTGCTCAGGAAAAAAGCAGACGTCGTAAAAACTGTCCAAGGCAATACTCGGAGCCAAAAGAACAATATGAATATGAATGTCACCTCTCTTGGTATGTTCCATGAGGGAAATTGACTTTTTAGCCTGCTGCTGTCTTCGGCCATATGCTGATGTTTTCATATTCCAGAAAATCAGTTCGGGGAGTCATAAAGTTTCTTTAATTCCAAATGATACCCTGATGCTGCAGAATGAAAGGGCCGGCCGTCTGTCACACTGCAAAGACTTAAGTGCTGCACAGCCTCCTCTGGCACGGGGCAGAGCTCCAGCTTATCTATTTTTCATGCCTTCATTCACACTTACAGATTAATGAGGCTGTAAACATCTTAGCATACTTTCAAGAGAGCGACTAAAGAACACAGCAAAGTTTCTTCACTCAGAGGGAGGGTGAAATTGTGTTGCAGGCCCAGTAAGTCAGCGAGCAAAAACACTGAACACTTAGATTACACCGGGAAATCACTGTAATCTGACTTTTATATTCAGCATCATGTCAAACCGGGAATGTTTGACATGATGCTGAATATAAAAATCACACTTATTTGTGTATCATTAGCAGATGTGTTTATACTAGCACTAACACGTGACAGAATATTCCACAATATTCCAGAATGTTCCAGAAAGCACTAGCACATGACAGAATATTCCAGAGTGTTCCAGAAAGCACTAGCACATGACAGAATATTTCAGAGTGTTCCAGAAAGCACTAGCACATGACAGAATATTCCAGAATGTTCCAGAAAGCGCTAGCACATGACAGAATATTCCACAATATTCCAGAATGTTCCAGAAAGCACTAGCGCATGACATAATATTCTAGAATGTTCCAGAAAGCACTAGCACATGACAGAATGTTCCAGAAAGCACTAGCACATGACAGAATATTCCAGAGTGTTCCAGAAAGCACTAGCACATGACAGAATGTTCCAGAAAGCGCTAGCACATAACAGAATATTCCACAATATTCCAGAATGTTCCAGAAAGCACTAGCACATGACAGAATATTTCAGAGTGTTCCAGAAAGCACTAGCACATGACAGAATATTTCAGAGTGTTCCAGAAAGCACTAGCACATGACAGAATATTCCAGAATGTTCCAGAAAGCGCTAGCACATGACAGAATATTCCACAATATTCCAGAATGTTCCAGAAAGCACTAGCGCATGACATAATATTCTAGAATGTTCCAGAAAGCACTAGCACATGACAGAATATTCCACAATATTCCAGAATGTTCCAGAAAGCACTAGCGCATGACATAATATTCTAGAATGTTCCAGAAAGCACTAGCACATGACAGAATGTTCCAGAAAGCACTAGCACATGACAGAATATTCCAGAATGTTCCAGAAAGCGCTAGCACATGACAGAATATTCCACAATATTCCAGAATGTTCCAGAAAGCACTAGCACATGACAGAATATTCCAGAATGTTCCAGAAAGCACTAGCACATGACAGAATATTCCAGAATGTTCCAGAAAGCGCTAGCACATGACAGAATATTCCACAATATTCCAGAATGTTCCAGAAAGCACTAGCACATGACAGAATGTTCCAGAAAATTCTAGAATGTTCACATCCTTGAAAAATCTAAATATCTCAACAACAAAAAATACACGCAAAATGAATACAAAACGTATATACTAAACAAGTGTTTCATAACTAATGATAAAAGTTCTAAAATTTACCTGATCTAAATATTTACCAAAATATCAATGCTACGTGAAAATAAATAGTACAATGATAACTAGCACCAAAGAATAAAAATGTGAATGAAACTAGTTTTGGTACATTGTGTTATTCACCAAATCTTTCTACTATAACTTGTTTAAAAGACTAAGCTTGCGCTATGCTCTCGTTCATGGGTTAAACAGACAGACATATTAGGAGGACGTGTTCTTGCACACCATCTGTGTTGTTTTTAATTGTTGATCTATGTACACATACGAATGGTGAATATCATTAGCCACTGCACAGTGTCTGTGTATATGGCCTCGCTGCCCAGCCAATAATTTCATAGAGATCTGTAAATGAACATACCCTTTAAAGAAACTTTATTCAGACTGGCTTCCAAAACATCATCTAAACAACATCTAATAGTCTATAAGACTGAGTCAAAGCGAGCTTTAGAGATAAGCAAGCAAATATTGTTATTCCAAAGCGTGCACATATAGGATATATATTGGTTACACTTTATTCTAAGGTGTCCTTGTTACAGAGTAATTATACATTTAAGTCCTGAGTCATACTAGTTAACTACATGTGCTTACTATATGGTTAGGGTTTGGCTTAGGGTTACTTGCATGTAATTATGCATAAAATATTGTTTTTATAATAGTAAGTACATGTAACGTGTAACAAGTACACCTTAAAATAAAGTGTTATGGACCAGGTGAAGACATCTTAGTATGGCCATATTCGCTTTTGGTAACACTTTAGTTTAGGGACCAATTATCACTATTAACTAGTTATTTATTAGCATGCATATTAGCATATTGGCTGTTTATTATAAAGCACATATCAATGCGTTATTCTGCATGACCGTATTTTAGATCCCAATACCTAAACTGACAACTACATTACTAACTATTAATAAGCAGTTAATTGAGGCCAAATTTGTAGTTAATACTTAGTAACTAGTGAGAATAGGACCCCAAACTAAAGTGTGACCAAGTTTTATATTTAATACTGTGTTGCTGTTTTTAATTTAGAGTGAAAGACGATATTCAGTGAAGAAAAATGTAGTGTGAGGCTTCACTGACTGATTCAGTTTAATTGACTAGATCATAAAAAACAAGGCCAGTTGGTTGTTTGTAGACGTCAACTGGAAAGAAAGTTGTTTTAAAGCTGGAGCAAAATGAAACGCCATCTGTGCAATTTGGCAATTATTACCCTAACTTTACTGTGGAGTGTCATTCTTGGTCACTTCCGGATCAGTACCAACAACTGACCCTACATGCAAAACTTCTGCAGGAAAGTTTAAACTTTTAAGTCCAGCATTTGTCGTGCAACAGTGATGACTGTCCCGAGACTCGCTCCCATGCAGCCGGAGGCCCATGATAGTAGGCATCTACCCTGTGCTATTGGGCTGGCTGAGTTTTGAATCCACACAGTTATGTAAGGTGTCCGGGTTTTTAAACACACGGCTCCATCGTCATTCACACCAGATCATCTCTCCACGTGTGAGCCGACAGATGCTCGGTCCAGCTGGTGCCGAAAAAGTTTATAGCCCAGTTGGAACAAGGGTCCTTACGCTCTCCACAATGTTGGCCACCGTTGCATTTTTTAAACGAGTCACGAATAGCCTGTTTATCTCTTGCTCCCTGCTGTTTCGGCATTTTCCCTTCCAGAACAATCCCAGAAACACATGCTGCTACAGACACAAGTGCAATGTGCACAGACACTCGGAGCCAAATTATACAAGGACCGTTTAAAAAAAAAATCCGCCTTCTTCTTGGGCATCCGAATGAAGAGGGGATTACAGGATGTGTAATAAAGCAGCGCTTCAGATGTTCCATGTGACCCCTTCAATATGGTCAGCCAGAGAAAATGGAGCTCAGCCGAAGCTCAACAAACACTCAAATGACTCCATAATTGGCATGCTTTGTTGTTCATGTTTTGGCTCTGTTGAAAACGGTGTGAAACGCTTTCTGTAATCGCGTTACATTACAACAACACATGGCTCGCTCTAAAGAGATGTAAGCTGGCAGGACCTTGCGGACGTAGCAGGTGGTGTTGACAGTTTTCCGTCAGCTCTCAGAATTAATGACTTAAAGTTCGCGAGGCGCGCAGATCAGAGATGCCAAACATCAACGAGGTAATGTGACTAAGACGAGGTGTGTGGTCTGCCGAAGAAGAGCGAAAGCGTCCCTAAATAAAACGCGATCAGCTTAATGAAGTGATGCCAGCACAGCGGGGCAGACGGGCTAATGTGTAGATTTACGATTGTTCCCCGTTTGTTCCCCTCCACACTGATCTTCAATCTGAGACTAATAGAGTTTCTTTTTCAAAGTTTGGCTAAGCTACTGGGAGCCACTATTAGTTAAAGGAGTTGTTCAGGCCAGAAGTAAAAATACTGCCATTATTTATTCATCCTCAGGTTGCTACAAACCCATATGTGACATAGGGACTTTAAACAAGAGCTATTGATGGAATGGAAAAATGATGTCGTATATGTGACTTTAAAGTAGGGCTGTCAACGTTAACGCGTTAAAGCATGCGATTAATCAAAAAATTGTACACGTTATATAAAAAATTTAACACGTTAATATTTTTTTGCGCAAATTAATCGTTTGATAAGGTTTGACCCCAACTTCTTGCCTTCATCGTGGAAGGTTATCAGTGAACCAGTGTTGCAAGGGTCGCTGTTTTACACACAATTGGGCTGTATCCGAAATCACCCCTATATTCCCTATTCCCTACATTAGTCCACTCATAGAGTTCACGTGAAGGAGTGAATGAAAACGAGTGAGTGAATTCGGACACTAAGTGCACCGGAAGGACTGCCACTTTAGCACAGTCTGCTTGCTGTTTAATAATCATCTGAAACGGGCAGCTCCAGTAGTACGATTAAAGGATTTATCTTGAACTCTGTCACGGAAATTATGTATAAACCCTAAAAGTCAATTTACAATTAATTTACCTGTGTTGTATTACGCCGTGGATGAGCGCTTCTAAAATGAATGAATGGATGATTCAGCTGCGGGCGCCATTTTCTGGCGAGACGCGGGAATTAATTTGGCACGCGACTCTCACAGTGCATTATGGGGATTCCTCTTGCCATTGAGTGTACATCGGTAGTACGCAGCCGCCCAAGTGTATATAGACAAATAAAACTGAAAATAGATCATTTTAGTAATGTGTGTTATGATTGGAATGTAAGGTACAACGGGGCTAAACGCGCCACGAGGTAAAAGGCGCCTTCGTATATATTTTAATCCAAACCACTAGATGGCGCAAAAACATGGCGTAAAACATTAAAACATCCGCTTTTCAAGATGCACGTGTATATCTATCCGATCTTTGACAGCGATCACGCGTAGCAGAGCAAGTTGATTCTTGCTTTATCTAATATTTTATGTTTTTTTAAATGTTGTAGATTTAAGTAGCAAATGAGAATCGCTCAATTAATGCATATGTTTTGAGACAAACGTCGTCTTTATGATTTTCAGTTTTGCTTAAGATAATTAAAGGCAAACGTTTTAAAATAACATAAGAATATGTGAAAGTATGGGTTTGTTGGGGGTAAAAAGCGCCCCCTGCTGTCGGGGCTAAAGGCGCCGTGATTAACATGATAATTAATAGATGGCTGACTTTGACATTTGTTGACATGGTTAGATTAAACGGTAAATATCATATATTAGGTTAGGTGTCCATATTGGAGATAATCACCTTGTTTAAAATGAAAACATCATATTTAAAAAACATGATATTAAGCATAAATAACATTTTTGTTACTACTGTAAATACATTTTAAATTATTATTGTATTTCCTTCAATACTTTCAGAATCTTTACTTATTAAAATAAACTGTACAAACTTTGCTAAAGTGATTGTTTTGAACAAGTATTAACTTAGACATTATTTAAACACAACATTATTTTAGCTGAAGTTATTTTATCAATACAGTGTGTGAGTGTATGTGTGTGTGTGGGGGGGGTGGGGGGGGGGGTAAAAGGCCCTCTTGCCACCTCATACACTTATACGATTTTTAAACAAAATATAAAAGGCGATAAATAGCATATTGTAACAACAGTAAACGACCAAATTCCACAGAAGCAAGTTATTACAAACACTCGATGAGTTCTAAGTAAGGTATACTATTATCTCATAAATTGTCTTATGAAGCTAATGCTAATGTTGCTCTAATGCAGCTGCAGAACAGGGTCCAATTCTTCTTCATAATGCATTTTGTCATAATTCTTCACGTAAGATCGCAAGAAAATGTTTTGTTGTATTTATTTAGAAATACTTTTGATAATAGCTTTCCTGTAGCTCAACTGGTAGAGCAGTGGCATTAGCAACGCCAAGATCATGGGTTCGATTCCCAGGGAAAGCAAGAGCTGATAAAATGTAGAAACTGTAATCTTGAATGCAATGTAAGTCGCTCTGGATAAAAGCGTCGCTAAATGCATAATGTAAATGTAATAGTTGGGTAATGTATACTTGGGATTGAGGTGATGTGGCTTGGTAAACGTTTTATTGCCAGTATAAAGGCTGAATATAAACAAATAATAGTAATTATGTCTCATATTTGGCGGAGGTGTGAAAGGTTCAGTTTCCTTAAACTAGTTTGTCATGTATTTCTTTATTTCAACACATTACAGGTACATCCTAGTATTTTGAATTTGTGATTAATTATGATTAATCACAGTCAATGACTATCATTAACAGGATTACATTTTTTAATCGATTGACAGCACTACTTTAAAGGGAGAGTTCACCCAAAAATGGAAATTTTGTCAGTAATTAATCCCCCTCATGTCGTTCTAAAACCGGTAAGACCTTTGGTCATCTTCAGAACACAAATTAAGATATTTGTGATGAATCCGAGAGCTCTCTGACCCTCCATAGACAGCTACACAACTCAAAATGTCCCCAGACCCAGAAATGTAGCAAGGACAATGGTAAAAACAGTCCATGGTAAACCGAGGTCCTGACTCTCTGTGGTCATTAAAAATCCCATGGCACTTCTCGTAAAGAGTAGGGTGTAACCCCAGTGTCCTGGCCAAATTCCCCCCACTGACCCTTGTCAATTCATGGCCTCATAATAATCCCCATCCACTTGATTGTCTCTATGACTCTCTCTCCTCTCCACCTGTAGCTGGTGTGTGGTGAGCGCATACACTTGATTGTCTCTATGACTCTCTCTCCCTTTCCACCTGTAGCTGGTGTGTGGTGAGAGCATACATTTGATTGTCTCTATGACACTCTCTCCTCTCCACCTGCAGCTGGTGTGTGGTGAGAGCATACACTTGATTGTCTCTATGACTCTCTCTCTTCTCCACCTATAGCTGGTGTGTGGTGAGCGCACTGGCGCCGTTGTCCTGTGGCAGCCGTCGCATCATCCAAGTGGATGCTGTACACTGGTGGTGGTTGAGGAGAGACCCCCCCACATGATTGTAAAGCACTTTGGGTGTACAACAATACTCAAAAAGCACTATATAAATGCATCATTCATTCAATCATTCATTCATTCATTTATTAATCTTTAAACCCCCAGACAACATCACGTCCATGCCATTGCTGAGCAACAACAACACAGAAACATGTTGAAAAGGTTGAGTTTAACGGACGAAACCTGTAACTCAAAAGATGCACGATCTGACAGAACTGTATGAGGTGGATCACGTCTAACATGATGTATATAAAGACAAACTCACCATGTCTAGTCATGATGAAGATGTAAATACATTCAATTTCAGCAGGCAACTATTTTTACAGCTACATTATTATTCCAGCCACAATTAATTACAACAATGTATATATAATTACAAATTATTTTATATAAATCATCAGTTTGAGCTCCTGAGAAAGAGCTGAACAAACATATTGAGATGGTTTTTGGTAAATTAAAATCCCAGAAGGTGTGTACAATTGTCACGGTGCTGGCACGGGGAAGCCAGGAACGAGGAGACGAGGATTGACATAAACAGTAGACTTTACTTTTACACGGAGGTAGACAGACACAGATGAGGGTTGAGGTACAGGTACACAGTTGACACATGACATTAACAATAATCCACAGCTAACATGGGGCAGAACAGACTAGATATGGGAGACATGACTGGAAACACCTGGGACATAATCAAGACACAGACGGAGACTAATTAACTAATATGGGAACAGGACGGATCAAATATGGGTGAGGAGACAAAGGCAGAGGAAGACAAACTGTGACATTACCCCCCCCCTTCCAATAGGCGCGTCCCGCGCCGTATGGCATCAAAAGGGGAGGGGGGGTGGGCGCTCTGGAGGCCTCAAGGTTCTAGGAGACCGGACAGGTGGCCTCCAGGGCGGTGCCCGTTCCGGGACCCATGGTGGATCCGGGGACTCCCGGCGTCCATGGCGGATCAGGCAGCCACGGCGGATCAGGCGGATCCGGGGACTCCGGCGGCCATGGAGGGTAGCCCCCCCCCCCAAAATTTCCTTGGGGAAGCTCCCCATCTCAGGGGGCGTTCAGGAGGCCGTGGAAGGCGAGCTGGACAGGGCCAGCAGAGGGAAAGGTGAGCTGGATAAGACCAGCGTGGGCCAAGGTGAGCTGGACGGACCAGCGGAGGCACAGGTGAGCTGGACGGGACCAGCGGAGGCACAGGTGAGCTGGACGGGGCCAGCGGAGGCCACAGGTGAGCTGGACGGGGCCAGCGGAGGTACTGGTGAGCTGGACGGGGCCAACGGAGGCACAGGTGAGCTGGACGGGGCCAGCGGAGGTACCGGTGAGCTCGGCGGAACCAGCGGAGGCATCGGTGAGCTCGGCGGAACCAGCGGAGGCATCGGTGAGCTGGGCGGAGGCATCGGTGAGCTGGGCGGAACCAGCGGAGGCCAAGGTGAGCTGGACAGGACCAACTCTTGGGGGTGCTCTGGAAGCGCTGACATCTCGTAGGCACTCGGGTAGGGCGGAGTCTCGTGGGCACTCGGGAAGCACTGAGTCTCGGGGGCGCTTGGGAAGCGCAGAAGGCACGCTGGACGGGACCAGCGGAGGCCAAGGTGAGCTGGACGGGACCAGCGGAGGCAAAGGTGAGCTGGACGGGACCAGCGGAGGCCAAGGTGAGCTGACGGGACCAGCGCGGGCCAAGGTGAGCTGGCTCTCGTGGGCGCTCGGGTGGCGCTGACTCTCGTGGGTGCTCTGGAGTGCTGGACGGAACCAGCGGCGACGAAGATGAGCTGGGCAGGACCAGCGGAAGAATTTGAGAGCACGTGCGAGGAGGCGACACCGGAGGGCGCTGGCGAGGAGCAGGCACCGGAGGGGCGCTGGCGAGGAGCAGTCTCTGGGGCTGGGTTCCAAACCCTCCCCTCATAATCTACTAACAAACCCAGGGGTACCTGGGGGCGCTCGGTTAGCGCTGAACTGGACGGAACCAGTGGGGAAGAAGGTGAGCTGATGGGACCAGCGGGGACGAAGAGAGCTGGGCAGGACCAGCGGAGGCAAAGGTGAGCACTTGCGAGGAGCAGGCACCGAAGGGCGCAGTCTCGGAGCCAGGCACAGGAGGGCGCAGTCTCGGAGCAGGCACAGGAGGGCGCCAGTCTCGGAGCAGGCACAGGAGGGCGCAGTCTCGGAGCAGGCACTGGATCTCGGCGGCGCTCGGGAAGCACGGGCTCGCGGCGGGCGCTCGGGAACCAGCAGAGACGAAGACGAGCTGGGCGGGACCAGCGAAGAAGAGCTGGGCAGGACCAGCGGAGACGAAGAAGAGCTGGGCGGGGCCAGCGGAGACACTCGTGGGCTGGTTTCGACTCGGGGACCGGTAACTTCCCAGACACCGGTAGATCCCCTCTCTCCAACACAATCCTGTGGTGTCTGGGATATCCATAGAGCGCTGGTAATTTGCCCCGAGCCGAAACAGATGGAGGATTGCCGCGTCGTGGAGCTCCGTCACCGAAGCAAGCCCGCAGAATTCCCCGGCGAACTCCACGAATGTGATATCCCGCCGGATAAGGGCGAGAACGCAGGCGACGAACTCCATCGTTTGTTTAGGGTGGATTATTCTATCACGGTGCTGCACGGGGAAGCCAGGAACGAGGAGACGAGGATTGACATAAACAGTAGACTTTACTTTTACACGGAGGTAGACAGACACAGATGAGGGTTGAGGTACAGGTACACAGTTGACACATGACATTAACAATAATCCACAGCTAACATGGGGCAGAACAGATTAGATATAGGGAGACATGACTGGAAACACCTTGGACATAATCAAGACACAGACGGGGACTAATTAACTAATAATGGGGAACAGGACGGATCAAATATGGGTGAGGAGACAAAGGCAGAGGAAGACAAACTGTGACAACAATATGGGACCGTTAAGGACCATTTCTCAAAAGTAACTAGTTGCTTATTAGCATGCATATTACTAGCATATGTGACCCTGGAGCACAAAAGCAGACTTAAGTCGCTGGGGTATATTTGTAGCAACAATACATTGTATGGCTCAAAATTATAGATTTTTATTTTATGCCAAAAATCATTAGGCCATTAGGTAAGGATTATGTTCCTTGAAGATATTTTCATTTTTTATATGTAATATGCATTGCTAAGAACTTAATTTGTACAACTTTAAAGATGATTTTCTCAATATTTAGATTTTTTTGTACCATCAGATTCCAGATTTTCATATAGTTGTATCTCGCCCAAATATTGTCCGATCCTAACAAATTTTACATCAATGGGAAGCTTATTTATTCAATGTTCAGATAATGTATAGATCTACATTTTGACACATATTAATGCCTTATTGTGCAAGACTATATTTTAGACCTCTAATCCACCGCATTTCTAAACGTAACAACTACCGCACTAACTGTTAATTAGCAGCAAACTGGGAGTTTGTTCAGGTAAAACTCATTGTATTCTAAAGTGTTAACTGAATTAAACTGATCACAAATGTCTGTATTTTGGGTTTAAATGTGGGTCTGTATCAAAACTTTCCATTTTATAAGACATTAGTTAAACTCAACTGCTCTATTATTTAGCTATGAATTCTTGTTTCAAATTAGTATATTTAAGCTGTAAAGAAAGTGCCTGCTTTATTGTGAATGAAATCACTGCTAAAAGGCCATTTAGTCAATGCAGCGGCAATTTGAGCAATTTCAGTATATGCAGCGACCCCTTCTGCAATGTTTCATTGCTTTTAGTAGACAGTTGTTTCATTAAAATATGTATTAATGAGACTTATGACAGTGTGAGTTTAATGGGGGATTCATGAAGTGCCACCATTGCTGTGCAGTAGTCAACTTCTATAGATGTGCATGGCCAAATACACAACATTTGCTAGTTGTTTTGAGTCATTGCTGGTACTGCATATAACTAGAACTCCATTATCCAGTCAGGATCTACCTAGAAGTATTTCAGAGTGATATTTCTTTTAGCATAAATCACAGATAGACTAAAGTCCGACCTCAAGCATTTCAAGATGCAGAAAACACTTGAAAGTTTTCTCAATAACAAAAGCATGTCCTTTCATAAGCATACTACTAAGACAAAACAACATGCAAGGCCCGAGCCCAAACCAGAGGTCCGTGTTTTTCCAAGCACCATGAAGTTTTGTTGGACTGAAATATCTGTGGAATCTTGGCAGAGAAGAGGCATTGCCCAGCAGCGTGAAATTTTTATTCTGCAATTGTCCCCTTTGTGGCGAACACAGAGTTTACCCTTTGCATTCTTGTCATTGTACAGGTCACTGAGGCAGAGGCGGCCAAGTAGAAAAGATCCTGCCAGGTTGGAAACAATGGGAAAAGCCACCCCGTAAATGTCTCCCCTTCTGTACCGCCCCATTGACTCCCCAATACCCCACCAAGATGTCACTGGTCAACCAGCCCTCTTTAAAACAGCTTAATTAGCTGAAAGACCGCTGTTGTCTGAGCTTGTTGGCGTTGAACTAAAAAAAGGCTGAAAAGTGTTTCTCTCCACCTCTCATTGTCTCGGTGCTCTCTCGTGACAGAAATCAGCGTTTTCCTTCAGAGTGGAAGACAAATAAAACAACATTCCTTTCAATCAGACTACAGCGCCTGACGACTGTTTGATGCCCCAAAGCCTTGACACCTCACAGCCTGGAGGAACGAGTGACGGGTCGCCTGAAACACCGGCTGAAATCTGAGAGACTAATATATCTGCTTCTGAATTTACACGAAAATACAAAACAGAGATTATATACAATCAGTTGATCATTAGTGCAAAATAAACACAGACGGGGGATGAGGACCTCGACACGAAGGGTATTAGATGGTCACTTGCCAAAAAGATTAAATAAATAAAAGGAGATTAATATTGATTTAAATGGTTTTATTATATGAGAAAAAAGATACTGTGGAGTGATATTCTATAAAAAAAATCATAAAATAGGGACTATCATACTGTTAATATGAAGGAATTTCGTGTATTGATTTTCTCTGTATTTTTGAATGACACTACATTTTATATATATATATATATATATATATATATATATATATATATATACTACAGTGCTCAGCGTAAATGAGTACACCCCCTTTGAAAAGTAAAATTTTAAACAATATCTCAATGAACACAAAAAACATTTCCAAAATGTTACTAAAGACTAAGTTTAGTATAACATCTGTTATATTAAACTTGTTACACTTTGCACTGTATTGTGTTTTAGGGTTAGCAGGTGCAATATGAAATACTTATTTTGGAAATTGTGGAAGCGTCAGTTAAAACTACTGGTCCCATCTTCAATCTAACGTTTCGAATTAAAAATATTTTCCATAACTACTTAAAGAATGTCACTGAAAACATGAATGATTTATTTATTACACAAATAATGTCTCAGATAAGTGTCCAAATGGAGAAATGCACTAGCCAGGGCAAGAGGTTCTCTCAGCCTCATTTCTTGTTTTCCTTTCAGAGCAGACCCCTGTTATTCCTTTATTCTCGGCTCTCTTCAAAGACTCAAAACAGATTGATTCTCATGTGAACACAGCTGAAGCGGGGACCCGGCCTTTCTGTTCTGTCTTTGAGCCGCTAGCTGCCTGTTTACCGCTGTTTGTCTGCCTCCACGTGAAGATGAACCGTAGCAATCGGAAAACAAACTCGCATTCATGAGGCCATGTCAAGGTGAGTGGCGGCCTTTAGTGTCTCCTCCTGATATGGGCCGCTCTCGCTCTGGAGTGCTGCTCCGTAGCCATGGCGATGTACCTGCTGGATGTGCATCTTGTCTGTGTGGGAATAGCCATTAGACACTTTGTCAGGGTGATCAATGGGGGTCGGTCCTCTCGCTGGCTGTTTGACAACAGAAGACAGTGCTTAGGAGGGAAAGTGGGTGTTGACAAGTACAGATCCTTGCTTCACACATTTCCCAGCACTTAGCACATATACAGATGCTATGCAATTACACTCAAAAAACATCCGTAGCGTTTCACAATAATTGTATTAAATATCATGAAATAAAAACAGATTTGTGTTTTTATGTCCTAATGTTTTAACAAAACCTTCAGATTTCATAACCCTCAATATCAACATAATGAATGAAATAATTAACAAAGTATACTAGTACTTATATTACAACACTGTAAAAAGTGGAAACATCCAATAGTTAGTTATCGTGATTCAGTGATATTCAATTATGTTTTTGTTTTTGAAAGACCAAAGACGGCTATGCTTTCTTGGGCTACCGAGAATGTCAGGCTCGTGTGGAATCCTCCACCGCATCCTGATCCTTCGAGGCTGGACGAGTGGATTCTCGGTAGGGGTTGTGCTAGTTCTCAGCGCCCCCGTCCAGTGCCATTCTTCCAGGAAGTGCATGAGGAGCTCACAAGATCATGGAAGGCACCTTTCACTGCCCGAAACAGATTTTGTAGCCCTCCCCCCTCACCTCTCTCAATGGTGGAGCCGCTTTGTGGTACACGGGATCCACTCGGTGGAGCGGTCTGTGGCCATGCAACTGTGTCCAACAACCGCTACCACTCTGCAGGGTGATCTGTGTCTCCCCTCATGGGTCTGTTTGTAGCCATCAAGTCTAACTGGCAGTGCTTATAGAGCATGTGGGGAGGTGGCTTTTGCCCTCCATGCCATGATGTTACAGCAGGTCCACCAGGCCAAAGCCCTTAAAGACCTGCACAAGGGTGTTCACGACCTGGCAGTTCTACAGGATGGCCAGCCCGTCCTGGCCCCCACAAAACCTGGCGGGAAGCGCAGGTGCAAGAGGCCCTGAGATGGGTGACCCAGAGATGGAGGATGCTCTTTGGGAGATGGTGAGTGCACCACTCCCTCCCCCGGAGGAGGGCCGGGTGGAGAATATTTTATTTTGTTTTGTTATGCTGGCAGCCAGCGGTACCCAAAACATCAGTGAAAGAGCGGTTTCCTCAATCTCTGGGTCTCAAGAGGAGAACCGTGCATCACGGGATTGCTTCCCTCCTCCTTTGCATACATCAACCGGCAATGCAGTTTACGCTACCGTCGCATGTCGCAACTCGTCCGCCACCTCCTCCTCTGGAATCAGAAGCATCTAAGGTTGCTTTATGCCATCCACATCCTGGGAATGTTCAATCAGGCGGCCAACGAGCTGTCTTGAGTGGCACTTCCTGGGGAGTATAGACTCCAGTCCCAGGCGGTCCAGCTGATTTGGATTCGGTTCAGAGTTGCTCAGGTAGACCTCTTTGCATCTCCAGAAATCGCCCATTGCCAGTGGTTATACTCCCTATCCGAGGAAACGCTCGGCACGGATGCACGGATTTTCCACAAATCTACGTTCCCCTCAGTGAGCCTTCTAGCACCGACACTCTGCAAGCTCAGGGAGGAAGAGGAGCAGGTCCTGTTAGTGGCTCCATATTGGCCCACAGGATCTGTTTCCCGGAACTCATGATCCTCACAACAGCCCCTCCCTGGCTGATTCCTCTGAGGAAGGATCTGCTTTCTCAGAGACGTGGCACCCTTTGGCACCCGCGTCCAGACTTGTGGAAACTCCATGTGTGGTCCCTGGACGAAGGTTCTAGGTGACCTACCCCATCCCTAAAACGGGCCTATGTGCTGAAGTTGAACCTGTTCATCAAATGGTGTTCCTCTCACCGTGAGAACCCCCAGAGATGTTTGATCAGAGCCGTGTTAACCTTCTGCAGCAAGGGTTGGAGTGTAGGCTGCCCCCCCTCCACCCTTAAGGTTTACGTGGCTGCTACTCCTGCCCACCACGACCCCGATAGAGGGGAGATCGATGGGGAAGCAAGATCTGGTCATCAGGTTTCTTAGGGGGGCCAAGAGGCTAAATCCTCCTAGGCCTCCCTCCCTATCCTCTTGGGATTTGGCATTGGTGCTAAAAGCCCTACAAACTGCCCCCTTTGAGCTTTTTCAGTCAGTCGAGTTGACGTTTATCTCTATGAAAACCCTACTCCTGACTGCATTGGCCTCAATCAAGAGGGTGGGGACCTGCAGAAATTTTCGTTTGAGGAATCGTGCCTTGAGTTTCGGCCGGCTGTTTCCAGTACAACACTGAGACCACAGTCTGGCTACGTGGCCAAGGTTCCTACCACACCCTTCAGGGACCAGGTGGTGAACCTGCAAGCGCTGCTCCTGGAGGAGGCAGACCCAGCCCTAGCTGTCCTGTATGCGCACTGCGAAAGTACGTGGATAGAACTCAGAGCTTTTAGATGCACTCGAAGTGGATTGGTCTCTCTGGCGAGATCCCAATTTCGTCAGTCATCTGACGTGACATCTCGGTTACATACATAACCGAGACTTTAACAACATTAGTAAACATGAACTAAGACTGAACAATACTTCTACAGAATGTATTAATCTTAGTTAATGTTAATTTCAGCATTTAGTAATGCATTATTGAAAAAAAGTTGTGTATGTTAACATTAGTTAATGCACTGCGAACTAACATGACCTAACAATGAAAGATCGTATTGTTATAAACTATTGTTAACAAAGACGAATAAATACTGTAATACATGTATTGTTCATTGTTTGTTCATGTTACTTAATACATTAACTAATTTTTATAAACGGCACCTTATTGTAGTGTTACGATTTATAAATATACTATTGGTCTTTCTTAATTTATACACGTTCAGAATACATTAACTAATGTTACTTTATAGTATAATAATATATAATGTTATGATCCTAACGTAACTGTAACTTTAAAAAAATTTGTTTAACGGCATAATCATTTCCATTTGCTTATAAGACATCATTAAAAGCATTTTGCACTTTTAAAGACCATGTTATCTCTTTGCTTCGGAAAGGTGGATCATAAATCTAGGGAAAACAGAGATGGTGACATTTTGCACTCACGCATGAAGTTCAATTTCAGGACAGCAATGCGTTCCCTTGCCACATTTGTAATTTTCTGACTACGAGACGAGATATAGAGCCCATAACTTATTTTTTTAACAACAGCTGGCTTTGAGAGCACTGTGGATTGAACCATATTTAACCCTTATGTGGCAGACCACCCGCTAGTGTCTGCTTCCTAGACTGACCATTCACAAGTGGCCCTGGCCCTCAGCGAATATGATCTAGAGCCAGCCCTTAAAGGGACCGCAAAGCCCAGGTCCTGATTTATGTTCTACAGGACCTTAACATCTTTAGAATATGCCTTGTGAAGTGGCAAACAAAGCCTCCTCAGATCACAATGAGTGAGCAGCATAAATTGGCTTGTTTTTCACCGAAAGCACTTTTTATGAGGGCAAGTGCACACTTAATTTATTGGTTCCCAGGTTATGTTGCTCGGCCGCTCTTTACATAATAGTTGTGTGCCCCTGAGTTTTAAAATCAGTTTTTTTAAATGTGGGTACAGTGGCCCCAAGATTGATATAGTTCAATTTAAGAATTATATATGATTTAATAGCATTGCGTTAGACAACAGAGTCTGCAAACTACACTTTTATGAACCATTTTTGCCAGACCTGACCAGCGTCCTAGTAGAGCCAGAACTGATGAAGTGTGACAGCCAGAAGTCTACAAATAGTTCATTTTGAACCTGGCAAACAATGTTGCGCTTCTTTCAAATAAATGCCAAATGGTTTAATATTTAGTTTGTAATGCAACTGTTTTCCAGTAGTTTTTGTTCACTGTTGTCCTGGATTTTAAATATAATCGTTCTTCACGCTCGATGACCACTGGTGGGATCAAAGTCGCCTTGCTTTATTTTTCACATATCCAGCTTCTATTGCCCCGAAACGGAGAAGTTTGTCCCATTCCCACTGTGTCCCCTTTCAATGACCTCAACGAAATGACCTCACACAACCATAAAGCCAGAGCACAATCTGACCGGATTAATAATTATTCCACAAGGCGATTGGTGGGGTTGTAGGCTTACTAGAACTCAGCAAGGTGGGGTCAGCATATGCCACGGCTGATAAATGGACTCGTGAGCTGTCTCTTTAGATGGCCATCAAAGGCATGCAGGTAAAGGAATGCCCCCTTTGATAGATGAGCACCCATGTTGTGCCCTTGACTATGGGGGAGTGAGAACAAACAGACAGAACACAAACAAAGGGCACGCTCATCTTCCACAGCCTATTAATTACACTCGCAGCCACAATAGCAGCTCCGAGATCAGAGAGGGAAACGGTGACCTTCTATTGTCACTAAGTGCTCAAATAGAATCTGACTGACACATAATATAACGCCACGGAAAAAATGGGGCGACGGCCCTAGCATACATCTCATGGCAGCCCACTCTTTAAAGCAGCTTCTTTAAGCCCAAGAACGATCACAGAGCAACCCTTGAGCAATAAATGGATCACACTTTATTTTACAGCGTCCTTGTTATAGCTGTTACATGTATAAGAGCATATTATGCATAATTACAAGCAAATAACCCTAAACCCTAACCCCTATACAAAGTACCAATTCATATTAATCAGCACTTTGTGACACTGTAACAAATGTGTAATTACAATGTAACACTAACTTAAAAAAAGATACTAGCTTAAAAAACCTTCATGCAACATAATGTTTCCTTAATATCCTAATGATTTTTGTCATAAAAGAGAAATGTATAATTGTCTATTGCTACAAATATACCCCAGCGACTCAAGACTGTTTTTTTGCTCCATGGACACATATTTGTATTTATACCACTGCAATAGACAACAGACTCTGTAAACAAATTATGCAAAGAACACTTTTATAAACCATTTTTGCAATGATTTTGAAACTACCAAAGAGCAACCTTTGAGAAATAAGTTGATCACACTTTATTTTACAGCGTTCTTGTTACAGATGTTACATGTATACTTAATGTAATAGCATATTATGCATAATTACAAGAAAATAACCCCAAAACCTTACCCCTATAGAAAGTACATGTTGCTAATTCATACTACTCAGCACTTGTTTGCGTAATTACACTGTAAAACTAACTTAAATAATTGTAACCATAAAATGTATCAATAAATAAATAAACAATAAATATCTAATGCGTGTTTTTTTATTATCGGTGTTAAGAAACAACAAGACATTCCAAAGTCTTTCTTTGTCTTTTAGATGAATCATTAACAGCGAATCAGAATAGCGTATGTCAATGTTTACGTAGTCTCTTCAGAAGACTGTCAGATTAGCTGAATAGTTATTCAGTCGCACTTATGTTGAATATTGTAAAGGGCTTGCTACAGCTTGCCCCAGGGCTCATGATGTTGTCACTGCTGACAATAACTAAAGTGTCCATACAGCAGGCTCTGCCATTGAGCGGCCCAGTCCCCACAGTCATAAATCATGTTTCCAGACAGCTTCCCCTAATCCGCTTGCATGGAGAACAGCCTGGGCTCGGTTCCCCCGAGGAGCGCGTGAAGGTGACAGCGGGCAGAATGACGGCCTCTTTAGTGCTCTTGGAAACACCAAAGAAGAACATCAGAAATGACATACTTACAGCACAGGCCTACTTCAGTCTGGTTTTGTCCAATATATTCTGATGCAACACATCTGAAACCAGAACTGTGAGATGTATGTTTACTTTGCATCTAATTATAGTCACATGCAGTAAATTAGCCTCAGGCAGTCATACTGTACATTTAGTGCAGATTCATATAAATAGAGAGAGGCTGGAAGAGAGTGACACAGACTTTGTAAAGTGAGTAAATGCCAAAAAAAAAATATATATATATTCCATTTATATATTTATAATAAAAGCATGTCCTGGATTCTGATTCAGCATTGCACTGCACAGCTCCCAGCAGATGTTACTTCTGTTGAACGTACTGTTTATAGCATTATTAATATTTCAAATTAGATTTTTTTATATTTTCAGTTTTAATTTTAATTTGAAAGTTTCAGTAACTTTCTCAATGGCATTAACATTATATTACCATTATTATTATTTAAATTTTTACCACTACAACATCAACTTCTTTATTTCAGTACATTGCCAAGGCCACATTTCTAATTGTCATTTAAGTAAAATGTTTTTTATGTAACATTTCGATTTTATTTCAGCTCTATTTTACTTATCAGTAACCATTTTTAATAGTTTTATTTTTAGGTAATAATAACTGAGTGATAGTTAGCACTTTTTCGAATTTCATATCACAAAGATTTTATGAATTTTCTTAGTCAAACTACATTTAAAGAAATATTTAATTTAATATGAATTACTGCAACTTCATACAGCTGTAGTATATGTAAGCTTATACTGTGAATATTGTTATTAATGTATATTGTCTATTGTGTTTACATCTCGTTGTTTATACTGCCATGTTGCAACTAAGAATGTTATAGTACACTCGTGTACATGGTGTGGGACAATAAAGATATCTGATTTGATTGTTGATTAATTGAATTTGAGTCTACTGTATATTTCACAATTAAACAGCAGTTGCGCTCCTCTAAATGTATTGTGAGAATGGCGATCCAAGTGTGTTCATTCTGCCTGTCTGCGTCCATGCCATAGTGATCTAGACTACATGCACTCTGACTCAATGCTCAAAACTAGATTGTTTTTAGAAAACAATGCATGGAATTTAGTCAGTTTATATGAATTACCTTATTGAACTGTTGCATAACAGCCATATATTTGTAATCTGTAAAATCATTTGTAAAATACATTTTGATGGAGCTTTAATTCAACAGGTTGAACAAAATATGTATTACCATTTGTATACACAGCCCCCACCCAGGGGCTCAAATGTAAGTGGACAAATAAATATCATCATAAATAAAATGTTTATTTTTAATATTTTGTTGAGAACTATTTGCAGGCAATGACTGCTTTAAGTCTGGAACTAATGGGCATCATAAAAGACTGGGTTTCCTCTTTGTGATGCTTTGCCAGGCCTTTACTGCAGCTGACTGCAGTTGTTGTTTGTTTGTGGATCTTTCTGGCTTTAGTTTTGTCTTCAGCAAGTGAAATTCATGCTCTATCGGGTTGAGATCAGGAGAGTGACTTGGCCATTGCAGAATATTCCACTTCATTACCTTCAAAAACTTCTGGGATGCTTTTGCATGTTTTGGGTCATCGTCCATTTTTACTAAGAAGCACCGTCCAATCAACTTTTGCTGCATTCGGCTGGATCTGGGCACAGAGTATATCTCTATACACTTCAGAATTCATCCGGCTGCTTCTGTCTTCAGTCACGTCATCACTAAACACCAGTAACCCAGTGCCACTGGAAGTCATGCACGCTCATGCATCACACTGCCTCCACCATGTTTCACAGATGATGTTGTATGGATCATGAGCTGTTCCAAGCCTTTTTCTTTTCCATTTCTTCTTCCCGTTATTCTGGTGTAGGTTGATCTTAATTCCAGCTGTCCACAGAATACTTTTCCAGAAGTACTCTGGCTTTAATCAGGCCTAATCATGCCTTGTTTGCTCCTTGTGGTGAACCCTCTGTATTTGCTCTCGTGAAGTCTTCTCTTGATTGTAGACTTTTACAGTGACACGCTTACCTCCTGGAGAGTGTACTTCTCTTAACATGGAGAGGATTCTCCGATCATTCAATCATTCACCACTGTTGTTCTCTGTGGACGTCCAGGCTCTTGTTTTCTCAGAATATACTAACTGTTGATTTGATCAGTCCTAATGTTCCTGCAATCTCTCTAATGGATCTGTTTTGATTTTGAAGCCTAATAATTGTCTGTTTCACTTGCATGGAGAGATCCTTTAACCGCATGATGTTGGGTTCATGGCAACAGCTTCCAAATGCAAATGGCTCACTTAGAATCGTCTCCAGATCATTTACCTGCTTAACTGATGAAGAAATAATGAAGGAATAGGCCCACATCTGTCCATGAAACAGCTTTTGAGTCAACTGTCCAATTACTTATGAACCCTTGAAAAAAGGGGGAAGGTACTTATTAAAGTTATAATTCCTTAACCTTTCCTCCACTTTTGATTTGAATAGCCTCAAACTAAAGCTCAGAGTGTGCACTTTTAAGCCCAGATTCATTATATAACTGTTACTTTAATATGTTTTGGTCAGCAGCTAAAATAATAAAAAGTGCCTGTGTCCAAATATATACGGACCTGCCTATATATATGTGTATTCATAAAATAAATGATGACCTGTCACAACACTCAAAATACACACCCCATAATCTTTAAACATGCATATATTTTAACCTAAAATCTTGATATAAATGTCATGTTGTTGTGTGCAGCTGCTCTTGTATTAAATTGTACAAATGTTTATTTGGTTATTTTTTTAAGAGAATCTCAGCCTGCCTTTTACAGACATAACCCACTGTTTAGATGAAGATTCATTCATCAATCGAGATATGCATCTGAGAACGAGTGCTGTCAAAGGACACGCAGGGAAATAAAGAAGATAAATGCAGTACAATCCCAGAGCAAACAGACACGTCCTGTGATCACTCTGGGCTGTATTAGGCTAAATGAATTATGATGTCTTTAACTAACTGACAGATTACTTAGCTGCTTGGATAGAGCTGTTTTCACACTTGGCGGGGGCCCTCTGGGGACGGCGACACAGTCGTCCCATTGCCAGAGCTATTTTTCACTCAATTTAGCTCCAAATGATGGCTAACCCTGGGTTCTCCCTCTGGGCGAGGTTTTATGCAATGATTAATGCAAGTGTTTGGGCGGGCTTCACCTGAGGGACTGCCCCATCTGCAGAGTGATGTGAGGTGGAGTGTGAGTGGCAGCTTCCCTCGGACTCCGTCCCCCGTCACGGCCCGCCGCAGATAAACACGGTGGTGATCGGGAGCATCTGCAACTCCTTCTGTCTGCTCGAACACGTCCTGAATCTGTTCTTCTGCACAGAGGAAAGAAAACGCTTTGTTGCTTTCGGATTCATATGAGGCTCAGACAAACCGACTCATGGCCGTCACATCATCAACTCTTCATATGTGTTACGTGAAAAACTAAGTAAAAGAAAGATTACTTCATATGTGTCCCTGGAGCACAAAAGCAGTCTTCAGTCGCTGGGGTATATTTGCTAGCAATAACCAACAATACACTGTATGGGTCAAAATGATCAATTTTTCTTTTATGCCAAAAATTATTAGGATATTAGATCATGTTCCATGAAGATATTTAGTAAATTTTGTACTGTAAATATATCAAAACTTAATTTTGATGAGTAATATGCATTGTTAAGAACTTCATTTGAACAACTTTAAAGATGATTTTCTCAATATTTAGATTTTTTTGCATCCTCAGATTCCAGATTTTCAAATATTGTCCAAACCATACATCAATGGAAATATTATTTATTCAGCTTTCAAATTAAATGTATTTCATTTGTTAAAGCTATTTATTAAGTTTTCAGATGATGTATAAATCCCAAAATGGACCCTTATGACTGGTTTTGTGGTCCAGGGTCACGTATAATGTACATTTGATTATCATTTACTTCTAATATCCTAGAATACAAATCTAGTTGGATAAGAATTTCTATTTTGTTTCAAATTATGTTGGATAGAGCTACATAATACACATTGTTTCAAAGCGCTTCACAGAAAGTCATAATTATATTTATAATGTTTTTGTGTTTACCATAGAGAAAGTTTTAAGTCTGGACACTATGACAATATGTCAACTCAAAACATAATACATGTGATTTTCCAGATTTAGATCTAGCTGTACTGTATTTATAGTGTTGTCTATTATATGTGACCCTGGACCACAAAACCAGTCACAAGGATACATTTTTGGAAATTGAGATTCATACATTTATTTATGCTGAATAAATAATATTTCCATTGATGTATGGTTTGTTATGATTGGACAATATTTAAAAATCTGGAATCTGAGATGCAAAAAAAATCTAAATATTGAGAAATTCATCTTTAAAGTTGTTCAAATGAAGTTCTTACTGCATATTACCAATCAAAAATTACGTTTTTATATATTTGCAGAAGACAATTTAATAATATCTTCATGGAACATGATCTTAATATCCTAATGATTTTTGGCATAAAAGAAAATAGCCAGTTTTCAAAAGTCTGATGTGGATTTAACATTTTCTGCTTTGAATTATGAATTATGTTGATAAATATTGGGTATGGCTTTAATTTGATTTAGTTTCAGGCAGAATTGATATTATTGACAGCTGCTGGAAAGTCAGCACCATTGCTTTAATGCCAATAACAAATAAATAGACTTGTCGATAAAAAATAGGGCACATGACATTAAGAATTAATTAAAGAGACAGCAAAAAGATTTAAGGTGTAATAGATGCATAAAAAATGGTTGTTTTCCCCTTATTTAAAGAATCAGCTGCATCCAAACGGCTGCCTGATTAGTTGATCAAATATTATTATATGGCACCAAATATTGTCATCAAAAGCCAAACTGAGTGACACCTTTCTAAATACAGATTTGGGTGTGTATTATACGCATGAACAGTCTGTCTTCTTCATTCTGTCACAAGCACAGATGCTGGGCGGACCGTAATCAGATTAGGGCTTTGGACAGGTTTACGGGCACTTGCTGTCAGCTTCACTTTGTGTGTAAATGATAGGATATGGCTCTTATAGTGATTAATGAGTGTGTTAATCTGCTGATAGACACATCATCAGTGTCTGTGTCTTCCAGCTCTCTCTGATGTCCTCTGGGTGCCGTGCCAAACGGTCAAATGCTTTTCATTCACCAACTCAACATAGTCTTTCATTAGGTACATCTTCAATGCCTCTTCTTTACGTGAAAGTGTTTAAAGCTCAAGCGTGTCATTTTTTGATGTTGTATAATAAAGTCTTCCAGCCCATGATAATAAGCAGAGGCCATGTTAATATATGGAAACCTGCTTGGAAACATGTCTAATTTTTCAATTCAAGGTTCAAGGTTTTTTTATTCGTCACATACTCAATTATACAGAATATAATCAGTAGTGAAATGTAAATCAGGTCAGCTCCGCTCAATGGACAGTGCAAAATATGTAACACAACACAAGAGAATATATATATATATAGGTAAACAAAAAAAAATTATAATATGAAAACATAAAGAGTAAAATGTGCAATAAAATGAAATGTGCAATACAGTATACTGTGGACTTAATAAATAATAATACTAATAATATAAGCAGGGATTCAAATTGATTTAGAGCCGCTACGAATTTATGAGCTATATGTGACCCTGGAGCACAAAAGCAGTCTTCAGTCGCTGGGGTATATTTGTAGAAATAACCAAAAATACACTGTATGGGTCAAAATTATACATTTCTCTTTTATGCCAAAAATCATTAGGATATTAAGATCATGTTCCATGCAGATATTTTGTACATTTCCTACCGTAAATATATCAAAACTTAATTATTGATTAGTAATATGCATTGCTAAGAACTTCATTTGAACAACTTTAAAGATGATTTTCTCAATTGTCCTATCATAACAAACTATCATAACAAACCGTACATCAATGGAAATATTATTTATTCAGCTTTCAGATGATGCATACATCTCAAATTTGAAAATTGACCCTTATGACTGGTTTTGTGGTCCAGGGTCATATTTGGAGCATATATAATTATACATATCGATGTATGACATTTTTGAACATTTGGCGTCTGATAGTTATGCAATTAAAATGTGTTATGCAATTAATGAAGTAAACTTATTTCAATCTCTAAACACTAAAAAATGTTAAAATGAAAACAAAGAGAAGAAATTAAAAATAAATGTAGATGATCTATTACCACAATGGTTGCAAATTAAATATTCTGCTTTATTGAATTAATTCAACCTTTTAGGTTTCAAACATTATTCTTATTTTGAGCATTTTCATTATTTGATTTATTTTACTTTTCTGTTCACACAATAATAACGAGCATTACATCAACTTACTATTGTGTGTAATTTAATTTATTTAAAGTTAACGACATTTTCTTGATAGCTTCAAAAATATTTCTAGCATGCTATGAGAACAACTGTCGAAGTGGAGTGTTATTATATGAGTTATTAGTAAAATGAAAGACTTGTTAGTGACTTGAAATATTTGACAATAAGCATTTAGCATGTGCTTCACGATACATAAGTTTAACTGGCTTGATGAAATTAGTTAGAACAGCTTTATTTATTTTGAGTAACCAACTTAAAAATGTGATTATGCAATAAATTAGGTTCCTATAACTCACTGAAGTTTGTTAGTTGAACAGAATTTCGTTTTTTTCAACATATTTGTTTTCAGAGTGCAGATTGAAGATTAACAAATGTTTCTGTTATACTTATACTGTTATATTTAGTTTTCCAATTGTATTTAGGTTTTAAAAAACTACAGAAAATACATATTTAAGTTAACATAATGTGTATTAATAAATACTATCTCTCTCTCTCTCTCTCTCTCTCTCTCTCTCTCTCTCTCTCTCTCTCTCTCTCTCTCTTTAACCCTAGTTAGTCTTAAATACAATGTCCAGATATGAATTCTACAGTAGCTGAATACATTGTCACTGGGTGTTGATACATATTCATTTGAAGCCACATGAAACTGCCTGCATCAAACACCATCAAGTGTCCCTCTGAGCAGCAGCACACACAAAGCATAGCTGCTCCAGTCCACAGCGACGAGATGCTTTGTCTCGAGAGAAAGGCTCTCTGGAAAAGGTGTGTGTGTGTGTGTGTGTGTGTATGTGTGTGTGTGTGTGTTGTGTGTGTGTGTGTGTGTGTGAGGTATGAGTGTGTGTGTGTGTGTGTGTGTGTGTGAGTGTGTGTGTGTGTGTGTGTGTGTGTGTGTGTGTGTGAGTGTGTGTGTGTGTGTGTGTGTGTGTGTGTGTGTGTGGTGTGTGTGTGTGTGTGTGTGTGTGTGTGTATGGTGTGTGTGTGTGTGTGTGTGTGTGTGTGTGTGTGTGTGGTGTGTGTGTGTGTGAGTGTGTGTGTGGTGTGGGTGTGTGTGTGTGTGTGTTGTGTGTGTGTGGTGTGGTGTGTGTGTGTGTGTGTGTGTGTGTGTATGTGTGTGTGTGTGTGTGTGTGTGGTGTGGTGTGTGTGTGTGTGTGTGTGTGTGGTGTGTGTGTGTGTGTGTGTGAGAGTATGTGTGTGTGTGTGGTGTCTGTCTGTGTTGTGTGTATGTGTATGTCTGTGTGTGTGTGTGTATGTGTATGTGTATGTGTGTGTGTGTGTGTGTGTGTGTGTGGTGTGTGTGTGTGTGTGTGTGAGTATGTGTGTGTGTGTGTGTGGTGTGTGTGTGTCTGTGTGTGTATGTGTATGTGTATGTGTATGTGTTTGTGTGTGTGCGTGCGTGCGCGTGTGTGTGTGTGTGTGTGCGTGTGTGCGTGTGTGTGAACAGGGTAAAGCACTGAAAGCAGATAAAATCATATTTTGTAACGGCGGGTTCACCACAAATGTCCCCCAGCACTGGGCAGCACAATAGCTGCAGGCGTTTACAGCATCATAAATCAAAGGTATCCGCCGCGTGAGAGCAGCTGGCATATTTGCAAATAATTGTAATTATTAATCATGCCAATTTCACACCCTTCAAGCGGGTGCTGGGAGAGCTCTGTGTTCAGGCGGCCCTGGCGCCAGGAGCCCGAGGCCCGGGCCTGTGTGTGCCGTGCTTTGATGCCGCTGAGCCGCACACAATGGGTCAAAACCAGAGAGAGCGTCCCGTGAATGCTGTGTCCATCATTTATCATCATCAGTAGCACAGCTCTTCTCAGATGCATCTGGATTCTGCAGGACTGGTGTTTGCTGTCATTTGTTTTCATCATATTCACATGCAGTACTTTCAGATCGTGATGCAAAATATGGATTATAAACAGATAGTGCTCACACTGAATTCTGGTTGGATGAGAAGTGCTCAAAGCCAGCGCTCACCTGTGATTGTATACGTGACCCTGGACAACAAAACCAGTCTTAAGGGTCAATCTTTCGAAATTGATCTGTATACGTTATATGAAAACTGAATAAATAAGCTTTCCATTGATGTATGGTTTGTTATGATCGGACAATATTTGAAAATCTGGAATCTGAGGATGCAAAAAATCTAAATATTGAGAAAATCATCTTTAAAGTTGTTCAAATGAAGTTCTTAACAATGCATATTACTCATCAAAAATTTAGTTTTGATATATTTATGGTAGGACATTTACTAAATATCTTAATGGAACATGATCTTAATATGCTAATGATTTTTGGCATAAAAGAAAAATCTATAATTT
>QVTF01005979.1:0-28058 GCA_003573665.1 Oxygymnocypris stewartii | reverse complement strand
ACAACCTTTCTGAAGTTATTTCTGGATTTTAAAACATTTAGGCTACTCTTCCCAGTGGACATCATCCATTCAGGCCAATCATGCAAAATAGTTAAGATTGACACAATTACAATCAATTAAAAATATGCAAAACATATACGCGATAGTCTAGTCTTTTTTAGGTCACACTTTAGTTTGGGGACCAATTTTCACTGTTTATTACAAGTTTTGCCTCAATAAACTCTCAATAAACTGCTTATTAATAGTTAGTTGGGTAGTTGTTAAGTTTAGGTAGCCTATTGGGATCTAAAATATGGTCATGCAGAATATGTGCTTTATAATAAACAGGCAATATATATACATGCAACTAAGCATGCTACTAGTTACTATTAGTGAGGATTTCTCTCTAAACTAAAGTGTTACTCATTTATGCATAGTAAGATATGGGCCTGTACTATCAGAAAAGTGATTGAAATCTTACTGAAATTTTTTTTTTTATATATATAAATATAATAACCTGAAGCTGGCTTTCAAAACCTGGTGAGCCTGTACTGTATGTGAGTGGTGTCTTTATAAATTCAGCACTACTGCACCACTGCATCACATCTGTCTGTACAGAAACCTGGCATACTGCAGCTCATCTGCCTGCTGGCCACCAAAACTCAACCAAAGCATGCAATTCCAGCACCACGATGTCCAAAAGAATGGGTATGTTCGTTTTTTACATGAAGCTTAAAAAGCAGAAAAAGCAGGCTATTTGTAGCTTGAAAATTCTTAAGAAATTCTCCCTCTTTTGTGTTCCACAGAGAAAATAACAGCAATGCTTAAACACAGGAACGTGTGCTCAGGAAAAAAGCAGACGTCGTAAAAACTGTCCAAGGCAATACTCGGAGCCAAAAGAACAATATGAATATGAATGTCACCTCTCTTGGTATGTTCCATGAGGGAAATTGACTTTTTAGCCTGCTGCTGTCTTCGGCCATATGCTGATGTTTTCATATTCCAGAAAATCAGTTCGGGGAGTCATAAAGTTTCTTTAATTCCAAATGATACCCTGATGCTGCAGAATGAAAGGGCCGGCCGTCTGTCACACTGCAAAGACTTAAGTGCTGCACAGCCTCCTCTGGCACGGGGCAGAGCTCCAGCTTATCTATTTTTCATGCCTTCATTCACACTTACAGATTAATGAGGCTGTAAACATCTTAGCATACTTTCAAGAGAGCGACTAAAGAACACAGCAAAGTTTCTTCACTCAGAGGGAGGGTGAAATTGTGTTGCAGGCCCAGTAAGTCAGCGAGCAAAAACACTGAACACTTAGATTACACCGGGAAATCACTGTAATCTGACTTTTATATTCAGCATCATGTCAAACCGGGAATGTTTGACATGATGCTGAATATAAAAATCACACTTATTTGTGTATCATTAGCAGATGTGTTTATACTAGCACTAACACGTGACAGAATATTCCACAATATTCCAGAATGTTCCAGAAAGCACTAGCACATGACAGAATATTCCAGAGTGTTCCAGAAAGCACTAGCACATGACAGAATATTTCAGAGTGTTCCAGAAAGCACTAGCACATGACAGAATATTCCAGAATGTTCCAGAAAGCGCTAGCACATGACAGAATATTCCACAATATTCCAGAATGTTCCAGAAAGCACTAGCGCATGACATAATATTCTAGAATGTTCCAGAAAGCACTAGCACATGACAGAATGTTCCAGAAAGCACTAGCACATGACAGAATATTCCAGAGTGTTCCAGAAAGCACTAGCACATGACAGAATGTTCCAGAAAGCGCTAGCACATAACAGAATATTCCACAATATTCCAGAATGTTCCAGAAAGCACTAGCACATGACAGAATATTTCAGAGTGTTCCAGAAAGCACTAGCACATGACAGAATATTTCAGAGTGTTCCAGAAAGCACTAGCACATGACAGAATATTCCAGAATGTTCCAGAAAGCGCTAGCACATGACAGAATATTCCACAATATTCCAGAATGTTCCAGAAAGCACTAGCGCATGACATAATATTCTAGAATGTTCCAGAAAGCACTAGCACATGACAGAATATTCCACAATATTCCAGAATGTTCCAGAAAGCACTAGCGCATGACATAATATTCTAGAATGTTCCAGAAAGCACTAGCACATGACAGAATGTTCCAGAAAGCACTAGCACATGACAGAATATTCCAGAATGTTCCAGAAAGCGCTAGCACATGACAGAATATTCCACAATATTCCAGAATGTTCCAGAAAGCACTAGCACATGACAGAATATTCCAGAATGTTCCAGAAAGCACTAGCACATGACAGAATATTCCAGAATGTTCCAGAAAGCGCTAGCACATGACAGAATATTCCACAATATTCCAGAATGTTCCAGAAAGCACTAGCACATGACAGAATGTTCCAGAAAATTCTAGAATGTTCACATCCTTGAAAAATCTAAATATCTCAACAACAAAAAATACACGCAAAATGAATACAAAACGTATATACTAAACAAGTGTTTCATAACTAATGATAAAAGTTCTAAAATTTACCTGATCTAAATATTTACCAAAATATCAATGCTACGTGAAAATAAATAGTACAATGATAACTAGCACCAAAGAATAAAAATGTGAATGAAACTAGTTTTGGTACATTGTGTTATTCACCAAATCTTTCTACTATAACTTGTTTAAAAGACTAAGCTTGCGCTATGCTCTCGTTCATGGGTTAAACAGACAGACATATTAGGAGGACGTGTTCTTGCACACCATCTGTGTTGTTTTTAATTGTTGATCTATGTACACATACGAATGGTGAATATCATTAGCCACTGCACAGTGTCTGTGTATATGGCCTCGCTGCCCAGCCAATAATTTCATAGAGATCTGTAAATGAACATACCCTTTAAAGAAACTTTATTCAGACTGGCTTCCAAAACATC
The DNA here is from genome assembly GCA_003573665.1 of Oxygymnocypris stewartii. NCBI lineage: Eukaryota > Metazoa > Chordata > Actinopteri > Cypriniformes > Cyprinidae > Oxygymnocypris > Oxygymnocypris stewartii. The sequence goes on along the minus strand of QVTF01005979.1, from coordinate 25,124 downwards.
ATCTAAACAACATCTAATAGTCTATAAGACTGAGTCAAAGCGAGCTTTAGAGATAAGCAAGCAAATATTGTTATTCCAAAGCGTGCACATATAGGATATATATTGGTTACACTTTATTCTAAGGTGTCCTTGTTACAGAGTAATTATACATTTAAGTCCTGAGTCATACTAGTTAACTACATGTGCTTACTATATGGTTAGGGTTTGGCTTAGGGTTACTTGCATGTAATTATGCATAAAATATTGTTTTTATAATAGTAAGTACATGTAACGTGTAACAAGTACACCTTAAAATAAAGTGTTATGGACCAGGTGAAGACATCTTAGTATGGCCATATTCGCTTTTGGTAACACTTTAGTTTAGGGACCAATTATCACTATTAACTAGTTATTTATTAGCATGCATATTAGCATATTGGCTGTTTATTATAAAGCACATATCAATGCGTTATTCTGCATGACCGTATTTTAGATCCCAATACCTAAACTGACAACTACATTACTAACTATTAATAAGCAGTTAATTGAGGCCAAATTTGTAGTTAATACTTAGTAACTAGTGAGAATAGGACCCCAAACTAAAGTGTGACCAAGTTTTATATTTAATACTGTGTTGCTGTTTTTAATTTAGAGTGAAAGACGATATTCAGTGAAGAAAAATGTAGTGTGAGGCTTCACTGACTGATTCAGTTTAATTGACTAGATCATAAAAAACAAGGCCAGTTGGTTGTTTGTAGACGTCAACTGGAAAGAAAGTTGTTTTAAAGCTGGAGCAAAATGAAACGCCATCTGTGCAATTTGGCAATTATTACCCTAACTTTACTGTGGAGTGTCATTCTTGGTCACTTCCGGATCAGTACCAACAAACTGACCCTACATGCAAAACTTCTGCAGGAAAGTTTAAACTTTTAAGTCCAGCATTTGTCGTGCAACAGTGATGACTGTCCCGAGACTCGCTCCCATGCAGCCGGAGGCCCATGATAGTAGGCATCTACCCTGTGCTATTGGGCTGGCTGAGTTTTGAATCCACACAGTTATGTAAGGTGTCGGGTTTTTAAACACACGGCTCCATCGTCATTCACACCAGATCATCTCTCCACGTGTGAGCCGACAGATGCTCGGTCCAGCTGGTGCCGAAAAAGTTTATAGCCCAGTTGGAACAAGGGTCCTTACGCTCTCCACAATGTTGGCCACCGTTGCATTTTTTAACGAGTCACGAATAGCCTGTTTATCTCTTGCTCCCTGCTGTTTCGGCATTTTCCCTTCCAGAACAATCCCAGAAACACATGCTGCTACAGACACAAGTGCAATGTGCACAGACACTCGGAGCCAAATTATAACAAGGACCGTTTAAAAAAAAAATCCGCCTTCTTCTTGGGCATCCGAATGAAAGAGGGATTACAGGATGTGTAATAAAGCAGCGCTTCAGATGTTCCATGTGACCCCTTCAATATGGTCAGCCAGAGAAAATGGAGCTCAGCCGAAGCTCAACAAACACTCAAATGACTCCATAATTGGCATGCTTTGTTGTTCATGTTTTGGCTCTGTTGAAAACGGTGTGAAACGCTTTCTGTAATCGCGTTACATTACAACAACACATGGCTCGCTCTAAAGAGATGTAAGCTGGCAGGACCTTGCGGACGTAGCAGGTGGTGTTGACAGTTTTCCGTCAGCTCTCAGAATTAATGACTTAAAGTTCGCGAGCGCGCAGATCAGAGATGCCAAACATCAACGAGGTAATGTGACTAAGACGAGGGTGTGTGTCTGCCGAAGAAGAGCGAAAGCGTCCCTAAATAAAACGCGATCAGCTTAATGAAGTGATGCCAGCACAGCGGGGCAGACGGGCTAATGTGTAGATTTACGATTGTTCCCCGTTTGTTCCCCTCCACACTGATCTTCAATCTGAGACTAATAGAGTTTCTTTTTTCAAAGTTTGGCTAAGCTACTGGGAGCCACTATTAGTTAAAGGAGTTGTTCAGCCAGAAGTAAAAATACTGCCATTATTTATTCATCCTCAGGTTGCTACAAACCCATGTGACAATAGGGACTTTAAACAAGAGCTATTGATGGAATGGAAAAATGATGTCGTATATGTGACTTTAAAGTAGGGCTGTCAACGTTAACGCGTTAAAGCATGCGATTAATCAAAAAAATTGTACACGTTAATATAAAAAATTTAACACGTTAATATTTTTTTGCGCAAATTAATCGTTTGATAAGGTTTGACCCCAACTTCTTGCCTTCATCGTGGAAGGTTATCAGTGAACCAGTGTTGCAAGGGTCGCTGTTTTACACACAATTGGGCTGTATCCGAAATCACCCCTATATTCCCTATTCCCTACATTAGTCCACTCATAGAGTTCACGTGAAGGAGTGAATGAAAACGAGTGAGTGAATTCGGACACTAAGTGCACCGGAAGGACTGCCACTTTAGCACAGTCTGCTTGCTGTTTAATAATCATCTGAAACGGGCAGCTCCAGTAGTACGATTAAAGGATTTATCTTGAACTCTGTCACGGAAATTATGTATAAACCCTAAAAGTCAATTTACAATTAATTTACCTGTGTTGTATTACGCCGTGGATGAGCGCTTCTAAAATGAATGAATGGATGATTCAGCTGCGGGCGCCATTTTCTGGCGAGACGCGGGAATTAATTTGGCACGCGACTCTCACAGTGCATTATGGGGATTCTCTTGCCATTGAGTGTACATCGGTAGTACGCAGCCGCCCAAAGTGTATATAGACAAATAAAACTGAAAATAGATCATTTTAGTAATGTGTGTTATGATTGGAATGTAAGGTACAACGGGGCTAAACGCGCCACGAGGTAAAAGGCGCCTTCGATATTATTTTAATCCAAACCACTAGATGGCGCAAAAACATGGCGTAAAACATTTAAAAACATCCGCTTTTCAAGATGCACGTGTATATCTATCCGATCTTTGACAGCGATCACGCGTAGCAGAGCAAAGTTGATTCTTGCTTTATCTAATATTTTATGTTTTTTTAAATGTTGTAGATTTAAGTAGCAAATGAGAATCGCTCAAATTAATGCATATTTTGAGACAAACGTCGTCTTTATGATTTTCAGTTTTGCTTAAGATAATTAAAGCAAACGTTTTAAAATAACATAAGAATATGTGAAAGTATGGTTTTTGGGGGTAAAAAGCGCCCCTGCTGTCGGGGCTAAAGGCGCCGTGATTAACATGATAATTAATAGATGGCTGACTTTGACATTTGTTGACATGGTTAGATTTAAACGGTAAATATCATATATTAGGTTAGGTGTCCATATTGGAGATAATCACCTTGTTTAAAATGAAAACATCATATTTAAAAACATGATATTAATCATAAAATACAATTTTTGTTACTACTGTAAATACATTTTAAATTATTATTGTATTTCCTTCAATACTTTCAGAATCTTTACTTATTAAAATAAACTGTACAAACTTTGCTAAAGTGATTGTTTTGAACAAGTATTAACTTAGACATTATTTAAACAAAACATTATTTTAGCTGAAGTATTTTTATCAATACAGTGTGTGAGTGTATGTGTGTGTGTGGGGGGGGTGGGGGGGGGTAAAAGGCCCTCTTGCCACCTCATACACTTATACGATTTTTAAACAAAATATAAAAGGCTATAAATAGCATATTGTAACAACAGTAAACGACCAAATTCCACAGAAGCAAGTTATTACAAACACTCGATGAAGTTCTAAGTAAAGGTATACTATTAATCTCATAAATTGTCTTATGAAGCATAATGCTAATGTTAGCTCTAATGCAGCTGCAGAACAGGTCCAATTCTTCTTCATAATGCATTTTGTCATAATTCTTCACGTAAGATCGCAAGAAAATGTTTTGTTGTATTTATTTAGAAATACTTTTGATAATAGCTTTCCTGTAGCTCAACTGGTAGAGCATGGCATTAGCAACGCCAAGATCATGGGTTCGATTCCCAGGGAAAGCAAGAGCTGATAAAATGTAGAAACTGTAACTTGAATGCAATGTAAGTCGCTCTGGATAAAAGCGTCTGCTAAATGCATAAATGTAAATGTAATAGTTGGGTAAATGTATACTTGGGATTGAGGTGATGTGGCTTGGTAAACGTTTTATTGCCAGTATAAAGGCTGAATATAAACAAATAATAGTAATTATGTCTCATATTTGGCGGAGGTGTGAAAGGTTCAGTTTCCTTAAACTAGTTTGTCATGTATTTCTTTATTTCAACACATTTACAGGTACATCCTAGTATTTTGAATTTGTGATTAATTATGATTAATCACAGTCAATGACTATCATTAACAGGATTACATTTTTTAATCGATTGACAGCACTACTTTAAAGGGAGAGTTCACCCAAAAATGGAAATTTTGTCAGTAATTAATCCCCCTCATGTCGTTCTAAACCGGTAAGACCTTTGGTCATCTTCAGAACACAAATTAAGATATTTGTGATGAAATCCGAGAGCTCTCTGACCCTCCATAGACAGCTACACAACTCAAATGTCCCCAGACCCAGAAATGTAGCAAGGACAATGGTAAAACAGTCCATGGTAAAACCGAGGTCCTGACTCTCTGTGGTCATTAAAAATCCCATGGCACTTCTCGTAAAGAGTAGGGTGTAACCCCAGTGTCCTGGCCAAATTCCCCCCACTGACCCTTGTCAATCATGGCCTCATAATAATCCCCATCCACTTGATTGTCTCTATGACTCTCTCTCCTCTCCACCTGTAGCTGGTGTGTGGTGAGCGCATACACTTGATTGTCTCTATGACTCTCTCTCCTTTCCACCTGTAGCTGGTGTGTGGTGAGAGCATACATTTGATTGTCTCTATGACACTCTCTCCTCTCCACCTGCAGCTGGTGTGTGGTGAGAGCATACACTTGATTGTCTCTATGACTCTCTCTCTTCTCCACCTATAGCTGGTGTGTGGTGAGCGCACTGGCGCCGTTGTCCTGTGGCAGCCGTCGCATCATCCAAGTGGATGCTGTACACTGGTGGTGGTTGAGGAGAGACCCCCCCACATGATTGTAAAGCACTTTGGGTGTACAACAATACTCAAAAAGCACTATATAAATGCATCATTCATTCAATCATTCATTCATTCATTTATAATCTTTAAACCCCCAGACAACATCACGTCCATGCCATTGCTGAGCAACAACAACACAGAAACATGTTGAAAAGGTTGAGTTTAACGGACGAAACCTGTAACTCAAAAGATGCACGATCTGACAGAACTGTATGAGGTGGATCACGTCTAACATGATGTATATAAAGACAAACTCACCATGTCTAGTCATGATGAAGATGTAAATACATTTCAATTTCAGCAGGCAACTATTTTTACAGCTACATTATTATTCCAGCCACAATTAATTACAACAATGTATATATAATTACAAATTATTTTATATAAATCATCAGTTTGAGCTCCTGAGAAAAGAGCTGAACAAACATATTGAGATGGTTTTTGGTAAATTAAAATCCCAGAAGGGTGTACAATTGTCACGGTGCTGCACGGGGAAGCCAGGAACGAGGAGACGAGGATTGACATAAACAGTAGACTTTACTTTTACACGGAGGTAGACAGACACAGATGAGGGTTGAGGTACAGGTACACAGTTGACACATGACATTAACAATAATCCACAGCTAACATGGGGCAGAACAGACTAGATATAGGGAGACATGACTGGAAACACCTGGGACATAATCAAGACACAGACGGAGACTAATTAACTAATATGGGGAACAGGACGGATCAAATATGGGTGAGGAGACAAAGGCAGAGGAAGACAAACTGTGACATTACCCCCCCCCTTCCAATAGGCGCGTCCCGCGCCGTATGGCATCAAAAGGGGAGGGGGGGTGGGCGCTCTGGAGGCCTCAAGGTTCTAGGAGACCGGACAGGTGGCCTCCAGGGCGGTGCCCGTTCCGGGACCCATGGTGGATCCGGGGACTCCGGCGGCCATGGCGGATCAGGCAGCCACGGCGGATCAGGCGGATCCGGGGACTCCGGCGGCCATGGAGGGTAGCCCCCCCCCCCAAAATTTCCTTGGGGAAGCTCCCCATCTCAAGGGGGCGTTCAGGAGCCGTGGAAGGCGAGCTGGACAGGGCCAGCAGAGGGAAAGGTGAGCTGGATAAGACCAGCGTGGGCCAAGGTGAGCTGGACGGGACCAGCGGAGGCACAGGTGAGCTGGACGGGACCAGCGGAGGCACAGGTGAGCTGGACGGGGCCAGCGGAGGCACAGGTGAGCTGGACGGGGCCAGCGGAGGTACTGGTGAGCTGGACGGGGCCAACGGAGGCACAGGTGAGCTGGACGGGGCCAGCGGAGGTACCGGTGAGCTCGGCGGAACCAGCGGAGGCATCGGTGAGCTCGGCGGAACCAGCGGAGGCATCGGTGAGCTGGGCGGAGGCATCGGTGAGCTGGGCGGAACCAGCGGAGGCCAAGGTGAGCTGGACAGGACCAACTCTTGGGGGTGCTCTGGAAGCGCTGACTCTCGTAGGCACTCGGGTAGGGCGGAGTCTCGTGGGCACTCGGGAAGCACTGAGTCTCGGGGGCGCTTGGGAAGCGCAGAAGGCACGCTGGACGGGACCAGCGGAGGCCAAGGTGAGCTGGACGGGACCAGCGGAGGCAAAGGTGAGCTGGACGGGACCAGCGGAGGCCAAGGTGAGCTGGACGGGACCAGCGCGGGCCAAGGTGAGCTGGCTCTCGTGGGCGCTCGGGTGGCGCTGACTCTCGTGGGTGCTCTGGAGTGCTGGACGGAACCAGCGGCGACGAAGATGAGCTGGGCAGGACCAGCGGAAGAATTTGAGAGCACTTGCGAGGAGGCGACACCGGAGGGCGCTGGCGAGGAGCAGGCACCGGAGGGCGCTGGCGAGGAGCAGTCTCTGGGGCTGGGTTCCAAACCCTCCCCTCATAATCTACTAACAAACCCAGGGGTACCTGGGGGCGCTCGGTTAGCGCTGAACTGGACGGAACCAGTGGGGAAGAAGGTGAGCTGGATGGGACCAGCGGGGACGAAGAGGAGCTGGGCAGGACCAGCGGAGGCAAAGGTGAGCACTTGCGAGGAGCAGGCACCGAAGGGCGCAGTCTCGGAGCAGGCACAGGAGGGCGCAGTCTCGGAGCAGGCACAGGAGGGCGCAGTCTCGGAGCAGGCACAGGAGGGCGCAGTCTCGGAGCAGGCACTGGATCTCGGCGGCGCTCGGGAAGCACGGGCTCGCGGCGGCGCTCGGGAACCAGCAGAGACGAAGACGAGCTGGGCGGGACCAGCGAAGAAGAGCTGGGCAGGACCAGCGGAGACGAAGAAGAGCTGGGCGGGGCCAGCGGAGACACTCGTGGGCTGGTTTCGACTCGGGACCGGTAACTTCCCAGACACCGGTAGATCCCCTCTCTCCAACACAATCCTGTGGTGTCTGGGATATCCATAGAGCGCTGGTAATTTGCCCCGAGCCGAAACAGATGGAGGATTGCCGCGTCGTGGAGCTCCGTCACCGAAGCAAGCCCGCAGAATTCCCCGGCGAACTCCACGAATGTGATATCCCGCCGGATAAGGGCGAGAACGCAGGCGACGAACTCCATCGTTTGTTTAGGGTGGATTATTCTATCACGGTGCTGCACGGGGAAGCCAGGAACGAGGAGACGAGGATTGACATAAACAGTAGACTTTACTTTTACACGGAGGTAGACAGACACAGATGAGGGTTGAGGTACAGGTACACAGTTGACACATGACATTAACAATAATCCACAGCTAACATGGGGCAGAACAGATTAGATATAGGGAGACATGACTGGAAACACCTTGGACATAATCAAGACACAGACGGGGACTAATTAACTAATAATGGGGAACAGGACGGATCAAATATGGGTGAGGAGACAAAGGCAGAGGAAGACAAACTGTGACAACAATATGGGACCGTTAAGGACCATTTCTCAAAAGTAACTAGTTGCTTATTAGCATGCATATTACTAGCATATGTGACCCTGGAGCACAAAAGCAGACTTAAGTCGCTGGGGTATATTTGTAGCAACAATACATTGTATGGCTCAAAATTATAGATTTTTATTTTATGCCAAAAATCATTAGGCCATTAGGTAAGGATTATGTTCCTTGAAGATATTTTCATTTTTTATATGTAATATGCATTGCTAAGAACTTAATTTGTACAACTTTAAAGATGATTTTCTCAATATTTAGATTTTTTTGTACCATCAGATTCCAGATTTTCATATAGTTGTATCTCGCCCAAATATTGTCCGATCCTAACAAATTTTACATCAATGGGAAGCTTATTTATTCAATGTTCAGATAATGTATAGATCTACATTTTGACACATATTAATGCCTTATTGTGCAAGACTATATTTTAGACCTCTAATCCACCGCATATCTAAACGTAACAACTACCGCACTAACTGTTAATTAGCAGCAAACTGGGAGTTTGTTCAGGTAAAACTCATTGTATTCTAAAGTGTTAACTGAATTAAACTGATCACAAATGTCTGTATTTTGGGTTTAAATGTGGGTCTGTATCAAAACTTTCCATTTTATAAGACATTAGTTAAACTCAACTGCTCTATTATTTAGCTATGAATTCTTGTTTCAAATTAGTATATTTAAGCTGTAAAGAAAGTGCCTGCTTTATTGTGAATGAAATCACTGCTAAAAGGCCATTTAGTCAATGCAGCGGCAATTTGAGCAATTTCAGTATATGCAGCGACCCCTTCTGCAATGTTTCATTGCTTTTAGTAGACAGTTGTTTCATTAAAAATATGTATTAATGAGACTTATGACAGTGTGAGTTTAATGGGGGATTCATGAAGTGCCACCATTGCTGTGCAGTAGTCAACTTCTATAGATGTGCATGGCCAAATACACAACATTTGCTAGTTGTTTTGAGTCATTGCTGTTACTGCATATAACTAGAACTCCATTATCCAGTCAGGATCTACCTAGAAGTATTTCAGAGTGATATTTCTTTTAGCATAAATCACAGATAGACTAAAGTCCGACCTCAAGCATTTCAAGATGCAGAAAACACTTGAAAGTTTTCTCAATAACAAAAGCATGTCCTTTCATAAGCATACTACTAAGACAAAACAACATGCAAGGCCCGAGCCCAAACCAGAGGTCCGTGTTTTTCCAAGCACCATGAAGTTTTGTTGGACTGAAATATCTGTGGAATCTTGGCAGAGAAGAGGCATTGCCCAGCAGCGTGAAATTTTTATTCTGCAATTGTCCCCTTTGTGGCGAACACAGAGTTTACCCTTTGCATTCTTGTCATTGTACAGGTCACTGAGGCAGAGGCGGCCAAGTAGAAAAGATCCTGCCAGGTTGGAAACAATGGGAAAAGCCACCCCGTAAATGTCTCCCCTTCTGTACCGCCCCATTGACTCCCCAATACCCCACCAAGATGTCACTGGTCAACCAGCCCTCTTTAAAACAGCTTAATTAGCTGAAAGACCGCTGTTGTCTGAGCTTGTTGGCGTTGAACTAAAAAAAGGCTGAAAAGTGTTTCTCTCCACCTCTCATTGTCTCGGTGCTCTCTCGTGACAGAAATCAGCGTTTTCCTTCAGAGTGGAAGACAAATAAAACAACATTCCTTTCAATCAGACTACAGCGCCTGACGACTGTTTGATGCCCCAAAGCCTTGACACCTCACAGCCTGGAGGAACGAGTGACGGGTCGCCTGAAACACCGGCTGAAATCTGAGAGACTAATATATCTGCTTCTGAATTTACACGAAAATACAAAACAGAGATTATATACAATCAGTTGATCATTAGTGCAAAAAAACACAGACGGGGGATGAGGACCTCGACACGAAGGGTATTAGATGGTCACTTGCCAAAAAGATTAAATAAATAAAAGGAGATTAAATATTGATTTAAATGGTTTTATTATATGAGAAAAAAGATACTGTGGAGTGATATTCTATAAAAAAATCATAAAAATAGGGACTATCATACTGTTAATATGAAGGAATTTCGTGTATTGATTTTCTCTGTATTTTTGAATGACACTACATTTTATATATATATATATATATATATATATATATATATATATACTACAGTGCTCAGCGTAAATGAGTACACCCCCTTTGAAAAGTAAAATTTTAAACAATATCTCAATGAACACAAAAACATTTCCAAAATGTTACAAGACTAAGTTTAGTATAACATCTGTTATATTAAACTTGTTACACTTTGCACTGTATTGTGTTTTAGGGTTAGCAGGTGCAATATGAAATACTTATTTGGAAATTGTGGAAGCGTCAGTTAAAACTACTGGTCCCATCTTCAATCTAACGTTTCGAATTAAAAATATTTTCCATAACTACTTAAAGAATGTCACTGAAAACATGAATGATTTATTTATTACACAAATAATGTCTCAGATAAGTGTCCAAATGGAGAAATGCACTAGCCAGGGCAAGAGGTTCTCTCAGCCTCATTTCTTGTTTTCCTTTCAGAGCAGACCCCTGTTATTCCTTTATTCTCGGCTCTCTTCAAAGACTCAAAACAGATTGATTCTCATGTGAACACAGCTGAAGCGGGGACCCGGCCTTTCTGTTCTGTCTTTGAGCCGCTAGCTGCCTGTTTACCGCTGTTTGTCTGCCTCCACGTGAAGATGAACCGTAGCAATCGGAAAACAAACTCGCATTCATGAGGCCATGTCAAAGGTGAGTGGCGGCCTTTAGTGTCTCCTCCTGATAGGGCCGCTCTCGCTCTGGAGTGCTGCTCCGTAGCCATGGCGATGTACCTGCTGGATGTGCATCTTGTCTGTGTGGGAATAGCCATTAGACACTTTGTCAGGGTGATCAATGGGGTCGGTCCTCTCGCTGGCTGTTTGACAACAGAAGACAGTGCTTAGGAGGGAAAGTGGGTGTTGACAAGTACAGATCCTTGCTTCACACATTTCCCAGCACTTAGCACATATACAGATGCTATGCAATTACACTCAAAAAACAATCCGTAGCGTTTCACAATAATTGTATTAAATATCATGAAATAAAAACAGATTTGTGTTTTTATGTCCTAATGTTTTAACAAAACCTTCAGATTTCATAACCCTCAATATCAACATAATGAATGAAATAATTAACAAAGTATACTAGTACTTATATTACAACACTGTAAAAAGTGGAAACATCCAATAGTTAGTTATCGTGATTCAGTGATATTCAATTATGTTTTTGTTTTTGAAAGACCAAAGACGGCTATGCTTTCTTGGGCTACCGAGAATGTCAGGCTCGTGTGGAATCCTCCACCGCATCCTGATCCTTCGAGGCTGGACGAGTGGATTCTCGGTAGGGGTTGTGCTAGTTCTCAGCGCCCCCGTCCAGTGCCATTCTTCCAGGAAGTGCATGAGGAGCTCACAAGATCATGGAAGGCACCTTTCACTGCCCGAAACAGATTTTGTAGCCCTCCCCCCTCACCTCTCTCAATGGTGGAGCCGCTTTGTGGTACACGGGATCCACTCGGTGGAGCGGTCTGTGGCCATGCAACTGTGTCCAACAACCGCTACCACTCTGCGGGGTGATCTGTGTCTCCCCTCATGGGTCTGTTTGTAGCCATCAAGTCTAACTGGCAGTGCTTATAGAGCATGTGGGGAGGTGGCTTTTGCCCTCCATGCCATGATGTTACAGCAGGTCCACCAGGCCAAAGCCCTTAAAGACCTGCAAGGGTGTTCACGACCTGGCAGTTCTACAGGATGGCCAGCCCGTCCTGGCCCCCACAAAACCTGGCGGGAAGCGCAGGTGCAAGAGCCCTGAGATGGGTGACCCAGAGATGGAGGATGCTCTTTGGGAGATGGTGAGTGCACCACTCCCTCCCCCGGAGGAGGGCCGGGTGGAGAATATTTTATTTTGTTTTGTTATGCTGGCAGCCAGCGGTACCCAAAACATCAGTGAAAGAGCGGTTTCCTCAATCTCTGGGTCTCAAGAGGAGAACCGTGCATCACGGGATTGCTTCCCTCCTCCTTTGCATACATCAACCGGCAATGCAGTTTACGCTACCGTCGCATGTCGCAACTGTCCGCCACCTCCTCCTCTGGATCAGAAGCATCTAAGGTTGCTTTATGCCATCCACATCCTGGGAATGTTCAATCAGGCGGCCAACGAGCTGTCTTGAGTGGCACTTCCTGGGGAGTATAGACTCCAGTCCCAGGCGGTCCAGCTGATTTGGATTCGGTTCAGAGTTGCTCAGGTAGACCTCTTTGCATCTCCAGAAATCGCCCATTGCCAGTGGTTATACTCCCTATCCGAGGAAACGCTCGGCACGGATGCACGATTTTCCACAAATACGTTCCCCTCAGTGAGCCTTCTAGCACCGACACTCTGCAAGCTCAGGGAGGAAGAGGAGCAGGTCCTGTTAGTGGCTCCATATTGGCCCACAGGATCTGTTTCCCGGAACTCATGATCCTCACAACAGCCCCTCCCTGGCTGATTCCTCTGAGGAAGGATCTGCTTTCTCAGAGACGTGGCACCCTTTGGCACCCGCGTCCAGACTTGTGGAAACTCCATGTGTGGTCCCTGGACGAAGGTTCTAGGTGACCTACCCCATCCCAAAACGGGCCTATGTGCTGAAGTTGAACCTGTTCATCAAATGGTGTTCCTCTCACCGTGAGAACCCCCAGAGATGTTTGATCAGAGCCGTGTTAACCTTCTGCAGCAAGGGTTGGAGTGTAGGCTGCCCCCCCTCCACCCTTAAGGTTTACGTGGCTGCTACTCCTGCCCACCACGACCCCGATAGAGGGGAGATCGATGGGGAAGCAAGATCTGGTCATCAGGTTTCTTAGGGGGGCCAAGAGGCTAAATCCTCCTAGGCCTCCCTCCCTATCCTCTTGGGATTTGGCATTGGTGCTAAAAGCCCTACAAACTGCCCCCTTTGAGCTTTTTCAGTCAGTCGAGTTGACGTTTATCTCTATGAAAACCCTACTCCTGACTGCATTGGCCTCAATCAAGAGGGTGGGGACCTGCAAATTTTCGTTTGAGGAATCGTGCCTTGAGTTTCGGCCGGCTGTTTCCAGTACAACACTGAGACCACAGTCTGGCTACGTGGCCAAGGTTCCTACCACACCCTTCAGGGACCAGGTGGTGAACCTGCAAGCGCTGCTCCTGGAGGAGGCAGACCCAGCCCTAGCTGTCCTGTATGCGCACTGCGAAAGTACGTGGATAGAACTCAGAGCTTTTAGATGCACTCGAAGTGGATTGGTCTCTCTGGCGAGATCCCAATTTCGTCAGTCATCTGACGTGACATCTCGGTTACATACATAACCGAGACTTTAACAACATTAGTAAACATGAACTAAGACTGAACAATACTTCTACAGAATGTATTAATCTTAGTTAATGTTAATTTCAGCATTTAGTAATGCATTATTGAAAAAAAGTTGTGTATGTTAACATTAGTTAATGCACTGCGAACTAACATGACCTAACAATGAAAGATCGTATTGTTATAAACTATTGTTAACAAAGACGAATAAATACTGTAATACATGTATTGTTCATTGTTTGTTCATGTTACTTAATACATTAACTAATTTTTATAAACGGCACCTTATTGTAGTGTTACGATTTATAAATATACTATTGGTCTTTCTTAATTTATACACGTTCAGAATACATTAACTAATGTTACTTTATAGTATAATAATATATAATGTTATGATCCTAACGTAACTGTAACTTTAAAAAAATTGTTTAACGCATAATCATTTCCATTTGCTTATAAGACATCATTAAAAGCATTTTGCACTTTTAAAGACCATGTTATCTCTTTGCTTCGGAAAGGTGGATCATAAATCTAGGGAAAACAGAGATGGTGACATTTTGCACTCACGCATGAAGTTCAATTTCAGGACAGCAATGCGTTCCCTTGCCACATTTGTAATTTTCTGACTACGAGACGAGATATAGAGCCCATAACTTATTTTTTTAACAACAGCTGGCTTTGAGAGCACTGTGGATTGAACCATATTTAACCCTTATGTGGCAGACCACCCGCTAGTGTCTGCTTCCTAGACTGACCATTCACAAGTGGCCCTGGCCCTCAGCGAATATGATCTAGAGCCAGCCCTTAAAGGGACCGCAAAGCCCAGGTCCTGATTTATGTTCTACAGGACCTTAACATCTTTAGAATATGCCTTGTGAAGTGGCAAACAAAGCCTCCTCAGATCACAATGAGTGAGCAGCATAAATTGGCTTGTTTTTCACCGAAAGCACTTTTTATGAGGGCAAGTGCACACTTAATTTATTGGTTCCCAGGTTATGTTGCTCGGCCGCTCTTTACATAATAGTTGTGTGCCCCTGAGTTTTAAAATCAGTTTTTTTAAATGTGGGTACAGTGGCCCCAAGATTGATATAGTTCAATTTAAGAATTATATATGATTTAATAGCATTGCGTTAGACAACAGAGTCTGCAAACTACACTTTTATGAACCATTTTTGCCAGACCTGACCAGCGTCCTAGTAGAGCCAGAACTGATGAAGTGTGACAGCCAGAAGTCTACAAATAGTTCATTTTGAACCTGGCAAACAATGTTGCGCTTCTTTCAAATAAATGCCAAATGGTTTAATATTTAGTTTGTAATGCAACTGTTTTCCAGTAGTTTTTGTTCACTGTTGTCCTGGATTTTAAATATAATCGTTCTTCACGCTCGATGACCACTGGTGGGATCAAAGTCGCCTTGCTTTATTTTTCACATATCCAGCTTCTATTGCCCCGAAACGGAGAAGTTTGTCCCATTCCCACTGTGTCCCCTTTCAATGACCTCAACGAAATGACCTCACACAACCATAAAGCCAGAGCACAATCTGACCGGATTAATAATTATTCCACAAGGCGATTGGTGGGGTTGTAGGCTTACTAGAACTCAGCAAGGTGGGGTCAGCATATGCCACGGCTGATAAATGGACTCGTGAGCTGTCTCTTTAGATGGCCATCAAAGGCATGCAGGTAAAGGAATGCCCCCTTTGATAGATGAGCACCCATGTTGTGCCCTTGACTATATGGGGGAGTGAGAACAAACAGACAGAACACAAACAAAGGGCACGCTCATCTTCCACAGCCTATTAATTACACTCGCAGCCACAATAGCAGCTCCGAGATCAGAGAGGGAAACGGTGACCTTCTATTGTCACTAAGTGCTCAAATAGAATCTGACTGACACATAATATAACGCCACGGAAAAAATGGGGCGACGGCCCTAGCATACATCTCATGGCAGCCCACTCTTTAAAGCAGCTTCTTTAAGCCCAAGAACGATCACAGAGCAACCCTTGAGCAATAAATGGATCACACTTTATTTTACAGCGTCCTTGTTATAGCTGTTACATGTATAAGAGCATATTATGGCATAATTACAAGCAAATACCCTAAACCCTAACCCCTATACAAGTACCAATTATTAATCAGCACTTTGTGACACTGTAACAATGTGTAATTACAATGTAACACTAACTTAAAAAGATACTAGCTTAAAAACCTTCATGCAACATAATGTTTCCTTAATATCCTAATGATTTTTGTCATAAAGAGAAATGTATAATTGTCTATTGCTACAAATACCCCAGCGACTCAAGACTGTTTTTTGCTCCATGGACACATATTTGTATTTATACCACTGCAATAGACAACAGACTCTGTAAACAAATTATGCAAAGAACACTTTTATAACCATTTTTGCAATGATTTGAAACTACCAAAGAGCAACCTTTGAGAAATAAGTTGATCACACTTTATTTTACAGCGTTCTTGTTACAGATGTTACATGTATACTTAATGTAATAGCATATTATGCATAATTACAAGAAAAAACCCCAAAACCTTACCCCTATAGAAAGTACATGTTGCTAATCATACTCAGCACTTGTTGCGTAATTACACTGTAAAACTAACTTAAATAATTGTAACCATAAAATGTATCAATAAATAATATAAACAATAAATATCTAATGCGTGTTTTTTTTTTATCGGTGTAAGAAACAAAGACATTCCAAAGTCTTTCTTTGTCTTTTAGATGAATCATTAACAGCGAATCAGAATAGCGTATGTCAATGTTTACGTAGTCTCTTCAGAAGACTGTCAGATTAGCTGAATAGTTATTCAGTCGCACTTATGTTGAATATTGTAAAGGGCTTGCTACAGCTTGCCCCAGGGCTCATGATGTTGTCACTGCTGACAATAACTAAAGTGTCCATACAGCAGGCTCTGCCATTGAGCGGCCCAGTCCCCACAGTCATAAATCATGTTTCCAGACAGCTTCCCCTAATCCGCTTGCATGGAGAACAGCCTGGGCTCGGTTCCCCCGAGGAGCGCGTGAAGTTGTGACAGCGGGCAGAATGACGG
Source organism: Oxygymnocypris stewartii (assembly GCA_003573665.1). Taxonomy (NCBI): domain Eukaryota; kingdom Metazoa; phylum Chordata; class Actinopteri; order Cypriniformes; family Cyprinidae; genus Oxygymnocypris; species Oxygymnocypris stewartii. The sequence continues at coordinate 8,746 of QVTF01005979.1, read as the reverse complement.
CCTCTTTAGTGCTCTTGGAAACACCAAAGAAGAACATCAGAAATGACATACTTACAGCACAGGCCTACTTCAGTCTGGTTTTGTCCAATATATTCTGATGCAACACATCTGAAACCAGAACTGTGAGATGTATGTTTACTTTGCATCTAATTATAGTCACATGCAGTAAATTAGCCTCAGGCAGTCATGCTGTACATTTAGTGCAGATTCATATAAATAGAGAGAGGCTGGAAGAGAGTGACACAGACTTTGTAAAGTGAGTAAATGCCAAAAAAAAATATATATATTCCATTATATATTTATAATAAAAGCATGTCCTGGATTCTGATTCAGCATTGCACTGCACGCTCCCAGCAGATGTTACTTCTGTTGAACGTACTGTTTATAGCATTATTAATATTTCAAATTAGATTTTTATATTTTCAGTTTTAATTTTAATTTGAAAGTTTCAGTAACTTTCTCAATGGCATTAACATTATACCCATTATTATTATTTAAATTTTTACCACTACAACATCAACTTCTTTATTTCAGTACATTGCCAAGGCCACATTTCTAATTGTCATTTAAGTAAAATGTTTTTTATGTAACATTTCGATTTTATTTCAGCTCTATTTTACTTATCAGTAACCATTTTTAATAGTTTTTTTTAGGTAATAATAACTGAGTGATAGTTAGCACTTTTTCGAATTTCATATCACAAAGATTTTATGAATTTTCTTAGTCAAACTACATTTAAAGAAATATTTAATTTAATATGAATTACTGCAACTTCATACAGCTGTAGTATATGTAAGCTTATACTGTGAATATTGTTATTAATGTATATTGTCTATTGTGTTTACATCTCGTTGTTTATACTGCCATGTTGCAACTAAGAATGTTATAGTACACTCGTGTACATGGTGTGGGACAATAAAGATATCTGATTTGATTGTTGATTAATTGAATTTGAGTCTACTGTATTTTCACAATTAAACAGCAGTTGCGCTCCTCTAAATGTATTGTGAGAATGGCGATCCAAGTGTGTTCATTCTGCCTGTCTGCGTCCATGCCATAGTGATCTAGACTACATGCACTCTGACTCAATGCTCAAAACTAGATTGTTTTTAGAAAACAATGCATGGAATTTAGTCAGTTTATATGAATTACCTTATTGAACTGTTGCATAACAGCCATATATTTGTAATCTGTAAAATCATTTGTAAAATACATTTTGATGGAGCTTTAATTAACAGGTTGAACAAAATTATTACCATTTGTATACACAGCCCCCACCCAGGGGCTCAAATGTAAGTGGACAAATAAATATCATCATAAATAAAATGTTTATTTTTAATATTTTGTTGAGAACTATTGCAGGCAATGACTGCTTTAAGTCTGGAACTAATGGGCATCATAAAAGACTGGGTTTCCTCTTTTGTGATGCTTTGCCAGGCCTTTACTGCAGCTGACTGCAGTTGTTGTTTGTTTGTGGATCTTTCTGGCTTTAGTTTTGTCTTCAGCAAGTGAAATTCATGCTCTATCGGGTTGAGATCAGGAGATTGACTTGGCCATTGCAGAATTTCCACTTTTACCTTCAAAAACTTCTGGGATGCTTTTGCATGTTTTGGGTCATCGTCCATTTTTACTAAGAAGCACCGTCCAATCAACTTTGCTGCATTCGGCTGGATCTGGGCACAGAGTATATCTCTATACACTTCAGAATTCATCCGGCTGCTTCTGTCTTCAGTCACGTCATCACTAAACACCAGTAACCCAGTGCCACTGGAAGTCATGCACGCTCATGCATCACACTGCCTCCACCATGTTTCACAGATGATGTTGTATGGATCATGAGCTGTTCCAAGCCTTTTTCTTTTCCATTTCTTCTTCCCGTTATTCTGGTGTAGGTTGATCTTAATTCCAGCTGTCCACAGAATACTTTTCCAGAAGTACTCTGGCTTTAATCAGGCCTAATCATGCCTTGTTTGCTCCTTGTGGTGAACCCTCTGTATTTGCTCTCGTGAAGTCTTCTCTTGATTGTAGACTTTTACAGTGACACGCTTACCTCCTGGAGAGTGTACTTCTCTTAACATGGAGAGGATTCTCCGATCATTCAATCATTCACCACTGTTGTTCTCGTGGACGTCCAGGCTCTTGTTTTCTCAGAATATACTAAACTGTTGATTTGATCAGTCCTAATGTTCCTGCAATCTCTCTAATGGATCTGTTTTGATTTTGAAGCCTAATAATTGTCTGTTTCACTTGCATGGAGAGATCCTTTAACCGCATGATGTGGGTTCATGGCAACAGCTTCCAAATGCAAATGGCTCACTTAGAATCGTCTCCAGATCATTTACCTGCTTAACTGATGAAGAAATAATGAAGGAATAGCCCACATCTGTCCATGAAACAGCTTTTGAGTCAACTGTCCAATTACTTATGAACCCTTGAAAAAGGGGGAAGGTACTTATTAAAGTTATAATTCCTTAACCTTTCCTCCACTTTTGATTTGAATAGCCTCAAACTAAAGCTCAGAGTGTGCACTTTAAGCCAGATTCATTATATAACTGTTACTTTAATATGTTTTGGTCAGCAGCTAAAATAATAAAAAAGTGCCTGTGTCCAAATATATACGGACCTGCCTATATATGTGTATTCATAAAATAAATGATGACCTGTCACAACACTCAAAATACACACCCCATAATCTTTAAACATGCATTATATTTTAACCTAAAATCTTGATATAAATGTCATGTTGTTGTGTGCAGCTGCTCTTGTATTAAATTGTACAAATGTTTATTTGGTTATTTTTTTAAGAGAATCTCAGCCTGCCTTTTACAGACATAACCCACTGTTTAGATGAAGATTCATTCATCAATCGAGATGATGCATCTGAGAACGAGTGCTGTCAAAGGACACGCAGGGAAATAAAGAAGATAAATGCAGTACAATCCCAGAGCAAACAGACACGTCTGTGATCACTCTGGGCTGTATTAGGCTAAATGAATTATGATGTCTTTAACTAACTGACAGATTACTTAGCTGCTTGGATAGAGCTGTTTTCACACTTGGCGGGGGCCCTCTGGGGACGGCGACACAGTCGTCCCATTGCCAGAGCTATTTTTCACTCAATTTAGCTCCAAATGATGGCTAACCCTGGGTTCTCCCTCTGGGCGAGGTTTATGCAATGATTAATGGCAAGTGTTTGGCGGGCTTCACCTGAGGGACTGCCCCATCTGCAGAGTGATGTGAGGTGGAGTGTGAGTGGCAGCTTCCCTCGGACTCCGTCCCCCGTCACGGCCCGCCGCAGATAAACACGGTGTGATCGGGAGCATCTGCACTCCTTCTGTCTGCTCGAACACGTCCTGAATCTGTTCTTCTGCACAGAGGAAAGAAAACGCTTTGTTGCTTTCGGATTCATATGAGGCTCAGACAAACCGACTCATGGCCGTCACTCATCAAACTCTTTCATATGTGTTACGTGAAAAACTAAGTAAAAGAAAGATTACTTCATATGTGTCCCTGGAGCACAAAAGCAGTCTTCAGTCGCTGGGGTATATTTGTAGCAATAACCAACAATACACTGTATGGGTCAAAATGATCAATTTTTCTTTTATGCCAAAAATTATTAGGATATTAAGATCATGTTCCATGAAGATATTTAGTAAATTTTGTACTGTAAATATATCAAAACTTAATTTTTGATGAGTAATATGCATTGTTAAGAACTTCATTTGAACAACTTTAAAGATGATTTTCTCAATATTTAGATTTTTTTGCATCCTCAGATTCCAGATTTTCAAATATTGTCCAAACCATACATCAATGGAAATATTATTTATTCAGCTTTCAAATTAAATGTATTTCATTTGTTAAAGCTTATTTATTAAGTTTTCAGATGATGTATAAATCCCAAAATGGACCCTTATGACTGGTTTTGTGGTCCAGGGTCACGTATAATGTACATTTGATTATCATTTACTTCTAATATCCTAGAATACAAATCTAGTTGGATAAGAATTTCTATTTTGTTTCAAATTATGTTGGATAGAGCTACATAATACACATTGTTTCAAAGCAGCTTCACAGAAAGTCATAATTATATTTATAATGTTTTTGTGTTTTACCATAGAGAAAGTTTTAAGTCTGGACAATATGACAATATGTCAACTCAAAACAATAATACATGTGATTTTCCAGATTTAGATCTAGCTGTACTGTATTTATAGTGTTGTCTATTATATGTGACCCTGGACCACAAAACCAGTCACAAGGATACATTTTTGGAAATTGAGATTCATACATTTATTTATGCTGAATAAATAATATTTCCATTGATGTATGGTTTGTTATGATTGGACAATATTTAAAAATCTGGAATCTGAAGATGCAAAAAAAATCTAAATATTGAGAAATTCATCTTTAAAGTTGTTCAAATGAAGTTCTTACTGCATATTACCAATCAAAAATTACGTTTTTATATATTTGCAGAAGACAATTTAATAATATCTTCATGGAACATGATCTTAATATCCTAATGATTTTTGGCATAAAAGAAAATAGCCAGTTTTCAAAAGTCTGATGTGGATTTAACATTTTCTGCTTTGAATTATGAATTATGTTGATAAATATTGGGTATGGCTTTAATTTGATTTAGTTTCAGGCAGAATTGATATTATTGACAGCTGCTGGAAAGTCAGCACCATTGCTTTAATGCCAATAACAAATAAATAGACTTGTCGATAAAAAATAGGGCACATGACATTAAGAATTAATTAAAGAGACAGCAAAAAGATTTAAGGTGTAATAGATGCATAAAAAATGGTTGTTTTCCCCTTATTTAAAGAATCAGCTGCATCCAAACGGCTGCCTGATTAGTTGATCAAATATTATTATATGGCACCAAATATTGTCATCAAAAGCCAAACTGAGTGACACCTTTCTAAATACAGATTTGGGTGTGTATTATACGCATGAACAGTCTGTCTTCTTCATTCTGTCACAAGCACAGATGCTGGGCGGACCGTAATCAGATTAGGGCTTTGGACAGGTTTACGGGCACTTGCTGTCAGCTTCACTTTGTGTGTAAATGATAGGATATGGCTCTTATAGTGATTAATGAGTGTGTTAATCTGCTGATAGACACATCATCAGTGTCTGTGTCTTCCAGCTCTCTCTGATGTCCTCTGGGTGCCGTGCCAAACGGTCAAATGCTTTTCATTCACCAACTCAACATAGTCTTTCATTAGGTACATCTTCAATGCCTCTTCTTTACGTGAAAGTGTTTAAAGCTCAAGCGTGTCATTTTTTGATGTTGTATAATAAAGTCTTCCAGCCCATGATAATAAGCAGAGGCCATGTTAATATATGGAAACCTGCTTGGAAACATGTCTAATTTTTCAATTCAAGGTTCAAGGTTTTTTTATTCGTCACATACTCAATTATACAGAATATAATCAGTAGTGAAATGTAAATCAGGTCAGCTCCGCTCAATGGACAGTGCAAAATATGTAACACAACACAAGAGAATATATATATATAGGTAAACAAAAAAAAATTATAATATGAAAACATAAAGAGTAAAATGTGCAATAAAATGAAATGTGCAATACAGTATACTGTGGACTTAATAATAATAATACTAATAATATAAGCAGGGATTCAAATTGATTTAGAGCCGCTACGAATTTATGAGCTATATGTGACCCTGGAGCACAAAAGCAGTCTTCAGTCTGGGGTATATTTGTAGAAATAACCAAAAATACACTGTATGGGTCAAAATTATACATTTCTCTTTTATGCCAAAAATCATTAGGATATTAAGATCATGTTCCATGCAGATATTTTGTACATTTCCTACCGTAAATATATCAAAACTTAATTATTGATTAGTAATATGCATTGCTAAGAACTTCATTTGAACAACTTTAAAGATGATTTTCTCAATTGTCCTATCATAACAAACTATCATAACAAACCGTACATCAATGGAAATATTATTTATTCAGCTTTCAGATGATGCATACATCTCAAATTTGAAAATTGACCCTTATGACTGGTTTTGTGGTCCAGGGTCATATTTGGAGCATATATAATTATACATATCGATGTATGACATTTTTGAACATTTGGCGTCTGATAGTTATGCAATTAAAATGTGTTATGCAATTAATGAAGTAAACTTATTTCAATCTCTAAACACTAAAAAATGTTAAAATGAAAACAAAGAGAAGAAATTAAAAATAAATGTAGATGATCTATTACCACAATGGTTGCAAATTAAATATTCTGCTTTATTGAATTAATTCAACCTTTTAGGTTTCAAACATTATTCTTATTTTGAGCATTTTCATTATTTGATTTATTTTACTTTTCTGTTCACACAATAATAACGAGCATTACATCAACTTACTATTGTGTGTAATTTAATTTATTTAAAGTTAACGACATTTTCTTGATAGCTTCAAAAAATATTTCTAGCATGCTATGAGAACAACTGTCGAAGTGGAGTGTTATTATATGAGTTATTAGTAAAAGAAAGACTTGTTAGTGACTTGAAATATTTGACAATAAGCATTTAGCATGTGCTTCACGATACATAAGTTTAACTGGCTTGATGAAATTAGTTAGAACAGCTTTATTTATTTTGAGTAACCAACTTAAAAATGTGATTATGCAATAAATTAGGTTCCTATAACTCACTGAAGTTTGTTAGTTGAACAGAATTTCGTTTTTTTCAACATATTTGTTTTCAGAGTGCAGATTGAAGATTAACAAATGTTTCTGTTATACTTATACTGTTATATTTAGTTTTCCAATTGTATTTAGGTTTTAAAAAACTACAGAAAATACATATTTAAGTTAACATAATGTGTATTAATAAATACTATCTCCTCCTCTCTCTCTCTCTCTCTCCTCTCTCTCTCTCTCTCTCTCTCTCTCTCTCTTTAACCCTAGTTAGTCTTAAATACAATGTCCAGATATGAATTCTACAGTAGCTGAATACATTGTCACTGGGTGTTGATACATATTCATTTGAAGCCACATGAAACTGCCTGCATCAAACACCATCAAGTGTCCCTCTGAGCAGCAGCACACACAATAGCATAGCTGCTCCAGTCCACAGCGACGAGATGCTTTGTCTCGAGAGAAAGGCTCTCTGGAAAAGGTGTGTGTGTGTGTGTGTGTGTGTGTTGTGTGTGTGTGTGTGTGTGTGTGGTGGTGGTGTGTGTGAGAGTATGAGTGTGTGTGTGTGTGTGTGTGTGTGTGAGTGTGTGTGTGTGTGTGTGTGTGTGTGTGTGTGTGTGAGTGTGTGTGTGTGTGTGTGTGTGTGTGTGTGTGGTGTGTGTGTGTGTGTGTGTGTGTGTGTGTGAGAGTATGAGTGTGTGTGTGTGTGTGTGTGTGTGTGTGGTGTGTGTGTGTGTGTGTGTGTGTGTGAGTGTGTGTGTGTGTGTGTGGTGTGAGTGTGTGTGTGTGTTGTGTGTGTTGTGTGTGTGTGAGTGTGTGTGTGTGTGTGTGTGGTGTGTGTGTATGTGTGTGTGTGTGTGTGTGTGTGTGTGTGTAGGTGTGTGTGTGTGTGTGTGTGTGTGTGTGTGTGTGTGTGTGTGTGTGTGTGTGAGAGTATGTGTGTGTGTGTGTGTGTCTGTGTCTGTGTGTGTGTATGTGTATGTCTGTGTGTGTGTTGTGTATGTGTATGTGTTGTGTTGTGTGTGTGTGTGTGTGTGTGTGTGTGTGTGTGTGTGTGGTGTGGAGAGTATGGTGTTGTGTGTGTGTGTGTGTGTGTGTGTCTGTGTGTGTGTATGTGTATGTGTATGTGTATGTGTTTGTGTGTGTGCGTGCGTGCGCGTGTGTGTGTGTGTGTGTGCGTGTGTGCGTGTGTGTGAACAGGGTAAAGCACTGAAAGCAGATAAAATCATATTTTGTAACGGCGGGTTCACCACAAATGTCCCCCAGCACTGGGCAGCACAATAGCTGCAGGCGTTTACAGCATCATAAATCAAAGGTATCCGCCGCGTGAGAGCAGCTGGCATATTTGCAAATAATTGTAATTATTAATCATGCCAATTTCACACCCTTCAAGCGGGTGCTGGGAGAGCTCTGTGTTCAGGCGGCCCTGGCGCCAGGAGCCCGAGGCCCGGGCCTGTGTGTGCCGTGCTTTGATGCCGCTGAGCCGCACACAATGGGTCAAAACCAGAGAGAGCGTCCCGTGAATGCTGTGTCCATCATTTATCATCATCAGTAGCACAGCTCTTCTCAGATGCATCTGGATTCTGCAGGACTGGTGTTTGCTGTCATTTGTTTTCATCATATTCACATGCAGTACTTTCAGATCGTGATGCAAAATATGGATTATAAACAGATAGTGCTCACACTGAATTCTGGTTGGATGAGAAGTGCTCAAAGCCAGCGCTCACCTGTGATTGTATACGTGACCCTGGACAACAAAACCAGTCTTAAGGGTCAATCTTTCGAAATTGATCTGTATACGTTATATGAAAACTGAATAAATAAGCTTTCCATTGATGTATGGTTTGTTATGATCGGACAATATTTGAAAATCTGGAATCTGAGGATGCAAAAAATCTAAATATTGAGAAAATCATCTTTAAAGTTGTTCAAATGAAGTTCTTAACAATGCATATTACTCATCAAAAATTTAGTTTTGATATATTTATGGTAGGACATTTACTAAATATCTTAATGGAACATGATCTTAATATGCTAATGATTTTTGGCATAAAAGAAAAATCTATAATTT
>QVTF01005978.1:17500-27778 GCA_003573665.1 Oxygymnocypris stewartii | reverse complement strand
TTAGTTTAGTTTAGTTTAGTTAGTTTAGTTTAGTTTAGTTTGGTTTGGTTTGGTTTGGTTTATTTTAGTTTGGTTTGGTTTGGTTTGCTTTAGTTTGGTTTGCTTTGGTTTAGTTTGGTTTGGTTTGGTTTGGTTTAGTTTAGTTTATAGTTTAGTGAAATGTGACCTGAATTTGTTCCTGAAATTCTAATTCAAACAGGACGATGTTTTCCCAGAAAAAAAAAAAATATATATATATAGATACATAATATGTTATATTTTGCATATATTTTACAGATTTTAATTTTATTTGCAAATATAACATTTTATTTTGAAATATTTTATTTTATTTTATTTTGAAATGTGACCTTGTTGTGTTTTCATGACATTCACCTTCAAAGACGATGGAAGATATTTTTCCAGAAAAACCTTAAAAAAATAAAAATTTTGGTATGTAATATATATATTATATTTTGCATATAATTCATGAAACAAATGTTGTTGTTTTTAAGCTTTCCTTATTGCTCACAGAGAGAGACATGAGATGTGGATTATGCTGTTGGTGTGAATAGTTGAGTTGTGATGTTTGGCTTACGCAGCATTAGTTTTTGAGAGAGAGACGTGCAGACAGTCGTGAATCAGCTCTTCGGTGAGTCACGCGCGCGTGTGTGTGTGGGTGTGGTGTGGTGTGGTGTGTGTGTGTGGTGTGGTGTGGTGTGTGTGGTGTGTGTGGTGTGGTGCGTGTGTGTGTGTTAGTCTGTGTCTGTGTGTGGTGTGTGTGGTGTGTGTGTGTGTGTGTGTGTGTGTGTGTGGTGTGTGTGTGTGTGTGTGTGTGTTAGCGTGTGTGTTAGCGTGTGTGTTAGTACGTCTCCGGCCCGCGGTCACAGCGGCTCAGAGTCAGAGGTCACATGTTGTTTGTAATCTGTGTTAGATGGAAAGACTCACACTGACGGCTGGAGAGACGCTGGATTCTCCCTCAGAGCTCGGCAGTCTTTCATTCAAATGTCTCGTATGTTTCTCAGAACATTTCTTTGGAAGAATTCGTTTTCAGACAATACAATTACAGACATAATGTTCATGTGGAATGCAGCTAAGATCATTTGACTTTGGGAGGTTTTTATGAGAAATCTGAGCAAAATCTAAGACTTTGTTGTAATAATTTCACTGCTGTTTTTTTAGATTTCATTTGAGTGACTTCTCTTATATTGTATAAGAGTTATATATCTTATATCTTATAAAAACGAATGTAATATCTCAAGCTCAACGAGTAGAATCTTTTTTTTTTGTATTTATGTAGTATTATAGTATTTATTGTTATTTTGAATTACTTTGTTATTTTTAGTTTTCATTTTAATTTTGGTAAAATTGTATGTGATTTTTGTCACATTTAATTTTGATAAAAATGTATTAAATCAAAAAAATATATATATTAATATTTATATTTTGCTTTATTTTACTAACTATGTTAGGTAGTTATCAAGGCATAATTTCATTTTTTCTTATAATATTTATATTTTATTCTATTTCAACTTTATTTCACTTAACAAAAATATTTGTAATAGTTTGAGTTAACAATAACAATAAACAGAATGAAGATCCAAGACGCTAACCACCAAATGTAATATCTAATTTTAGTTTTGTTATGTGCTTTTATCATTTTTTATATTTGTGTTTTGCTTTTATTTATTATTTTTAAAATGTAAGTTTTAGTCATTTTAGTACATTGAGTATATAAAAAAATGTAATTCTATATTTACATTTCATTTTATTCCAGATTTATTTAAATTAATGAAAATGTTTTTAATAGTTTCAGTTAACTATAACAACAAGCATAATTCAACTCTATATTGTTTAATTTAATATTACATTTTGTTATGTGCTTTTGCCATTTTTAGTAGCATTTGTTTTTTATATATTTTTATTTAGCTTTTAATTAATTTTTATATCAGTTTTAGACATTTTAAAACTTTAACTTATTTCAGTTAGTTGCCAAGGCAACATTTTATTTATTTATTATTTGCTTTTATATTTGGACTTATTTTATTGTAAATTATTTGTTTCTGTTTGTTTATCTGTTTGTTTGTTTGTTTGTTTTTCTGTCTGTTTGTTTGTCTGTTTGTTTATTATTTTAGTTTGTTTGTCTGTATGTTTGTTTGTTTGTCTGTTTGTTTATTTGTTTGTTTGTCTGTCTGTTTGTTTGTCTGTTTGTTTATTTGTTTGTTTGTCTGTCTGTTTGTTTGTCTGTTTGTTTATTTGTTTGTTTGTCTGTTTGTTTATTATTTTAGTTTGTTTGTCTGTATGTTTGTTTGTTTGTCTGTTAGTTTGTTTATTTGTTTGTTTGTCTATCTGTTTGTTTGTCTGTTTGTTTATTTGTTTGTTTGTCTGTTTGTTTATTTTTATTTTTTTGTCTGTATGTTTGTTTGTTTGTCTGTTTTTTGTTTGTTTGTCTGTCTGTTTTTTTATGTTTGTTTGTCTGTTTGTTTGTTTGTTTATTTGTTTGTTAGTTTTTCTGTCTGTTTTTCTGTTTGTTTGTTTGTTTGTTTGTCTGTCTGTCTGTCTGTTTGTTTGTTTGTTTGTTGTTTGTTTGTTTGTTTGTTTGTTTGTTTATTTGTTTGTTTGTTTTCTGTCTGTTTTTCTGTTTGTTTGTTTGTTTGTTTGTTTGTCTGTCTGTTTATTTATTTGTTTGTTTGTTTTTCTGTCTGTTTTTCTGTTTGTTTGTCTGTCTGTTTGTTTGTTTGTCTGTTTGTTTGTTGTCTGTCTGTGTTTGTTTGTCTGTTTGTTTATTTGTTTATTTGTCTGTTTGTTGTTTGTCTGTCTGTTTGTTTGTTTATTTGTTTGTTTGTTTTTCTGTCTGTTTTTCTGTTTGTTTGTCTGTCTGTTTGTTTGTCTGTTGTCTGTTTATTTGCTTGTTTGGTTTTCTGTCTGTTTGCGTGTTGTTTGTTTGTTCGTCTGTTTATTTGTCTGTTTGTTTGTTTATTTGTTTGTTGGTTTGTCTGTCTGTCTGTCTGTTTGTGTGTTGTTTGTTTGTTTGTTCATCTGTTTGTTTGTCTGTTTGTTTGTTTATTTGTGTGTTTGTTTGTCTGTCTGTTTGTGTGTTTATTTGTTTGTTCGTCTGTTTGTTTGACTGTTTGTTTGTTTGTTTATTTGTGTGTTTGTTTGTTTGTCTGTCTGTTTGTGTGTTTATTTGTTTGTCTGTCTGTTTGTGTGTTTGTTTGTTTGTTTGTCTGTCTGTTTGTGTGTTTGTTTGTGTGTCTGTCTGTCTGTCTGTTGTTTGTTTATTTGAGTCGGTCTGCTGGAGGCGTCTGGCTTGTCATGGGTCGCTCTGATCTGATCTGATCTCCGGCGTTTCTCGTGTCTGTCTCAATCCCAGCAGGCCGTTCTGCTCTCAGGGATAACGAGTTGTGCAGTTAATTGCTTGATGGGAATATGTGTTTGAGAGCTTGTGCCTCATGCATCTGATCAATTTGTTATGATCACCGTCATCATCATCACTGATAGCAAATCATTCTCTGAAAGGAGTTTGAAAAAAACTCACATGAAAGAACACTAGCTTATATCTCATCCCAAAACCAGACGAAATAAATAATAAATTGTATTTTACACAAATAAAATGACGCCTAGATAACTATTAAGCACCCAAAATGCTTTAGTAAAACTAATTACTTTTTTTTAGATTATTTAAATGTAAATGTAATTGTACTACATCATAATATTTATTGTGCTGTTTAATTTAAATAAAATTTAGGAATTTGTTTGTAAATAAAAAAATATTAAATATAATAATATTTATTAATATTTCATTTTGAATTTAATTGAATACAGTGTAATTTAATTATTGCAGTAAAGAGAATCTAATGAGAATTACACATCAGAAATGAGAATTATAAATTAAGTAAGAATAATAAATTACCTGTTTTAATTCATTAGTTTTATTTTATATTATTTTTAATAAATTAACTTTTTTAATTCTAGTACTACTACATCATATTAGTCTTTTTTTTTCGTTCGTTGGTTGGTTGGTTGATTGATTGATTTATTGATTTATTGATTCGTTCATTCATTGACTGATTGATTGATGATTGATTTGATTGATTGATTGATTGATTGATTGATTGATTGATTGATTGATTGATTGATTGATTGATTTTTCATTCGTTGGTTGGTTGGTTGTTGGTTGTTGTTGATTGATTGATTGATTGATTGATTGATTTGTTCATTCGTTGATTGATTGATTCGTTCTTTCATTGGTTGGTTGTTTGATTCGTTCTTTCATTGGTTGGTTGATTGATTGATTCGTTAATTCGTTGATTGATTGATTGATTTTTTCATTCGTTGATTGATTGATTATTGATTGATTGATTGATTGATTGATGATTGATTGATTGATTGATTGATGATTGATTGATTGATTGGTTGGTTGGTTGGTTGATAGATTGGTTTGTTGATAGATAGGTTGGTTGATTGGTTGGTTGATTGATTGATTGATTGATTGGTTGGATGGTTGGTTGGTTGGTTGGTTGATAGATTGGTTGGTTGATAGATAGATTGGTTGATTGATTGATTGATGTTGGTTGGATGGTTGGTTGGTTGGTTGGTTGATAGATTGGTTGGTTGATTGGTTGGTTGGATGGATGGTTGGTTGATAGATAGGTAGGTAGGTAGGTTGGTTGGTTGGTTGGTTGGTTGGTTGGTTGGTTGATAGATAGATAGGTAGGTTGATTGATTGATTGATAGGTTGGATGGATGGTTGGTAGGTTGGTTGGTTGGTTGGTTGGTTGGTTGGTTGGTTGATTGGTTGGTTGATTGATTGGTTGGTTGATTGGTTGGTTGATTGATTGGTTGATTGGTTGATTGATTGATTGATGTATGTATTCTTTGGTGGGCTGAACTGAACTGAGCTTGGCCCTCACAGAGGCCGTGAATGTTCCTCCAGATCTGTGTTTATTAGTGAGATTAAAGCGGTAATTAGGGGCTCTGCTCATCTTCACAGGCCGTGTTTCTCTCAGATGTTGGAGCGACTCCTCCGTGTCACGTATCGCAGTCACATCCAAACACTCGGCTCTTAGAAACAAGAAACAGAGCAGCTTTAGAAAACAAATGCTCCGCCCCTTCCGCCTTTGCTTTTTTAAATATTTAGCATAATTGAATTATGCTTTCAGCAGCTGCCAATAATTGCATAGTACTTTGCAGAACATACAATTAAGTAGAAAATTTAATTTAAAGAAAAAACCTCTGTGTTACAGTAACAGGTCACATCCATTTAATTTGCTTTATTTAACAATAAAAATGAGTTATTTTGTTTGCTAAATGTAATATTTAAATTTGTTGTGTTTTTGTCACATGCTTTTGTTTTTGTAGCTTTTTCTATTTTCTATTTAGCTTTAATTTTTTTTTTTTCAGTTTTAGAAATTGTATTTCAGTTAGTCAGAATTAGAAACAAATATTCTGTATTTTTTATATATATTTAATTTAAAAAGATTTTAATAGTTTTAGTTAACAATAACAACTCGGATAAATATACTTAAAATATAAATATATTGTGCATAAAGAAAATGAAGCTTGCTTGACTATTAAGCACTCAAAATGCTTGTTATTTAAAATAATAATTTAAATGTAATATTACTTAAATATATTATATCTCAGCAGATAAAGAATATCACACTAAACATTTACTATGTTTTTCAAGCAAGTCTAAATCTGTAAAAAACTACATTGATTTATATATGGACTTATGCATAAATTTATTTACAATTATACATTTATTTATTCACATGCATTTATTTATATATTTTTGTATACAGTGGTGGACAAAATGATTAAAACACTAGTATTTTCAGCAGCTAAAAATGGTTTTTAAGTCAGTTATTTCTATCTTTTGCTGCAATGTGTCAGAATGAAATATCAGTTACATTCATTTTGCCATTAATTGTAATAATCCAGTGATATTTATGTGCTTGATCTGATCATCATCCATTCACATGCACATATGTGACCCTGAAGCACAAAACCAGTCTGAAGTGTAATTTTTCTATATTGAGATTTATACATTATCTGAAAGCTGAATTAATTTCCATTGATGTATGGTTTGGACAATATTGTAAATCTGGAATCTGAGGGTGCAAAAAAATCTAAATATTGAGAAACAACCTTTTTACAGTTGTTCAAATTAAGTTCTTAGCAATGCATATTAATAATAAAAAAATAAGTTTTGATATATTTACAGTAGGAAATGTACTAAATATCTTCATGGAGCATGATCTTAAATATCCTAATGATTTTTGGCATAAAAGAAAAATCTATAATTTTGACCCATACAATGTATTTTTGGCTATTGCTACAAATATACCGCCGCGAGTTAAGACTGGTTTTGTGCTCCAAGGCTAACCTATTTATATGCATTACATTCATACATTCTTTACACAACATGTATATATATTCTTACATACTGTTCATAAATATAAGAATCTTTTGAAATGTAGTCCCTTTGGATGAAAGCGTCTGCCCGATGCATGGAAGTGAATCTGCTGCTGTTCTTCTCAGGTGTTCACAGGCATCTTCACCGCTGAGATGGTTCTGAAGATCATCGCTCTGGACCCGTATTATTACTTTCAGCAGGGCTGGAACATCTTTGACAGTCTGATCGTGAGTCTGAGTCTCATGGAGCTGGGTTTGTCAAACGTGGAGGGTCTGTCCGTCCTGCGCTCCTTCAGACTGGTAACACATGCAGCTCGTGCTCATTTGCATTTGTGCTTTCTTTATAGTTCTTAAAAAAGCCCTTAATCACAGCTGACAAACGTATATTTCTATCTAACTTTGCTATTAAGTTATGAAAATGTTATTTCTGAACAAAGCGTCAAATTTTTGTCTGGTTATGGAAGTGTTAAGGGAACATTCTGTATCATTTTCAAACGTTATGTTACTTTTGAATGTTCTGAAACATTAAAACATTTTAGATGAATGTCCAAATTAAACACTCATTTATTTCTTGCATGCTTCTTTAAAATCTTATATATGATCTATTACATTTATTTATTTATATACAATGCTTCTTAACATTTTTTATGAATTTATTTATTTACATTTGAGTACTTCTTAAAATCTTATATATTGATATATTACATTTATTTATTTATATACACTACTTATTTAAAAGCTTTTATTTATTTATTTATTTATTTATATATATTTTAGCTACTTCTATAAAGGATGCTTTATTTATACATTTTAAATACTTCTTTAAAAGCTTATTTATATGTTTATACATGTATTTATATACTATGCTTATGTAAAAGTTTGCTGATTATTTATTTATTTATTTATATTTTAAATACTTCTTTAAAATGATTTATTTCTCTATTTATTTATTTATTTATACATTTTGACTACTTTAAAGGATTATTTATGTATTTATATACAATGCTTCTTTAAAGCTTTTATTTATTTATTTATTTATTCATATACAATGCTTCTTTAAAAGCTTTTATTTATTTATTTTATTCATATACAATGCTTCTTTAAAAGCTTTTATTTATTTATTTGTATGCATTTTGAATGCTTCTTTAAAATTTATTTATTTATTTATTTATTCATATACAATGCTTCTTTAAAAGCTTTTATTTATTTATTTATTCATATACAATGCTTCTTTAAAAGCTTTTATTTATTTATTTATTCATATACAATGCTTCTTTAAAAGCTTTTATTTATTTATTTATTCATATACAATGCTTCTTTAAAAGCTTTTATTTATTTATTTATTCATATACAATGCTTCTTTAAAAGCTTTTATTTATTTATTTTATTCATATACAATGCTTCTTTAAAAGCTTTTATTTATTTATTTATATACAATGCTTCTTTAAAAGCTTTTATTTATTTATTTATTTCTATATATTTTAGCTACTTCTATAAAGGATGTTTTATTTATACATTTTAAATACTTCTTTAAAAGCTTATTTATATGTTTATACATGTATTTATATACTATGCTAATGTAAACGTTTGCTGATTATTTATTTATATTTTAAATACTTCTTTAAAATTATTTATTTCTCTATTTATTTATTTATTTATACATTTGACTACTTTAAAGGATTATTTATGTATTTATATACAATGTTTATTTAAAAGTTTGCTTATTATTTATTTATTTGTATGCATTTTGAATGCTTCTTTAAAATGTATTTATTTATTTATTTATTCATATACAATGCTTCTTTAAAAGCTTTTATTTATTTATTTATTCATATACAATGCTTCTTTAAAAGCTTTTATTTATTTATTTATATACAATGCTTCTTTAAAAGCTTTTATTTATTTATATATATATATATATATATATATATATATATATATATCAGCTTAATGCAATTATGTAATATCAGGCCTTTTCTGCAACAGATTTTTCAAGATGCATTGCTTTTATCATTGAAAACAGCTCTTCTCCTCCTTCAGCTGCGAGTCTTCAAGCTGGCGAAGTCGTGGCCGACGCTGAACACACTCATTAAGATCATCGGGAACTCGGTGGGCGCTCTGGGGAACCTGACGCTGGTTCTGGCCATCATCGTCTTCATCTTCGCTGTGGTCGGCATGCAGCTGTTCGGGAAGAACTACGAGTCGTGCGTCTGCAAGATCTCCAAGGACTGTACGCTGCCGCGCTGGCACATGAAGGACTTCTTCCACTCGTTCCTCATCGTGTTCCGGGTCTTGTGCGGAGAGTGGATCGAGACCATGTGGGACTGTATGGAGGTGGCCGGCCAGCCGCTCTGCATCCTGGTCTTCATGCTGGTGATGGTCATCGGGAACCTCGTGGTGAGTGCTGGAGCTCTCTTTACTCTCACTGCTTCATGCTGCGGCTGAGTCTTGAGGAGCTTTTTGAGGAGCTTCTTTGTTGTCATTGCGTCTCAAAATGAAAGAATCTGAAGATTTGAAGAAGTTATATAATAATTATTGGTTTAAAACTAGTAATTTAGAGGTAAATAAAATAAGACAAGCATATATATATATATATATATATATATTTAATCATTTGGATTTTAATTTGATATTTTTATTATATGTGATTTTTTTTTTTGAATTTAAATGTGAATTGATTTGTTAAAATAACACTACGCACACCACCACACACATGTTGGTTTTTATGGTTTACGGGGACTCTCCATAGGCGTAATGGTTTTTATACTGTACAAACTGTATGTGCTATTGCCCTACACCTACCCTACACCCTAAACTTAGCCCTCACAGGAGACGGTGCATTTCAACCTTTCCCTCAAAAAAACTCACTCTGTATGATTTATAAGCGTTTTAAATTATGGGGACACTGAAAATGTCCTCATAAATCACCTTCTCCTTGTAATACCTGTGTCATACCCATGTCATTATACAAATTTGTGTCCTCATAAACCACATAAACATGCCCACACACACACACACACACACGCACTCACACACACTCGCACACACGCTCGCACTCGCACACTCACTCACACTCACACCACACACTTCATGTAAATATTAGTAAAAAATCTTAGCAATTTTGTTGTTTTTATAATTTTTGGTAATTGTCTTGTTGCGTTTTTGCTATTTTTAATAATTTTGTTGTGTGTTTTAGTTATTTTGATTAGTTTTTGTTGCTTTATAATTCCATAAAGTGTTTTATTAATTTTAAATTCAGTTTTATTTTTAAATATTATAGTTAAACAAGTTAAACTAAATGAAAATGAAGTTTTATTTCAATGAACATAAATTTTATTTCAAGTCATTTTTTTATGTTTATATATATAAATATAAATTATACATAAATAATTTTATTCTAAAATGAGATCTTGTATCATATATAAAATGATATATAATAATTATTAAGATTTTTATACATTATTTTAAAATGTTATCATAATGAAATGATATAAGGTTTATGGATTCAAACACAGCGAAGAAGTGCAATCTTAATAATCCGGTCATTTCTGACCCGTGAACAGATTTTTTGTTCGTGTGAATCGAGCAGCTCACGAGCGTTAGGGAAAGCGTGCCGGGGTAATTGTGTGTTTATATTGGCTGTTTGAAGTGTCTCTGAACACTCATGTTTCATAAAGCACCGCTGCTGAAACCTGCGTTATTATTGCTGAGGGTCATATTTACACCGTCTCTGATTAACTCAGAACGCTTACATCATGAACTCTGTTTGAAACTGCGTTGATTAAAATGATGCGGGGAAAAAATGGATGAAGTAATAAAAATTATTTATTTTGATTTGGATGCATACTCACATAATTAATGGCTCATTACCCTGTGCATGCGTTT
>QVTF01005978.1:0-12500 GCA_003573665.1 Oxygymnocypris stewartii | reverse complement strand
GTGTGTGTGCGCGTGCGTGTGTGTGTGTGTGTGTGTGTGTGTGGTGTGTGTGTGTGTGTGTTTGTCTGTGTCTGTGTCTGTGTGTGTGTGTGTGCGTGCGTGCGTGCGTGCGTGCGTGCGTGTATATGTGTGTGTGTTTATGTCCAAAAATATTTTATATATTTATTAATATTTATTAACTATTTATTAATAGTTGATATTTTACAATTTAATCAAATGAAAATGTAACTGTATTTAGGAAAATATTTTTATTTATTTTTAATGTTTTTGCAAGTTTACTTTTTAAATGAAGACATGGGTGAAAATTTGTGCGATTTTCTTTAAAATTATGTTTTAATAAATATTAGTAGTAGTAGTACATTTTCCTTTGCAATAGTAATATATTTCTGTCATAATTTCTTCAAGTTAGAGTACACTTTTATTTTGGCGGGTTGTAGTGAAGACCTTGGAGTTTCTGTGTTTTTAAATGAGTTTTATTATTATTATTATTATTATTAATACTTTGAGAAGTATATTCTACTGTGCTGTAGTAATATACAGTATTTCTGTTATACTTCAAATTAAACGAAAAATTTTTTAGGAGAGGGGTGGGGGAGGGGGGCGAGAGGGGGGGGGGCATCTTTGCCTTATAAACGTTGTTAGGTGCTGTTTCACATTCACAAACTAAAGACATAAAATCTTAGAGAGGAAGAATCTTGGCTTTGCTTTGATTGTTACGGCCTGCAATTACAATTTAAAAATAGCAGTTTTTCTATGTGAATATCTGTTGAAATATAATTTATTTCTGTTCTGTGATCAAAGCTGTATTTACAGCATCATTACTCCAGTCTTCAGTGTCACATGATCTTCAGAAATCATAATAATATGAAACATTTCTGATTATTATCAATGTTTAAAACAGTCGTGCTGCTACAATATTTTTGTGGAAACCGTGATGCATTTTATTTTCCCGGATCTCACAGATGAATAGAAAGTTCAATTTGTTTGACATTGACATCATTTGACACATTATAAATGTTACTTTTGATGAATTGAATGCATCCTTGCTGAATGAAAGCACTAGTACGTGTGATATAAGTCAGGTTTCGGCTCTTTCTGTCCTCCAGCCTTTGACACATTAGCCACCTGTTGTTTCGTATGATAATGCAGCTCAGCGGTCTGAGGTAATGCTGTATTTTTATGTCATGGTCGGTGAGTCAGGTCAGTGTGGGGGGGCTTTTGTGTTTCTCAGCTCAGAGACCTGCAGAACGAGCTCACGGATCCTCTGCATCACACGGCGAGTGCTTCTCTCTCTGTGTGTAAGTGTGCAGGTGTAGCGGCGAGAAAAACCTAGCTCATAATCCTCGTCATCTCCGCCGCTAATGAAGCGTAGCGCGGGAACAGCGTCCTGAGGGAATGAGGACTTCATCTAAAACACACACGGGATCTGCCTTGTGACCACACTCATATATCATGGACACGTTATATAACATCAGCAAAATAACTCTGCCAGCGAATTCAGTTCATTAACACTAAATCCATTTGATCTCGATGGAATCACTTCATCTCAGTGGTTTGTTTAGGTCTTTTTAAAGCATTGCTATGGAGTTTTTGGAGGTTTATACAGTAGGTGGTTGCTAGGGTGTTCTGGGTGGTTGGTAGGGGGTTGCCAAGGTGTACTGAGTGGTTGCTAGGAGGTTTCTAAGATGTTCTTTGAGGTTTCTACAGTAGGTGGTTGCTAAGGTGTGCTGGGTGGTTGATAGGGGGTTGCTAAGGTATACTGAGTGGTTGCTAGGAGGTTTCTAAGATGTTCTTTGAGGTTTCTACAGTATGTGGTTGCTAGGGTGTACTAGGGCGGTTGGTAGGGGGTTGCCAAGGTTTACTGAGTGGTTGCTAGGGGGTTGCTAAGGTATCTTGGAGGTTTATACAGTAGGCGGTCGCTAGGGTGTTCTGGGAGGTTTATACAGTAGGCGGTCGCTAGGGTGTTCTGGGTGGTTGCTTAGAGGTTGCTAGGAGGTTCCTAAGGTGTTCTGGGAGGTTTATACAGTAGGTGGTTGTTAGGGTGTTCTGGGTGGTTGATAGGGGGTTGCTAAGGTGGTACTGAGTGGTTGCTAGGGGGTTTCTAAGATGTTCTTTGAGGTTTCTACAGTAGGTGGTTGCTAGGGTGTTCTGGGAGGTTTATAGAGTAGGCGGTCGCTAGGGGTTCTGGGTGGTTGCTTAGAGGTTGCTAGGAGGTTCCTAAGGTGTTCTGGGAGGTTTATACAGTAGGTGGTTGTTAGGTGTTCTGGGGGGTTGCTTAGAGTTTGCTAGGAGGTTTCCTAAGGTGTTTTCTGGGAGGTTTATACAGTAGGCGGTCGCTAGGGTGTTCTGGGTGGTTGCTTAGAGGTTGCTAGGAGGTTCCTAAGGTGTTCTGGGAGGTTTATACAGTAGGTGGTTGTTAGGGTGTTCTGGGGGGTTGCTTAGAGGTTGCTAAGGTGTACTGAGTGGTTGCTAGGAGGTTTCTAAGATGTTCTGGGAGGTTTCTACAGTAGGTGGTTGCTAGGGTGTACTAGGCGGTTGGTAGGGGGGTTGCCAAGGTTTACTGAGTGGTTGCTAGGGGGGTTGCTAAGGTGTTCTTGGAGGTTTCTGCAGTAGGCGGTCGCTAGGGTGGTCTGGGTGGTTGCTAGGAGATTGCTAAGATATTCTGAGTGGTTGTTTGGAGGTTGATAGGATGTTTATAATATGTTCTAGGTTGTTGCTAGGAGGTTGCTAAGGTGTTCTTGGAGGTTTCTACAGTAGGTGGTTGATAGGGTGTTCAATGTGGTTGCTAAGAGGTTGCTTGGATGTTATGAGTGGTTGATAGGGGTTGCTAAGGTGTACTGAGTGGTTGCTAGGAGGTTGCAAAGGTGTTCTGGAAGGCTTCTACAGTAGGTTGTTGCTAGTATTTTTTGGATAGTTGCTGGGTGGTTGCTTAGGTGATTTTGGAGGTTTTCTACAGTAGGTGGATGATAGGCTGTTCTGACTGGTTGCTAGGGGGGTTGCCCAGATGTTCTGAGTGGTTGATAGGGGTTGCTAAGGTGTACTGACTGGTTGCTAGGGGGTTGCTAAGGTGTTCTGGGAGGTTGCTAAGGTGTTCTGGGAGGTTTCTACAGTAGGTGGTTGCTAAGGTGTTCTGAGTGCTTGCTAGGGGGTTGCTAAGGTGTTCTGAGTGGTTGCTAAGGTGTTCTGGGAGGTTTCTACAGTAGGTGGTTGATAAGGTGTTCTGAGTGCTTGCTAGGGGGTTGCTTAGGTGTTTGTTGTTGTTGCTAGGATATTGCTAAGGTCTTCTGTATAGTTTTAGGTGGCTTGTATGCGGCACAAATGCTGTAGGACGACACACACACAACTTTAATGCTTACAGTAATGCTAGAGGTCATTAACCCTCCATTTGAGCAATCATAGCAGTGACGTTTGCTTAGCGACCCACAGAAACGGTAATTTATCTGGCAGATTGTGCTGTGCTGGTATTTTATCAGAAGCTCCTCCTGTGTTGAAACTCAATGGCGTCATTAGCTTTCATGGGCTCTTAATGTTTTCTGGAGTGCATTATTTCATTATCGAGGCCTCGAGTGGCGCTAAAGAGTGTTATTGCTCCGACTGTATGGAGCTCCAGATAAACCGGAGGAGCATCAATCACGAGGAACGTGTTCTTGAGGGCCACTTCTGGGTTCCAGAGCCGCACCGCTGCGACTTACTGCTAATGAATGTAAATAACCGGTCCTCTTAATTCAAGGGGAGGTCTTCATGAAGACTTAATTAGAAGAGAGAGAGAAAAGGATGAAAGGAGGCAGTGTTGATAGAGTCAGTTCTGCTCATCTGTTTATTATGTGTGAGATTTATCTGCTGCTGTTCTCATCAACAGTTCTTTGGAATCAAATGTATTTCTTTATTTACTTACTGTTCACTTATCTATACGTTCATCTATCTGTCGTTCAATATATCCGTCCGTCTTTCGTTCCGTCTATCATTCTATCCATCCATCCATCTATCTGTCCATCCGTCTTTCATTCCGTCCGTCTTTCGTTCCGTCTATCATTCTATCCATCCATCCATCTATCCGTCCGTCCATTCTTCTGTAGTTCTGTCAATCTATCCATCCATCCATCTATCCGTCCATCCGTCCGTCTTTCGTTCTGTCTATCATTCTATCCATCCATCCATCTATCCGTCCGTCCATTCTTCTGTAGTTCTGTCAATCTATCCATCCATCCATCTATCCGTCCATCCGTCCGTCTTTCGTTCTGTCTATCATTCTATCCATCCATCCATCTATCCGTCCATCCGTCCGTCTTTCGTTCCGTCTATCATTCCTATCCATCCATCCATCTATCCGTCCATCCGTCCGTCTTTCGTTCCGTCTATCATTCTATCCATCCATCCATCTATCCGTCCGTCCATTCTTCTGTAGTTCTGTCATTCTATCCATCCATCCATCTATCATCCATCTATCCGTCCGTCCGTCCGTCTTTCGTTCCGTCTATCATTCTATCCATCCATCTATCTGTCCGTCCATTCTTCTGTAGTTCTGTCTATCATTCTATCCATCCATCCATCTATCTGTCCGTCCATTCTTCTGTCATTCTGTTCATCCATTCATCCATCCATCTGTCCATCTATCTATCATCCATCTATTCATCCGTCTCTCTGTCTGTCCATCACCACTTCATTTAAAACACATTGAATCATCCTCCATGTCCTCAGGTCAAATATTTCACCATATTAAGACATAAAAGCTTTAAAACCTATTCAGTCTGAACTCTAATTGTAGCAGATTCTTTCAGAAACGCTTGAGTCACAATTCCATGAATTCAAATGACCTGTTTATTTCAGGATAATTGCAGGATGAGTCAGCGCAGGTGATGGAAAGTGTGTGTGAGTGTGTGTGTGTGTGTGTGTGTGTGTGTGGTGTGTGTGTGTGTGTGTGTGTGCGTGCGAGTGTGTGTGTGTGTGAGAGTGTGCGAGTGTGTGTGTGTGTGTGTGTGTGTGTGTGTGTGTGTGTGTATGTGAGAGAGTGTGTGTGTGTGTGTGTGTGTGTGGTGTGTGTTGTGGTGTGTGTGTGTGTGTGTGTGTGGTATGAGAGTGTGTGTGTATGTGAGAGAGTGCGAGTGTGTGTGTGTGTGTGTGTGTACGAGTGTGTGTGTGTGTGTGTGTGTGTGTGTGTGTGTACGAGAGTGTGTGTGTGTGTGTGTGTGTGTGTACGAGAGTGTGTGTGTGAGAGTATGCGAGTGTGTGTGTGTGTGTGTGTGTGTGTGTGTGTTAGGCTCCGCCCCCTGGTGCTCTCACACTCCTCATGTATCCTCCTCATCCTCAGGTGAGCACCACCTGCCACATCAGAACCACACTCTCAGAAATAAAGGTACAAAAGCTGTCACTGGTGCGGTACCTTTTCAGAAGGTACATGTTTGTTCTTAAAGTGCCCATTTTAGTACCTTAAAGGTACATATTAGTACATATTTGAAAGCTAATTGGTACAAAAGTGTAGGTACAAAGAATTACCGCCCTGTGACAGCTTTTGTACCTTTATTTCTGAGAGTGCACAACAAACCGGCACTGCTTCCCTCTGGCCTTTAAACCTGACGGCACTCGCCACGCTTAACCGCGTCCAGAAGCACAGCTTATTATTTTCTTGGCCTGAGGTGATGGGAATGAATGTTAGCGTGATTTCAGTCACATGTACAGTTTGCGTTTTAGAAATGCAACATGAAAAAAATGCATTGAAGTAGCAGAAAAGTCGCATCAATGACCCACAAACCGGCTCAATTAGGGTAAATGTGCCAGGCTCAGGTGGAATCCACTCATCATTTTCAGCATGAAAACGGATCAAATGCATCACGCTTGTTTTTTTAACCCCTCTGAACCAAGCGTGAAGCCCCTGGATGGTGCTGTGGATTCAAGGCCAGCTGATAGAGCGTCTCATCTCACATATTGAAACGCCACGCTGGTGATTTATTCCTCTGTGGTCCTTGGGCTTTCCTGCAGAGAGGACAACCCTCATTGTGTTAGGAGAATATGAGCATGCTACAGTTTATTGAGGCTAGGGTGAGGTGGGGAGAAAAGGGCTGGGACTATAGTGAGCGATGATAAAACTGATGCAAAAAATCCAACAGATTTACATTAAATATCAATAACCCCCCGGATTCACAAACATGGCCTAGTCCCAGACTAAAATGCATGTTTTAGCTGTCTCAACTGAAGATAACTTGCACTGACAGATCTTAAAATATGTCAGTGTTAGGGGTGCAAACGGATCATAAAATTCACAGTTCGATATGATACGATACAGTGGTGTTACGGTACGGTATGTTTTTCGATACAGCAAAAAGAAAGACATGCCAGAGAAATTTCCTTGATTTTTAGCATTTTGTATTTATTTGTATCATTGTCATGTGGCAGGTTCATCTTTTCCAATAAGTGTAAATTGATTTATACCTTTTATGGTCATTTTTACCTTTATAAAGGTTTTTTTTCTAAAAGTATGCATCACCATTTGAGTAATTATTTTAAATGAATCGGGTCAATAAGTCAGTATTGACTAAATTAATCTTGTAACGCAGAGGAAAACACAGAAGTTGCATCTGAATGGCATTTCGATGCCTTTACACGCTGTTTAATGCAGCTCAGAGGGACATGCAGAATGCTTTAAACCTGCAGTTACAAATGCATTAATAATGTTTTGATATTTTAAAACAAAAAAAGTTGGCAATTGATGTTTGAAATTATTTAAAAATGAAAAAATACAATGAAAAAACAATGAACAAAATGTGAAATCAAACCACCAGTAGGTGGCAGAAAGTCAGTGTTAATAAGCGAAGTCATTGTGATGTCAACCGTGAGTCGAACCGAATCGTTTAAACGGTTGATTTGGTTGATCATGTTGCTCAGAGAAGCTGAACAGTGCTGTGGCTGTGTTTGGATTATTTCTGCTGAAAGAAAAGTGAGCAAAAACTGGGAATATGCTGTCTAAATGAAGTCTATTAATCAAACGTCTTGCTTATTGCAACTGTTTGTAAAAATCATTTGTAAACCGTGCTGAGTTTTGGAGAGAAAAATGTCACTCTTCTTTTCTTCAATATTGATTAACTATATGAAATTCAATTGTAAATGCATTTTAATAGACTGAATCATGAAGAGAAATAATGCACACAGACACATATCTAACCTAGGATGAGATGCGGTAACGGGATTAGTCTACGAATCGTTCTGTTTGTAAAGCTCGGACGCGAACGCTTCAACATGAATACGTGTATCGTTACAACCCTAATCAGTGCCATTGATACGTCTCAAGATGCACAACCAGTGATATTTACTTCTAAAGCATTTTAATAAAAGCTGCTTAAAATATCCTAATTTAACCAATTAGTTTGTCCTGTGAAACCGGGACATAGAGCTGCAGGGTATTATCGTTTATGAAAATTAAAATATAAAGCAGTAATAAAAATATAAAAGGAAAAAACTTAAAATTAGAAAAAATAATTTTACAAAATTAAGTCGACTTTCAAGCACTAAAAATTAAAATTAAAACTTAAAATTAAAATAAATTAAACCTGATAAATATTTTTTTAATTATTAAAAAAATGACAAAACACAAAACAAAATTGCTAAATGTAAAATGTAACTAAAAGGAAAACTGAAAATTTAAAAAAAAAACCTTATTCAAAATATTCTATAAATAATATTACAATAATCTGGAGCTTATGACCAGCTGTAACCTCTCTGAAATGACACGGTAACCTCCTAAAATCTCCGAATCTCTCTGGATCAAGCTCTCGTGCTGTTTCTGTCACAACAGATCCTGTGACCCAAATAGAATTACACAATTCACTTCAAACGTTGACATTTAACAAATGCTTTTGTTTTTGATTCTGATATTAAGCTGAGTTTGTGTTCTGCCTGCTTCAATTCACTTTTCCTGTCATGCAGCTGTATTTATTCATTCATTCATTCATTCATTTTATTGTTATTATTTGTTTATTCAAGTTCAAAACTGATTGCTTTGGTTTTCATAGAAAACCTCAGAGTTCTCAAATATATTTAACCTTAAACTCAGAAGATTATTGAGAAATATTTCAGTGAGATTCTTGTCTTTTATAGCTTTCCCAGCTTCGGTTTACTTCTCTTGTCATGCAACTCTATATATAGTGATGTGGGGAAAACTGAAAAAAGTATTATGTATATATATATATACATACTGTATATACTGCCGCTCAAACGTTTGGGAAGAATTATAATGTTTCTTCTGCTCATCAAGGCTGAATTTATTAAATCAAAAATACAAAAAAACAGTAATATTGTGAAATCTTATTGCTATTTCTGATATATGTTTCCTATTTTAATATACTTCAAAATATAATTGATTTCTGTGATCAAAGCTGAATTTTCAGCATCATTGCTCCAGTCTTCAGAGTCACATCATCCTTCAGAAATCATAATAATATGCTGATTTATTATAAGTGTTGAAATTGTTGTGCTGCTTCATATTGTTTTTTGTTTTCTTTGATGAATAAAATTTTAAAAGAGCTGCATTTTTTCTAAATAGAAATCTTTTCTAACAATATAAATCTTTACTATGACTTTTTATTAATTTAACACATCCCTCCTGAATAACAGTATTATTATTATTTTTTTAAATCTAAGAAATAATGTACTGACCCCAAACTATTGAATAGCATTGTATATTGTAACACAACATGTCTTTCTTTTTTAAATGCTGTTCTTTTGAACTTCATATTAATCAGAGAATGCTAAAATATATCTATTTATATATACAGTAATTCTATAGCGTATACAGTAATTGACTCATACTGTGGATTTGGTTCAGTGTCACTCGCTCTACTGTAGTTTTGTCTCGATATCTGACTGTACGAGTGTTTGACGTTCATTGGTCCAGGCCGTGTGACGCTCCAGTATTGACCAGCGCTGTGTGAGTTCACCGGACTCGGAGCCGGAAGCTTTGGTTTTACAGTAGTTAAAATAAACATTGATCTTTGGCCCTGCTTTCAGAGGGATTCTCGCTCGGCCTGCTTTCTGACACCAGATCTGTGACTGAGAATCACTAAACACAAACCTCCCGATCCATGACATTACAGCACAACAGCGCTGCTTAAAAATACACGTGACGGACCAAAACATGGCGCTTCTCTTCAGCTAGTGACCCAATAACACACTTCTGTTTCCCAGAGAGCTCTCAAAGATTCAACTCTGTCTCAAAAATGCACTGAGAAATATTTGAGTTCATATTAGTTTCAAACTTTGGCTTTTATAGTGTTTTCATGCTTGTCTCAAAGTTATGAGAAATATTTGAGTTCATATTGAGGGTCTGACTTTTGAATGTAGGCTTTGGTTTTTTATAGATTTCTCTTGTTTTTCCAAAAATGCATGGAGAAATATTTGAGTTCATAAAGAGATCAGTCTTTGGTTTCCGTAGAATTCTTAATTTGTTAAGACATTTTTTTTTTTTGGCTCAAATTTGAGAAATATTTGAGTTCATGCTGATTCTCCTGATTTGATTGCAGGCTTTGGTTCTCAACTTTGTCTCAAATTTGAGAAATATGTGACTAAGATGTTTTCATGTTGGACCAATGCATTAAACCGAATATTAACATGAGACTTTATTAAAGTATTTCTGGTCTATATCTTAAGACGTACTCTAGAAAAAACAAACAAAGATGGAGAGTCACTGAAAGGTTTGGCGGGTCTCTCTCTGGTCTTCAGCTCCAAACAGAGTTATTGAAAAGTCAGCAAGAGGTTAACGAGTAATGAACGTTTACGGTGTAATCAACTTAACACTGTGTTGGAGACTCGTGATCCACAGAGGAACTGTAACCGGAGCAGCGGGTCACTGTTAGCAGGACAAGTGCGTGTTTGTGACGTATGAGACTTCAGCTGCACATCACACACTGTGAGCTTTATGACTTCATCTTTGTAGCTAATCAATACTGTATTCTTTTATGTTTATAGTTGTTTGAATGCACTTTTCTGTGTAATGTATTGATTTAATATTAAGCATTAATGCGGGTAAAAAATAACAGCACTTGTGGAAATAAACGGACACTATACTGTTCAAAAGCTTGAGGGTCAGCAAGACATGTTAAAGAAACAGACTTTTATTCTGCATTAGGTTTATTTTAGCGTCATGTGAGATGCTATTATAATTCCAATTACCTTTATTTCCGCTATAGTTGCTATTAGTAGTCAACATTTAATATCGACTATATGGGCGTATTTAAAACACGAGAAAATGTCATTGGATTTCTAACATTAAATTAATAATAAATAAATAAATAACCACTTAAAATATTATTAAAAAGTGATACTAAAATAACCCTGGTTTTTATTAATATTTTAAATCAATTTTATTTTTGTTTTTTATTTAAATTTTGAGTTAAAGTTGTATAAATTCTGTATTTTTATTAGTTTAGTTTTTATTTATTTTATTAGTCAGTGTAGTACAATAAGTTAAACCAATTGAAAATTATAAATATTGGCTTTTATTTATTTATTTACTATAATAACCCTGGCATTAAATTGATAAAAAGTGACACTAATAAACAGTAAATGCTGTTTTTTTTAACTCTCTGTTCTTTTTGCAATCCTGAAAAATAACAATTATTGTGCAGCACGACTGTTTCAACATTAATATAATCAGAAATGTTTCTTGAGCACCAAATCAGCATATTATGATGATTTCTGAAGATCATGTGACACTGAAGACTGGAGTAATGATGCTGAAAATACATCTTTGATCACAGAAATATATTATAGCTTTACAGATATTCACATAGAAAACAGCTGTTTTAAATTCCAATAATATTTCACATTTTTACAGCATTTTTGCTCAAATAAACGCATCCTTGGTGAGCAGAAAGAGATCTTAATGTTCCCAAACCTCCAGAGTACAGTATTTTAAGAGTGCGGTGACAGATGTGCGTCTGTAAACACAGCCAGAGGGAAGGTGATCTGATGTAAACATCTCTGTTATAGTCGTGCATAAATGCAGTTCTCAGTGTGAAGCACGACGTGCATCGAGTACAGAATCAGTGCAGTCAAACCCCAGCAATAATTTTTACAAGAGCTGATGTTAATTTAGTCTCTAGTTAACCTTTGAGCAGCGCAGCCCGCCGTCGCTCTGATATTAGTGACTCTGAAGTGAGGTTTGCACCTGGGCAACGGCGGCAGCGGCAGCGGCAGCTCTCAGGAACAATGCCACGCCGTGTGATTGAACATGTGACCCACCACTCATCATAGTGCAGGTGAAACACTGTGCTGCTATGGCCACCGCTTTAGCCGACAGGGCAGCTGCATGCACCCAATCAGACTCCTCTCTCTCTCTCTCTCGTGTGCATTTGTGTTATCACATGATGGGGATGTTCTTATATTTAGTTTGTATGACATTGTGATTTAATTTAATCAGTCGTGGGCTTTTCTTTACTTACAGTAGCTCAACATTAATTTTACATTTGTTTCATGCATTCAAAATACTGGATAGCTACATTGCATTATAGGATACATTTGTATTTTATTTCATGCATTGAAATACTATATATTTATACTATTTCTGGTTTAAAGAAAAATAAGGGATCGAAATTGCACCTTTTAGTACCCTTAAAAGGACATCTTTGTACCTTTTTACCCTTAATAGGTACGTATTAGTTCCTTAAGGGTACATAATACTCCAGGGTACTAATGTGTACCTATTAGGGTACAAATATGTATTTTTAAGGGTACTGCTCCAGTGACAAGCTGATGTACCCTAAAATATATATATATGTGTATATTTCAAAAATGTATATATTTCATACTTTCAAAATACTGGACATTTACATCGCATTGTTGAGATACTTTTTTATTTTAGTTCATGCATTGAAATACTAGGACATTTATACTATTTCTGCAGTGTTGCAGTGTGTGGCTTACATTTTCATTGATATATATGTGTGTGTGTGTCTGTGCGTGTGTGTGTGCATGCGTGAGTGTGTGTGTGTGTGTGTGTGTGCGTGTGCATGCGTGTGTGTGTGTGTGTGTGTGTGTATGTGTGTGTGTGTGCTCTCCTCTCTCTCTCTCTCTCTGTGTGTGTGCATGTGTGTGTGTGTGTGTGTGTGTGTGTGAGAGTGTGTCTGTGTGAGTGTGCCTGTGTGTGTGTGTGTGTGTGTGAGAGTGTGAGTGTGTGTGTGTGTGTGTGTGTGTCCTTGTGTTTCGCTTTATAAAAATGTCACAGAGTGTTAATATTATTAGCTTGACATTTCTGTGAAATCTGTGTTTTGTAAGCGCTGTTTGTGAGAAGTGTTGTGTAATCGGACTCTCTCAGGGAAGGGGATTCCGAGCGTCAGACTTTTAATAATTTTTTGATTGGCTTCTTTCATTCATGAACTGCAGCCGAACAATTATTGGCAGGAAATTGCAGCTGCTCACGACGCTAGAGTTGATTATCAGAGTGTGTGCTGGCGGCACGCATCTAATCAAACACACACACACACACACACACAGAGAGAGAGAGAGAGAGAGAC
>QVTF01005977.1:55000-185035 GCA_003573665.1 Oxygymnocypris stewartii | reverse complement strand
ATCTTTAAACATTATGGTGCTAGGGAGGAGGCGAAGAGAGCTGCTCTTTTTAATCTATTTAAAGTGAGACAGCTTAATGTAGTATTTCTACAAGAAACACACAGTACAGTAGATAATGAAGTAGACTGGAAGAAGGAATGGGATGGGGAAGTGTGTCTTAGTCATAAGAGCAATAACAGTGGTGGAGTTGGAATCTTGTTCTCTAAAGATTTTATACCAATTTCTTTCGACATTGAGGAAATTGTTAAGGGACGGTTGTTAAAGATACAGGCTTGCTTTGAAAATGTAAAATTGATCTTAATTAATGTGTATGCTCCAACTGTGGGAACTGAAAGAGTGATTTTTCTTAACATTTTAAACAATGTGATAAGGAATTGCTCTGATGATTGTTATATGATCCTGGGGGGGGATTTCAACTGTACTGCCGCAGGTGATGATAGGAATCACATAGAACCTCATGGACCCAGCAAAAAATGTTTGATCAATTTAATTGAATCAAATAGTTTATGTGATGTGTGGAGGTTGTTTTATCCTTCCCAGCGCCAATATACCTGGGTTCATGTTAAGGATAATTATCTGTCTCTAGCTAGACTAGATAGATTTTATTGTTTCAAACATCAAACCAATGTTTTGAGAAATTGTTCTATACAACCTGTCGGTATTTCTGATCATTCTTTTGTGTTATGTAATATTTTTATCAAAGATGTGAAATGTAAAAGTGCTTTTTGGAATTTTAATGTTGCTTTGCTTGATGACAATGTTTTTAGAGATACTTTCAGAGCTTTTTGGGATGGTTTCAAAAATACAAAGTCTGAATATGTTTCTTTGCAGCAGTGGTGGGACATAGGAAAGAGTAAAATCAAACAGCTTTGTTTACAATATACTTTAAATGTTACAAAAGATATGACCAGGTCAATTAAGGATTTGGAGAGAGAAATATTGGAGCTGCAGGAACTGGCAGACTCCACAGGAGAAAGAGAACACTTTAATGTTCTCAAAAGGAAAAAAATAACTTTGTCCAACCTGTTAGGTTTCTCTGCTCAGGGTGCGCTGGTTCGTTCACGTTTCCAAAATGTGGTTAAAATGGATGCTCCTTCTCATTTTTTCTTTGCCTTAGAACGAAAAAATGGGCAAAAGAGACTCATGCATTCTTTGCGAGACAACACTGGACGACTACTACATGAATCTGCAGAGATTCGGAAATGTGCTGTTGGTTT
The DNA here is from genome assembly GCA_003573665.1 of Oxygymnocypris stewartii. NCBI lineage: Eukaryota > Metazoa > Chordata > Actinopteri > Cypriniformes > Cyprinidae > Oxygymnocypris > Oxygymnocypris stewartii. The sequence goes on along the minus strand of QVTF01005977.1, from coordinate 183,818 downwards.
CTATGAAACATTATTTAAGAAAGAGTCTCAAGAGATACCAGAAGTAGCGCAGTCCTTTTATGAGGGCTTACCACAGGTCTCAGAGGAGACTAATATAGAGCTGGGTGGTCTAATCTCTGAAGCTGAGTTATACACAGCACTGCAGAGCCTAGAGAGTGGCAAGGCTCCAGGCATGGATGGGCTTCCCGTGGATCTTTATAAAGTTTTTTGGAAGGAAATTGGCAAAGACTTGTCTCTTGTGCTAATGAATAGCCTTGAAAATGGACTTTTACCAATAAGCTGCAGGAGGGCGATCCTTACTCTTCTTCCTAAGAAAGGCGACCTGCAAGAGATAAAAAATTGGCGACCAGTGGCTTTACTGTCGACGGATTATAAGTTGCTATCAAAAGTACTAGCCATGAGATTGAAAAAAGCAATGGAGCAAATTATACATGTGGACCAGACCTACTGCATACCTAACAGGTTGATTTTCGACAATATTATTTTAATTCGTGATGTTCTAGACCTCTCCAGTTCTTTGGGTTGTGAACTTGGTTTAATTTCATTAGACCAAGAAAAGGCGTTTGACAGAGTTGAACATCAATATTTGTGGCAAACGTTGGAAGTGTTTGGTTTTAGTCCAAGTTTTATAGCCATGATCCAGGTTTTATACAAGGATATTGAGAGTTTACTAAAGATTAATGGGGGTTTAAGTGCTCCTTTTAAGGTTCAGAGGGGAATTAGGCAGGGTTGTTCTCTCTCTGGAATGCTTTACTCTTTAGCCATTGAACCTTTCCTACATAAACTAAGAAGGGTCCTTCCAGGGGTAACCCTTCCTGGCTGCAATTCAGTTTTTAAACTATCTGCCTATGCTGATGATGTGGTTATCTTTGTCAAGGATCAAGACGATATAAACAGTCTTGTTGAATGCATAAATGATTTCAATGTTTTGTCATCTGCAAAAATCAACTGGGGGAAAAGTGAAGCCATATCTTTTGGTGCTGAGTTAGTTAAAAAGACGGTTTTACCAAATGGGTTATCTTGGGTTAAGGGTGGTTTTAAGTATCTTGGTGTGTTTCTAGGAGACCATTCATTTGTGTGCAGAAATTGGGACAATGTTTTAGAAAAGATTGAAGGACGTCTTAAAAAATTTGATTTTACCACATATGTCTTTTAAGGGACGTGTTTTATTAATTGCATCTGAGGTCCCTTCGTGCCATCCACATCCCAGGAGTGTTCAATCGGGCAGCCGACGAACTGTCTCGAGCAGCACTTCCAGGCGAGTGGAGACTCCATCCCCAGGCAGTTCAGCTGATTTGGGGACGGTTCGGAGCTGCTCAGGTCGACCTGTTTGCATCTCCAGAAACCACCCACTGCCAGGAGTTCTACTCCCTAACCGAGGCAACGCTCGGCACGGATGCACTGGCACACAGCTGGCCCCGGGGCCTGCGCAAATATGCTTTTCCCCCAGTGAGCCTACTAGCACAGACACTGTGCAAGATCAGGGAGGACGAGGAGCAGGTCTTTTTAGTGGCTCCATATTGGCCCAACAGGACTTGGTTCCCGGAACTCATGCTCCTCGCGACAGCCCCTCCCTGGGTCCTTCCAGGGGTAACCCTTCCTGGCTGCAATTCAGTTTTTAAACTATCTGCCTATGCTGATGATGTGGTTATCTTTGTCAAGGATCAAGACGATATAAACAGTCTTGTTGAATGCATAAATGATTTCAATGTTTTGTCATCTGCAAAAATCAACTGGGGGAAAAGTGAAGCCATATCTTTTGGTGCTGAGTTAGTTAAAAAGACGGTTTACCAAATGGGTTATCTTGGGTTAAGGGTGGTTTTAAGTATCTTGGTGTGTTTCTAGGAGACCATTCATTTGTGTGCAGAAATTGGGACAATGTTTTAGAAAAGATTGAAGGACGTCTTAAAAAATTTGATTTTACCACATATGTCTTTTAAGGGACGTGTTTTATTAATTGCATCTGAGGTCCCTTCGTGCCATCCACATCCCAGGAGTGTTCAATCGGGCAGCCGACGAACTGTCTCGAGCAGCACTTCCAGGCGAGTGGAGACTCCATCCCCAGGCAGTTCAGCTGATTTGGGGACGGTTCGGAGCTGCTCAGGTCGACCTGTTTGCATCTCCAGAAACCACCCACTGCCAGGAGTTCTACTCCCTAACCGAGGCAACGCTCGGCACGGATGCACTGGCACACAGCTGGCCCCGGGGCCTGCGCAAATATGCTTTTCCCCCAGTGAGCCTACTAGCACAGACACTGTGCAAGATCAGGGAGGACGAGGAGCAGGTCTTTTTAGTGGCTCCATATTGGCCCAACAGGACTTGGTTCCCGGAACTCATGCTCCTCGCGACAGCCCCTCCCTGGCCAATTCCTCTGAGGAAGGATCTGCTTTCTCAGAGACGGGGCACCCTATGGCACCCGCGTCCAGACCTGTGGAAACTCCACGTATGGTCCCTGGATGGGACGCGGAGGTTCTAGGTGACCTACCCCAGGAGGTAGCACTCACTATCGCTTCAGCACGGGCACTGTCCACGAGACGGCCCTATACTCTGAAGTGGAACCTGGTAGTAAGGGCACACTTTCCCAGTGTTATTCAAGTCCTACTGTTTGGGTTGCTCTAGGGACAGCAGTAGTCGACCTTCTCTGTGTTGCCCGGTCCTATCGTCTGCCTTATAGGAAGGATCAGGAGGTCTACACAGGGTGCTGGAAGGGGCAGCTCCTGTGGCGCTTTGGTAGGGATCCCAATTCGTCGGTCATCCGACGTGACTCGGAGTGACCGACTGAAAGGGAACGTCTCGGTTACGTATGTAACCCTCGTTCCCTGAAGGAGGGAATGGAGACCTCACGCCCCGTCGCCACAGTTGCTGTACCACCGCTGGGCGGCCGGGTCTCCGGCTCGGCTCCTCAGCGAAAACATGATTAATGTGGTGCACCGGCTGCCTCTTATACTCACGCTGTGATCAGCGGCAGCTGGATGCAATGATCGCATGCCAATGTCCATTGGCTCGTTTAGTTACACTCGAAGTGGATAGGTCTCTCTGGCGAGATCCCAATTCGTCGGTCATCTGACGTGACGTCTCCGTTCCCTCCTTCAGGGAACGAGGGTTACATACGTAACCGAGACGTTGGTAATGGATTGTGTATTTCTGGTATCAAGGTCGTGCTGTTGAGGCTCACGCTGTCTGTCTCTTTGTGAGAGACTTCAAAACGAATGAGCGCAACAGCACACAAAAGAAACTCAGAAGAAACACTGAGGTAAAAATTATAAATGTTTAGTTTATTCATAACATGATATCGTTAGGAAACATACCACGACAAGTGAGCTATTTTGATGAATATTCTCACGACGTAGAAATACAAAAAACACCTCCAGAGTGAAATCTAGACTAGTGCACGTGTGTAGTTAAGAGTGCGCTCTTTCACTAGGATTCAATCTATTAAAATACATTTACAATGATCACAAAATTCAAGACATGGGGCAGAAAATGTATATATTTATACCACTTCATATAGTTTATCAATTTCACATGAAGAGTGTCGCTTTTTTTTCTCCAAAAATTAACATGATTACAAATTGATATATTGATTTTTTACAACCGTTCAATAAACAAAGTTAATTAAGAGACTTATGTTTTAGACACCATATTTACTGTTTTTGCAATATTTCAACAAAAATGATTCCAAACACAGTCACAGCACTGTTTCGTGTCTCTGAGCAACATGACGGTGTTTCGTTCCTGAATTAATCAATCGTTTAAATGATTGGGTTCAATCACAATTAATCACTTATTAACAGTGACTCGCTGCCACCTACTGCCGGTTTTAATTTCACATTTAAAGTATCTTTTATATTATTAAAAAAAATTCAAATGTCAGTATTCAACGTTTTGTTTAATACATCAAAACATTTATGCATCTGTACAAAAATAGATCTTTGTAAAGGTAAATAATAATATGCAGATTTAAGTATGGAAAAGCTGATAGAAAACTGAAAATATTGCTTCAGAATAAATTGTTTACACCACCAAAAATCTCGGTGATGCGGTGCTTTTGTGGAAATATTTTGTATGGAATATTGTCTTCTGATATGAAAAAGTTCACTGTATATCGTAGTAATAAATATTATTTATCACATCAATGATATTTTGTTTTCTTTTTATGTTAAAACCACATTCAATATGACATATGTGTTTGTAATATAATGTGTATTTCAATCGCAGGTTTAGGTCTCAAATTGAACTTGTTCATGTCTCTAGAAACCCTGAATGAAATAAACTTCATCTTCAGTCATTTATGATGAGATTTAGTGTCTAGTCAGAATTTACATTAAAGGACACATCTTACTGAAGACAAAGACATGAGACGATCAGAGAGATGATCTTACCACAGTATCTCCAGTTTACAGTCAGGATCCTTCAGTCCAGCACAGAGACGCTTCACACCTAAATCTCCTATTTTATTCCCAGACAGACTCAGTTCTCTCAGGTGTGATGGGTTTGATCTCAGAGCTGAAGCCAGAGCAGCACAACCTTCATCTGTGACGCCACAATATATCAACCTGTAGAGAACAATGACACACTCTTCACTCTCTCAGATCAGATCAGTTTAGCTGAGAATACATTAATAAAGAGAAAGAACAAATCAATGTGTGATGCATCATTGGACTGAGATTTAAAATGACAAAGAACAAAAAAAAACATGATCATAAATGATTTAAAGCCCAATTCAAGAAAAAAAAAATCTTTATTGCACTGTCAGTATTTTTAACCATTTTTTAAATGGTTTAATGGTCTTATGTAGAAAAGCATACGAATCTGTTTAATCACACTATTCTATAGTATTTATATATATATATATACTATACTAGTTCTATACTATTATTTGTATCTGCATTAATGTGTATGGAGTAGTGTGTGTGTGTGTCTGTGTGTGTGTGTGTGAGAGAGATCACCTACACTGTGAGATATTATTTATACTTAGTGTAAATTGTGGCAGATAGTACTTACACCTCAATGTATTGCAGTGATTTATAAAACAGTACGTAATAACATAATCTTTATATGATTCTCTTCATTATAAACAGGTGCTGTCTTATAGTGTCCTTACTTGTGTCTATTCCTAAAGCCCCCCCCCCCCCACACACCTGCTCCTAATCACACTGAAGCTGCTGATCAGTAAAGCTGTTCTTGAAGCTGCAGGAAGAGACTCACGCTTTTGAGTTTGGGAACAATATGAGCTGCATGTGTTTGATTCACCAGAACATCTGATCAACGTGAGGACACACATATTACTTTAATTATATACATGTGAGACATTTTATTTACATGTTTTCAATATTTCCATCTCGAGGCTTCGTTTAGTCATTTACTGTGTTTCTCCACGGACCATTATTACTGACGCACTGATATTAGTCATGTTCAATACTATTTAGGGCCGATAGGGTGGATAGTTTGCACATTGGCACGCAGGGATATTTAAAACCGTAAATCAATATGGTTGCTAGTTATGATATCCCTAAGTTAGTTATGTTTTGTGAAAGACTAAGCGCCATTCATGTTGATTGTCTTATTCGCTCTCTCTGACACACACACACACACACGCACACGCACACGCACACGCACACGCACACGCACACGCACACACACACGCACACACACACACATACACAATACAGTTATGCATAAAAATACCACAGAAAGAAAGTTAGTCAATATCACACAAAGAGTGCCAGTTTTTACATCTAAAATCAGCATGATTACAAATGTGATACTGATTTTAAGAAACAGTTCAATAAACAAGTTAATATTAAGATGCCTATGTTTTAGATATGATATTGCCTGTTTTTGCTCTATTTCACCAACAAAAAATTATTCCAAACAGTCACAGCACTGTTTCGTGTCTCTGAGCAACATGACAGTGTTTCGTTCCTGAATGAATCAATCGTTTAAATGATTCGGTTCAATCACAATTAATCACTTATTAACAGTGACTCGCTGCCACCTACTGGCGGTTTTAATTTCACATTTAAAGTATCTTTTTATTATTTAAATAATTGTAAATATCAGTATTCAATGTTTTATGTTTAATATAACACACTATTATTGATGCATTTGTAACAGCAGGTTAAATGCATTCATGTCTCTCTGAGCTGAATTAATATTGTGTAAACAGGTCTACATCTAAACGCTCTTCAGATGCTGCTTCTGTGTTTCCTCTGCATTGCAAAGATGAATTGTGTTGATACTGATATCATTTGTTTGGTAAGAGCCCAAATGTATTATTATTATAATTAACTGATTAAATGTAAGACTTTAACTCAAAGGATGATGCACACTTTTAGAAAATAAAGGATTTATAAAGATAAAAATGTCCATAAAATGTACAAATCAATTTAAACTGATTGAAACAGATTAATTTATATCACTGCTGAGATCTGACCAGAACACAGAATATGAAGACTATCAAAAACAAGATTCACACACACACACACACACACACACACACACACACACACACACACAAGAGGGTCTATTCTCCAAATAACTCTAATTTCATGATGTAGAAAAATGTGTTTATAAATTGTGTATGAACTCTTGTTCTTGTTCCAAGTTATCTTCCGTCCACTGATTTAATTCTCTCACAAAAGACACAAATTCTTCCAAGAAGACAGTAAAGGATTACGTCATGCTGAGCTTTAGTTCGGATCAAACTTCAAAGTTAAGCTGCACGACATGAATACAATATTTAGCTATTATTATTTTTTAGTTTGTGCCTTTTTACCTCTTTTAAAAATAATGTGAAATGGATTTTTATATTTCTATTTATTTTATTTTTTATTTTGTTTATTTTTATTGATTTACTTGTATTTTGAATTTAATTTGACAATTAAATGGGCTTAATTTTAACGGCAATTAATGTATGCAATTTCAGCAGTACACATTTATTTTACTAAAAAGGAAAAGAATATGATGTTTTTTAAGAGGCTTATCTTATTTTATCTTGTATATCTAGTATTGCTCTTTAATAAAGAACAATTTACTTCTTATATGGTTACCTGATTAATCGATGGAATAATCAGCAGAATACTCGATTACTAAAATAATTGATAGCTACAGCCCTAGTTTTCTTTAATAAAACACCTCTCAGAGCTAATATACGATGGAATAAATGAGAAGAAATGCAGATTTGTACTCGGGTTGTTCTCCTCAAAAGCGCACTGTTCTTACTCTCGCACTTATCTGACTGGTTTCTTTAGTAATTTTGTCTGCTAACAGTCAAGTCTTTGCTAACAAGAGGAGCTATTAGCACTTAGTGTAAACAGACAATCCATTTAAAGGTTTTGCTAATGCTTTAACATGAACACAGAAGTCCACACATGTACAAGAAACAAAGCCACACAATGTTTTACTTTCTGTATCTCTGTATCTTGATTGACAGTTGTCTCGTCCAATCAGGAGTAAGTATTACATTCACAAACAATACCTACTTTTTACATTTAGTCTGACTTGTCTTTGTGTTTTCAGACTTTTTTGGGTGATTTGTTTTTCACTTCACAAATATTTTACAGTGTGTCATAAATAATCTTACCACAGTTTCTCCAGTTTACAGTCAGGATTTTGTAGTACATCAGAGAGCAGATTCATTGATTTTCCTATTTTATTCCGAGTCAGATTCAGTTCTCTCAGGTGTGATGGGTTTGATCTCAGAGCTGAAGCCAGAGCAGCACAACCTTCATCTGTGACGCCACAATCACTCAACCTGTAGAGAACAATGACACACTCTTCACTCTCTCAGATCAGATCAGTTTAGCTGAGAATACATTAATAAAGAGAAAGAACAAATCAATGTGTGATGCATCATTGGACTGAGATTTAAAATGACAAAGAACAAAAAAAACCTTAATCATAAATGATTTAAAGCCCAATTCAAGAAAAAAAAAATCTTTATTGCACTGTCAGTATTTTTAACCATTTTTTAAATGGTTTAATGGTCTTATGTAGAAAAGCATGAATCTGTTTAATCACACTATTCTATAGTATATATATACTAGTTCTATACTATTATTTTTATCTGCATTAATGTGTATGGAGTATTGGTGTGTGTGTGTGTGTGTGTGTGTGTGTGTGTGTGTGTGTGTGTGTGTGTGTGTGTGTGTGTGTGTGTGTGTGTGTGTGTGTGTGTGTGTGTGAGAGAGAGAGATCACCTACACTGTGAGATATTATTTATACTTAGTGTAAATTGTGGCAGATAGTACTTACACCTCAATGTATTGCAGTGATTTATAAAACAGTACGTAATAACATAATCTTTATATGATTCTCTTCATTATAAACAGATGCTGTCTTATAGTGTCCTTACTTGTGTCTATTCCTAAAGCCCCCCCCCCCTACACCTGCTCCTAATCACACTGAAGCTGCTGATCAGTAAAGCTGTTCTTGAAGCTGCAGGAAGAGATTCACGCTTTTGAGTTTGGGAACAATATGAGCTGCATGTGTTTGATTCACCAGAACATCTGATCAACGTGAGGACACACATATTACTTTAATTATATACATGTGAGACATTTTATTTACATGTTTTCAATATTTTCATCTCGAGGCTTCGTTTAGTCATTGACTGTGTTTCTCCACGAACCATTATTACTGACGCACTGATATTAGTCATGTTCAATACTGTTTAGGGCAGATAGGGTGGATAGTTTGCACATTGGCACGCAGGGATATTTAAAACCGTAAAACAATATGGTTGCTAGTTATGATATCCCTAAGTTAGTTATGTTTTGTGAAAGACTAAGCGCCATTCATGTTGATTGTCTTATTCTCTCTCTCTGACACACACACACACACACGCCCATGCACACACACACACACACACACACACACACACGCGCGCACACACACACACAATACAGTTATGCATAAAAATACCACAGAAAGAAAGTTAGTTAATATCACACAAAGAGTGCCAGTTTTTACATCTAAAATCAGCATGATTACAAATATGATACTGATTTTAAGAAACAGTTCAATAAACAAGTAAATTTTAAGATGCTTATGTTTTAGATATGATATTGCCTGTTTTTGCTCTATTTCACCAACAAAAAATGATTCCAAACACAGTCACAGCACTGTTTCGCATCTCTGAGGAACATGACAGTGTTTAGTTCCTGAATTAATAAATCGTTTAAATGATTCGGTTCAATCACAATTAATCACTTATTAACAGTGACTCGCTGCCACCTACTGGCGGTTTTAATTTCACATTTAAAGTATCTTTTTATTTTTTAAATAAGTGTATATATCAGTATTCAATGTTTTAGGTTTAATATAACACACTATTATTGATGCATTTGTAACAGCAGGTTAAATGCATTCATGTCTCTCTGAGCTGAATTAATATTGTGTAAACAGGTCTACATCTAAACGCTCTTCAGATGCTGCTTCTGTGTTTCCTCTGCATTGCAAAGATGAATTGTGTTGATACTGATATCATTTGTTTGGAAAGAGCCCAAATGTCTTATTATTATAATTGACTGATTAAATGTAAGAATTTAACTCAAAAGATGATGCACACTTTTAGAAAATAAAGGTAAAAATGTCCATAAAATGTACAAATCAATTTAAACTGATTGAAACAGATTAATTTCTATCACTGCTGAGAACTGACCAGAACACAGAATATGAAGACTATCAAACACACACACACACACACACACACACACACACACACACACACACACACACACACACACACACACACACACACACACACACACAAACAAAAGTATGTTGAGAGACATTTAAGAGGGTCTATTCTCCAAATAACTATAATTTCATGTTGCAGAAGAATGTGTTTATAAATTGTGTATGAACTCTTGTTCTTGTTCCAAGTTATCTTCCGTCCACTGATTTAATTCTCTCACAAAAGACACAAATTCTTCCAAGAAGACAGTAAAGTATTACGTCATGCTGAGCTTTAGTTAGGATCAAACTTCAAAGTTAAGCTGCACGACATGAATACAATATTTAGGTATTATTATTTTTTAGTTTGTGCCTTTTTACCTCTTTTAAAAATAATGTGAAATGGATTTTTATATTTGTATTTATTTTATTTTTTATTTATATTTTGTTTATTTTATTGATTTACTTGTATTTTGAATTTAATTTGACAATTAAATGGGCTTAATTTTAACGGTAATTAATGTATGCAATTTCAGCAGTACACATTTATTTTACTAAAAAGAAAAAAAAATAGTAGTTTTTTTAAGAGACGTATCTTATTTTATCTTGTATATCTAGTATTGCTCTTTAATAAAGAACAATTTACTTCTTATATGGTTACCTGATTAATCGATGGAATAATCAGCAGAATACGTGATTACTAAAATAATTGATAGCTACAGCCCTAGTTTTCTTTAATAAAACACCTCTCTGAGCTAATATACGATGGAATAAATGAGAAGAAATGCAGATTTGTACTCGGGTTGGTCGTCTCAAAAGCACACTGTTCTTACTCTCGCACTTATCTGACTGGTTTCTTTAGTAATTTTGTCTGCTAACAGTCTAGTCTTTGCTAACAAGACGAGCTATTAGCACTTAGTGTAAACAGACAATCCATTTAAAGGTTTTGCTAATGCTTTAACATGAACACAGAAGTCCACACATGTACAAGAAACAAAGCCACACAATGTTTTACTTTCTGTATCTCTGTATCTTGATTGACAGTTGTCTCATCCAATCAGGAGTAAGTATTCCATTCACAAACAATACCTACTTTTTACATTTTGTCTGACTTGTCTTTGTGTTTTCAGACTTTTTTGGGTGATTTGTTTTTCACTTCACAAATATTAAACAGTGTGTCATAAATAATCTTACCACAGTATCTCCAGTTTACAGTCAGGATTTTGTAGTACATCAGAGAGCAGATTCACTGATTCTCCTATTTTATTCAGAGACAGATCCAGTTCTCTCAGGTGTGATGGGTTTGATCTCAGAGCTGAAGCCAGAGCAGCACAACCTTCATCTGTGACGCCACAATATCTCAACCTGTAGAGAACAATGACACACTCTTCACTCTCTCAGATCAGATCAGTTTAGCTGAGAATACATTAATAAAGAGAAAGTGCAAACACAAATCACAAATAAACATGTTTGATGGATCATTGGACTAAGATCTAAAATGTCACAGAACAAAAACATGAGCCTCATTTAAGAAAGATAAATAATATTACTTTGTTGCACAATGTCAGTGGTTTAAAGGGGTCATGAACTGAGAAACTGAAATTATCTTGATCTTTTGACATAAGAGGACATTGTATTATAAAAACATCCTGTAAGTTTCAGAACCGCTTCAAATCCAACACACCTACTGTTTACGAGAGAGAGACAAACATGCAGGTCTATGTAGAAACCAAACGATAAAGATGCTCTGAAGACAAGAAGATGCTGTTCAGTGCCAAGCTGTGAAAAAAAACTGTCTTTGCATTGCCTTCCTTCTGATCCCAATGTTAGGAAAGAGTGAATTAACTTTATTTTTAATGAAGATCCAGACCGCATCAGTAAGAAATCTGTCTTTTGTTCACTTCATTTTACCGCGGATTCTTTTACAAACAAGACACACTTTGACGTGGGATTTACAAAAAGTTTGAAACTAAAAGATGATGTTGTGTCGACTATATTGGATCCGATGTGGCACCACACAAGTGTGAGTAACTGTTTTTATTACATGATCACTATTGCTTTGTCTCTTCAGATTGTTTGATATGTATTGAGTTATTTATGTGTTTTTGATCTAAATCACAGCAGCGTCCATCTGTGAAGGACATAGACTGTCAAACACACAACTATTAGCCAATCACAGCAGGGGGGCGTTTACTTCTGAGTCTACAATCCTCCACGTCTATTCAAACAGAGCGTTCTGATGAGGGGTCAAAAACAGCACAGAAAATAGTTTATTAATAATATATGCATTATAGATGGCTTATAAATAATGTGTTTGATGCAAAAAAAATATGTAAAAGTGGACCTCAGAGAACAGTACAAAATAAAAAACAGAGGCAGTTCATGACCCTTTAAAAATTACAATTACAAATATTCCGATTAAATTCCAAAACAATTTAATAATCACTTCTCTGTTTCTGAATCTTACAGTGTCACTGATCTGATATTAAACACATCAAAATACTGAGCACTAAACTCTGAACAACATCTGCAGCACTGAAGATTTATGAGCTTTTAACTTTGATTTTCTGAATGTTTTAACAGTGAAGTGATTGTTCTCAGTGATACTTACTGAACTGATCTGGATTCTTTAATCACAGGCAGCAGCTTCTGAAGAACTTTCATTTTTTCAGCATCATTCTTTCCTTTAACAAATTTATCAAGACGAAACTCATTCAGTTCCTCTTCTGATGTCAACAACACAAAAACTACAGCTGACCACTGAGATGAAGAGAGTTTGGCTTCCTTTATTCTTCCAGATGTCAGATACTGTTGTATTTCCTCCATTAGTGAACGATCACCCAGTTCATTCAGACAGTGGAACAGATTGATGGATTTCTCTGGAGAGTCAATGGTCCTGATCTTCATCTTGATGTACTCAACTGTTTTCTCATTACTGTCAGAGCTGCTTCTTTTCAGTGTCATTATTTGTTGAAGAAGCGTCTGATGAGACTTTACTGACAAACCCAGAAGGAACCGCAGGAAAAGATCCAGATGTCCATTTTTACTCCGTAGAGCCTCATCCACAGCACTCTGATGCAGATCAGATAATGAAACATGTTGAAACCATTCCTTCACTTTAGACCACAAACTCTGGTCAAACACATTTCTGTTGTTGTTTGTACAGGAGAGGTGCACATATAGAGCTGCTAGATGTTCCTGAATGCTCAGATGAACAAAGCAGAAGACTTTCCCCTGATACAAGCCAAACTCCTCTCTGAAGATCTGAGAGCACAATCCTGAGTACACCGATGCTTCTGTCACATCAATGCCACACTCTCTCAGGTCTTCCTCATAGAAGATCAGGTTTCCTTTCACAAGCTGCTGAAAAGCCACTTTCCCCAGTTTGAGGATCATGTCTTCATCTGTCTCCTTCTTCTCATAGTCCTTCTCGTGTTTGATGTTGGTCTGAAGGATCAGGAAGTGTGTGTACATTTGAGTGAGAGTCTTGGGAATCTCTCCACTCTCTGCTCGACTCAACATCTTCTCCAGAACAGCGGCTGAGATCCAGCAGAACACTGGGATGTGGCACATGATGTAGAGGCTCCTTGATGACTTCAGGTGTGAGATGATTGTATCGGCCAGACTCTGATCACTGATTCTCTTCCTGAAGTATTCCTCCTTCTGTGGCTCATTGAAGCCTCGTACCTCTGTCACTCGATGGACACACTCGGAGGGGACGAGATTCAGCTGCTGCTGGTCTGGAGGTGATCCAGATGAGAGCAGAGGGAAGCAGATTCCCCACAATGAGGTTCATCAGCAGCACGTCCACTGAGGCTGATTCACTTACATCACACAACCTCACATCACCCTGAAAATCCAGAGACAGACGACACTCATCCAGACCATCAAAGATGAACAACACTTTATATTCATCACTGGATATTTCCATGTCTTTAGTTTCAGGGAAAAACACATGAAGAAGATCTGAAAGACTGAGTGTTTTGTCCTTCATCAAGTTGATTTCTCTGAAAGGCAGTGGAAATATGAGCTGGACGTCCTGATTCTCTTTCCCTTCAGCCCAGTCCAGGATCAACTTCTGCACAGAGACTGTTTTTCCAATGCCAGCGACTCCCTTTGTCAGCACAGTTCTGATGTCTTTGTCTTGTCCAGGTAAAGGTCTAAAGATGTCATTGCATTTGATGGCTGTGTCCTCTGTTGCTGCTCTCCTGGATTGTATCTCAATCTGTCTCACCTCATGTTCATTACTGATCTCTCCACTCTCACTCTCTGTGAGGTAGAGCTCTGTGTAGATCTCATTCAGGAGTGTTGGGTTTCCCTGCGTCGCTGTTCCCTCATACAGACAACCAAACTTCTTTATCAGATTTGATCTAAACCTGTTGAGGACTTCATGCCTGGAAAATTTAAATACTGCATTATTAAATAAGCTAGTGAGCAAAGTGTATTTTATGTATTCTGTATCATAATCAAATAATCTATTACAGAAATATTAGACCTGAGATCAGTCTTTGTATCTTCACTCTTATAATCTATTGGTTGATTCATAGACGCGTCACTCCTCATAGACACACAGCTGAACTCTGCTTCTGATCTCTTCTGATGAACTGAACTATAACAGAGAGAGATTAAAGTCAATCCTTTGAATTATCATATGTAACTAAGTATATATTCATATATTATTTAAACAATCACTTTAAAAAGCACTTCATGATCATTTAATTTACGCTATTTTATTACAAAATATGTTAAATAGAACTGAGTGCTTTCACAAGTGCATCTCTCTCTGTGCAACACTTTATATGTTAAAATATCAGATGAAGACATATAAAATAAATATAACACTATTTTGGTCGACACCAATGGTTAGTGTGCAGACATACAGTATATAAATACTATTTTGATCATATAAAATGATTTGCTATAATTAAATGTATACAAAATTGTACCTGAGATCAGTCTTTGTATCTTCACTCTTATAATCTATTGGTTGATTCATAGACGCATCACTCCTCATAGACACACATCTGAACTCTGCTTCTGATCTCTTCTGATGAACTGAACTATAACAGAGAGAGATTAAAGTCAATCCTTTACCATATTCAACAAAGTACATATTCATATATAATTTAAACGATCACTTTAAAGGTTCAAGGATTCAAGGTTTTTTTATTCATCACATACTCAATTATACAGGATATAATCAGTAGTATATATATATATCAGTATATCAGGACAGGTCCGCTCAATAGACAGTGCAAAAAAAAAAAAAATACAACATAACACAAGAGAATATATATAAATAAGAATAAAATAAAAATAAGAAACAAAATAAGGGGTAAAATGTGCAATGAAATAAAATGTGCAATACAGTATACTGTGGACTTAATAAATAATAATATAAACAGGGATGTGCAGAAGAATGTGCGAACAGCAAGAAGAATGTGCAAACATGGTTGTACTGGGTATGTACACATTATATTGAGTCCTGTAAATGTTATGAGACTGGGTTTGTGTTAAGGAGCCTGATGGCCTGAGGGAAGAAGCTCCTCCTCAGTCTCTCAGTTTTTGCCATCATGCTCCTGAAGCGCTTGCCAAATGGCAGTAAACAGAAGAGATGGTTACCGGGGTGATTCGAGTCCTTGATGATTTTACAGCTCTGCTTTTGCAGCGTTTGAGGTAGAACACTTAATGATCATTTAGTTTACAATATTTTATTACGCAAGATGTTAAATAGAACAGTGCTTTCACAAATGCATCTCTCAGTGTAACACTATATTAAAATATCAGATAAAGATAAAGATAACACTATGTTGATAAAATAAAATGACATGATATTAGTGATTAATTACATCCAAAATAAAAGTTTGTGTACATAATATATGTGTGTACTGTGTATATGTATTATGCATATCTAAATACACACACATACAGTATACATTTTGAAAATATTTACATTTATATATTTATATTCATATAATGTATATTTATATATGTATATGTATATATATAATATGTAAACATAGCATATTTGTCTTAAATGTATACATGGATGTGTGTATTTATATACACATAATCATTTTATAATAAAATTATGTGAACAAAAACTTTTATTTTGGATGCACTAAACATAAACACGTACCTGAGATCAGTCTTTGTATCTCCACTCTTAAACTCTATTATATGATCCATAGACGCTTCACTCCTCATAGACACACAGCTGAACTCTGCTTCTGATCTCTTCTGATGAACTGAACTATAACAGAGAGAGATTAAAGTCAATCCTTTACCATATTCAACAAAGTACATATTCATATATAATTTAAACGATCACTTTAAAGGTTCAAGGATTCAAGGTTTTTTTATTCATCACATACTCAATTATACAGGATATAATCAGTAGTATATATATATATATATATATCAGTATATCAGGACAGGTCCGCTCAATAGACAGTGCAAAAAAAAAAAATATATACAACATAACACAAGAGAATATATATAAATAAGAATAAAATAAAAATAAGAAACAAAATAAGGGGTAAAATGTGCAATGAAATAAAATGTGCAATACAGTATACTGTGGACTTAATAAATAATAATATAAACAGGGATGTGCAGAAGAATGTGCGAACAGCAAGAAGAATGTGCAAACATGGTTGTACTGGGTATGTACACATTATATTGAGTCCTGTAAATGTTATGAGACTGGGTTTGTGTTAAGGAGCCTGATGGCCTGAGGGAAGAAGCTCCTCCTCAGTCTCTCAGTTTTTGCCATCATGCTCCTGAAGCGCTTGCCAAATGGCAGTAAACAGAAGAGATGGTTACCGGGGTGATTCGAGTCCTTGATGATTTTACAGCTCTGCTTTTGCAGTGTTCGAGGTAGAACACTTAATGATCATTTAGTTTACAATATTTTATTACGCAAGATGTTAAATAGAACAGTGCTTTCACAAATGCATCTCTCAGTGTAACACTATATTAAAATATCAGATAAAGCTAAAGATAACACTATGTTGATAAAATAAAATGACATGATATTAGTGATTAATTACATCCAAAATAAAAGTTTGTGTACATAATATATGTGTGTACTGTGTATATGTATTATGCATATCTAAATACACACACATACAGTATACATTTTGAAAATATTTACATTTATATATTTATATTCATATAATGTATATTTATATATGTATATGTATATATATAATATGTAAACATAGCATATTTGTCTTAAATGTATACATGGATGTGTGTATTTATATACACATAATCATTTTATAATAAAATTATGTGAACAAAAACTTTTATTTTGGATGCACTAAACATAAACACGTACCTGAGATCAGTCTTTGTATCTCCACTCTTAAACTCTATTATATGATCCATAGACGCTTCACTCCTCATAGACACACAGCTGAACTCTGCTTCTGATCTCTTCTGATGAACTGAACTATAACAAAACAGATTTAATACTTTATGACGATAATAGCTTTCTTTTCAGGGCAACAAGTATCTTTCATCAAAAATGCTTCAATGAAGAGGCTTTTTCACCATACTATTATTATTTTAAACAATCTTAATTGTATCTAAAAAGCCTCCAGACACAAAAACACGGTGGAGACTCCATCTCCCATCATTGAAGGTGATTTAATACAGTGTTTATTGAAAGTACCTGCATCCTGGAGAAACATCTTCATCTGTGGATGTTTGTGTGTGATCCATGATGAAACAGAATCTGATCTCCAGCACTGACTCTGAATGGAAATGACAAACAAACACAATAATTCATCTGAACGGATCCTGAGAGAAACAGATCATGAGACTCAGATACACAATGTTAGTCGTGTGTTAACAAATGATCAAATAAACCACAGAAACACCAAACACCAATCAAACCACGCTCATCTGCTTGAAAAAGAAAATATTAAAACATATAAACATACGTCCTTTAGAGGAAATATGAAGGCGGAAGTCACTGTAAAGCACCTGAGCATCAGCACTCACCTTATTTACACAGATTCACAAAATCCACCGCCTTTCTATGAAGCAGCTACACGTAAACCATGACTTAGCTTTGATAAAGGTTCACATAAACAGATATTCCGTATAGAATCGATTCTGGCTGTTAAAATGGAGAAACATCAACTCTGAACATTTACTTTCACTTTTAGTTACGAAAAACTAAGATGGCGTCACTTCACTCACCTGTAGTGTTTAAGGGAGCGTCTGTAAACTACAAACTACAAAACACACTTAACACAGTGTAACACATTTAATTTCTGCATAAGTGAATACAAGGCTACATAAATGGTGAAGTTTTAAGCTCGCTGGCCATGTGGCTCCTGGCTATAAATGGATGAAGAATTTAGATGCATTCATTTTCTGTCATGCTATGCTATACCTTATTTGATCATTTGGTGAACCCCCTGGACATATGAGACTTTCTGGTAACATATTTAAAGACATGTGGTGTCAAGAATAAATTGAGTTCAAAAGCCATGATGACTCTCTGCGTTGAGTTTTTGTTCTCCCAGATCTGCTGAAGACTTCTTTCACAACATCCTCATATATTTCTGATTTGATTTAGAAGTGATCCAAAACACAGAAAGAAAAAACTTAGTTCATAAGGAAGCTGAAGTTCCCTTTCAGGGAACTCCGTTGCATCAGCTTTACGCTTCTGGGAATGCTTTGCGTGATAAGTCTTGAAGCACATGTGAAAACAATCCAAGGTGTAATTGGGACGTCAGAGCAGGTGACGTCACGAACCAGGAAGCTATAAAGCCTACCCAAACAAAGCTGTCACTAGCTTGTTGTGTCTTCACAAGCGCTCTATGTGAATCTGTCTGTCTATTTGGTGTTGTCTGTCTAATACAGTTAGAAAGAAAAAAAGAAAGATAGAAAGAAAGAGCAGTTATGGCGAGCAAGCAACAGCAAGCTTTTAAGATGTGTGTTCATCGCTGCCCGCATAATTTTACATGTGGGGATACACACATTCTTTGTGTTGCTTGTTTGGGAAAGGAGCACGCACAGTCAGCGCTCGTGAGCACTGCGATGTGCTTCCCTTATGGACGCTCCGATCTAGGGCTGTAGTCAAGTCCACCTTTGTCGAGTCCAAGACAAGTCCAAGTCCAAAGAGGTTCAAGTCCGAGTCCAAAGAGGTTCGAGTCCGAGTCAAGTCCGAGTCCAAAGAGGTTCGAGTCCAAGTCCAAGTCCAAGTCCAAATGAGACAGTCAAAACAGAGAAAGAAAAAAATCTTCTTCAAAACCACATATTTAATTATTGATAATTGATGATACGAGAGACGGCATATCTTCTATTCTAATATAATAATTTTGCATTATTGTTTGTAATGATCTAAAGCATGTGCAGCAACACTGTAGGATCAAATTAGGCTATTTTATTTATCCTACTGAGACCCAGCTATGGAGTTGTGTCTCTGTAGTGGACATTCTATTTTAGTGTATTTCTCTGAGACCTCACATGTCACAGTTATAAGTCTGGATGTCCTGTACAGAGCTCATTCAGGGCTTTAAAGAGATACTAAAGGTTTTTTAAACCCTCTCATTCATCTTTAAAGATGGCAATATTTAATTTAGTGAACAATTGTACATCCTTATGGAAATATAATTATATTCTGTAATGTCTTTTAAATCTGAATCATTTTCAGATTGTTTGTTATAAAGCAACATCTCAGGAAAATGTTATGGGTTTTCAAATTCAAATATGACTTCCTGTTATGAAACAGGACATCATTTCATTCATGTTCAATGTAGAGGACACCAGGACTAAAAGCATGTTTATTATGCATTTTGGGAGACAACAATTGCAAGATGCAAACCAGAAATATCAGATATACAGTACAAGTACAGTAAGTTTCTTCACGGGTTTTGTATTCAATTATGCTGCTTTTCCATTGTTTTTTCTATGTAGACATGGACGCGTTTGACAGTTGCGCTTGCGTCTTGTGCATGAAACGGCTTTCTAAAAATGCGGCACTCTAGTTATTAAAAGATGTTTAACTCACATCTTCTTGTATTTTTCCTATTTCACTGCCCGCGTCAACACAAAAACACAATCTGTGTGAATGGCACCTAGAGAGCATCACAAAGTGAGCGGTTAATCATGTGCACCGATATGCGGTTGGATTGTTCTTTATCAAAGTGTCTAATTCTAGCGTTTGGTAATATTTCTATTCAAAATCACGATTCCTCGATTTATAAAAAATCTAATTGTGGCAAAACATTAAATTCGAATTAATCGATCAAATCTGATCAAATCTGATAAATCGCCCAGCCATTGCCACAGTGTTTGCTTATTTTTTACTTTATTTACGTTTTTGTGTAATTTATTTGATTTTACATCCAGTTGTATTCCGTGCCTCCAGGCTTTATTCGTTTTGCTCTTATTCGTTCTTTTTCTTATTCATTTGGTGCCACGGCGTTTGATGATTGTCAGTTTTTTTTTTTTACATTTAAACATTTTGTAATTTTATATTAGGCTTATAGCATGGTAATGGTGTATTTTTATTCGTTTTGTTAATTAAAGTCCCATGTTTATTGTTATAGATAAGCAATTGACCTGAAATGAAAGTGAAAGCAAAATGCGCACGGGCATTAATAAGGTATTTAAAAGCGAAGGAAAGTGAGAGGGAAAATTCCAAAGAAATTTGTAAAACCAAACTGTATAATGCAACTTGCCGACAGCGTGTCTGTGGCCAAAATAAAGATAATTTATGCCTCCACGCAGCGTGCACACTCATATGACGCAGCTGTGCATTTAACAGGGGACCAATGACAATGCCCGTTCTAGATGGAGTTAAACCAATGGCCATTACATTACCCATTTGCGGAACAAGCGAGTCTTTGTTTTGAAAGAGAAAAAAAAGCATATATTGCTGGACTCGGTCGAGACCAACTTGAACATTTGGCGAGTCCGATGACCAAGTCCGAGACAAGTCCGAGTCCAAATACCAACAAGTCCAAGACAAGTCCGAGACGATAGAAAAACGTTTCCGAGACCGGACTCGAGTAATACAGCCTTACTCCCATCCCGCCTGATGTTCTTTCGCGAGGACGCTCAGGCTCGCGTTCCCCAGGGCTCTGGTCCCGCTGCTGCTGAGCCACAGCGAAGGCTGCGGTCCTGGGGTTCGCAAATGGATCTGTCAGCGGAGGTAGAGAAAGGCACCGCCTTATCTCTGCCTTCACCTGACGGGTTCAGTGCTTCGTATCAGGGTTGGGAAGCACGCGCTGCTGTTTCTTCCGCCCCGATCGAGGCACACACACTGCAGCTATCTGATTCTGAGGAATTGGATGCTGCCAATGCAAGAGATACTGAGGATTCGCTACCTCAGTCTCGTGCTTATGAGGAGCTGGTTGAGGTTGTGACGAGAGCGGTTGAGAAATTATGTATTGATTGGCCAGCACAAAGGGAAGACGTTCGTTCAAGAGGCAAACTTGATGAACACTTTTACCTTCTCGTGCACACCCTCAACGCCAGGGATTACCATTTTTCCTGATCTCCACACCGAGGTGTGGAGATCATAGGAGAAATCGGTTGCTTTAGAGTCTATAGTACACCACCATCACACTATTCCTCTATCTATCTATCTATCTATCTATCTATCTATCTATCTATATATATATATATATATATATATATATATATATATATATATATAAAATAAAAAAGCACGGTTATGGAGAGATCAAGGTTCAAGGTTCTTTATTATTCGTCACATACACAATCATACAGAGTATAATCAGTAGTGAAATGCAAGTAGAATTGAAGAAAAATACAGCATAAACAGCATAAACAATAGCTAGAGAAAAAAAACCTATTAGCTTTGTATGTCAAGTATATACTCTGATTGCCAGACATGCAGTATTCACACTGATAGCTGGTCATTCAGTCAGTAATCACCAGTGTTGGGAAGGTTACTTTGGAAATGTAATGGCTTACAGATTATAAATTACCCCACTTAAAATGTAATAAGTAGTGTACCTTTTCAATTACTTTATTAAAGTAATGTAACTGATTACATTTTATTACTTTTTGATTACTTTTCTAAATGTATAATGTTTTCAACCAGGCAGGGTTAACCTTACAGTAGTGCTCAACACTGATTACTGACGACTTTCAAAATCTTTCATCACTTGAATTAAGATTATACAATTTTAATTTTAAAGGAGACTCTGGATGAAAAATATCTTCATTTGCATATAGGCCTAAATGTGTCTTAGCAGTTTGTGGACACAACCACCCTACTATGATATAAATTCACTCCTTTTTTAATCCCCCAAAAACCTAAACAGTCTCAATTATCAAGCCATTTTGATTTTGGAGCGAATAACCAGCGCTCTGTTCCACCTTCAATACCATGACTGAGGTGAGACCCTTGAGCAAGGCACCGAACCCCCAACTGCTCTCCGGACATCGCAGCAATATGGCTGCCCACTGCTCCGGGTGTGTGTTCACCGTGTGTGTGTGTGTGTGTGTGTGTGTGTGTGTGTGTGTGTGTGTTCACTACTGTGTGTGTGCACTTGAATGGGTTAAATGCAGAGCACAAATTCTGAGTATAGATCACCATACTTGGCCACACGTCATTTCACTTCACTTTCACTAAATTTGTTTGTGCCTGGCTGTGCAAATCATTTTACTCCATACTGTTTTCTGAATGAGGGACAATTCAAGGCAGGTTTTGTTAAAAAGTTAAAACTCAAGGATGACCACTTCCACAGAAGAGAGAGGTGGGGTGGGTGAGCAGTGCTCATTATCATGTAAAGAGATATGCACCGAAACGAGTCACTGTGAAGTGTGAACAGAGCTGTTTTTGACAAGGTAAAAAGGGTGTTGTTTTACAAGACCACTGAGACCATTTCAAGAAGACCCAAATGAATCATATCACCTCGTGGAAAAAGGGCATCTGATATCCCCTTTGGAGCACAGCCCCATACAATCAGACTTACTTTAAAATCATGCTGATGTTAAATACAGATTTAAAATCATAGAAATAAATTATAGCTATGATGCTGTTTTTGAAATCAAATATTTGCATAGCTATTACAGACAACACTGGATCTAACAATGCAAAGAAAATAAAGCACATACATAAACCCATAGAGGAAATATAAGAGTTATCAGAAAAGCATGTTATAAACTTATAAAACATTGGTGTTTCATATTTTAGAGCAGTCATTGCAATTTATGAAATAAATCAATTAAGTCTATGTGGGATTGTGTGTGAAAAAAAAAATCAGATTTAACCCCCTTTGTAATCCTTAAGATTTTCATAAGTAACTGTAACTGTAATTGAATTACACATTTTTTCTCAGTAACTGTAACCGATAACAATTACTTTTATTTTGTAACTAAATTACGTAATTCCGTTACATGTAACTAGTTACTCCCCACACTGGTAATCACACACTGATGTGCTGTATTATACAGATGATAATCATACAGATACAGTCACATTTCCATCAATACACACACACATATATGAAAAGTGTTGAATAGGCTATCAATCATTTCAATGTGCAGCAGCTTTTGTCACATAGTTTAATGCTCTTTTTATATAATTAACTTTCTCTAATCCAACCTGTTATATTTGATGTAGTAATGAAATTAACATTAACTTCTACTCAGCCAACAGCAAAAAGGCAGAAGTTCACAAAATAATGCAGAACAGATTAAAAGGAGATGGCCACGACACCATGTACTGGAAGCATATTAAAATCCAACAGGAAAAAATAATAACTGTTTATTTTGTATTTGTAGAAAATGAAGATGACCAAATAAATTGTGAATCATTAGTATTGTTTTAACAACTGTGGTGGTTACAGCATATATCTCGTACTACCCTTCCATCTGGAATCTTTCCATTTAATACAGTAATCTGTTTCATTTTCAGGAGGTGTGATGATGGGAATATGCATGTCATCAATGCATCCAACCACACAGGAAAGCCTAAAGGAAATACAATTTATTACGTTAATGTAACTAAATGTTCATGTCATCTCCTCCCAGAGGGGGTTAAGTGACATTTACTCATGTGATGTAACCTCAAAGGGCCCTTTTGCACATGGAAGTCTCTGAGATGGCTTAGGTTGCATCCTTTAGAGACGGCAGAACATGGTCTGCCAGGGAAAACACGGCCCTAGTAAGTGTTCCATGGAATTACACATATGGGATCCCAACAATATGGGCACTAGCCTCACAACAGATTTCAATAATTCATTGGCTGAAAGGCCTGGCACCGGACACTCTACCATATCTGGCCGCCGTAGTGCTGGAGGACTCGACAGGGTTTGCCCTGTCAGGGAACTCTCTGGAGATTTTAGGCGTAAGGACGACACAAGCCGACTCTTAACTGGGCCTCTCAGTGCCACTATCCGTTTGAGGTGAGAACACAGGAGGAAACCGGTCCGACACGCGGGCTATAGAACCTAGCGAACATGTTAGGAGTCGCCCAGCCCGCAGCTCTACAGATTTCTGCTAGCGAGGCACCACGAGCCAGCGCCCTGGACAATGCAACACCCCTAGTGGAATGAGTGCTTCATAGGCCAAGGTGATGGCATCCACTATCCAGTGGGCCATCCTCTGCTTGGAGACAGCCTTCCCCTTTTGCTGTCCTCCGTATCAGACAAAGTGCTGTTTTGAGGTCTTAAGCTCTGAGTTCGTTCCAAACACTGTCGCAATGCGCGTACAGAACAGAACAGAGCAAAGTTAGGGCAGGGTCTGCCTCCTCCAGGGGCAGCATTTTGAGGTTCACCACCTGGTCCCTGAAGGGAGTGGTAGGAAATTGGGCACGGAACCGGGCTAGGATCTCAGTGTTGCACTGGAGTCAGCTGGCCCAAACTCAAGGCAAGATTCATCAACCGAAAATTCCTGCAGGTCTCCCACCCTCATGATCGATGCTAATGCAGTCAGTAGTAGGGTTTTCATAGAAAGAAAGTGCAACTCGACTGACTGCAAAGGCTCAAAGGAGGATTTAACCTCATGGCCCCCCTAAGGAGCCTGACAACCAGATCATGTTTCCCACTGACCTCTCCTCTACGGGTCATGTTGTGCGGATATAGCAGCAATGTAAACCTTAAGGGTGGAGGGGGACAGCCCACTCTGGAACCCTTGCTGCAGAAAGGAATGCATGGCCATGATCGAACATCTCCGGGTGTCCTCATGGTGAGAGGAACACCATTCGACAAACAGGTTCCACTTCAGAACAAAGACCGGTCTAGTAGACGGTGCTCGTGCTGAAGTGATAGTGAGCGTTACCTCCTGGGGTAGATCATGTAGAACCTCCGCGTCCCATCCAGGGACCACACGTGGTGTTTCCACAGGTCCGGACACTGGTGCCAGAGGGTGACCTGCCAAGCTTCCTCAGAGGAATCGGTCAGGGAGGGGCTGTCGCGAGGAGCATGAGTTCCAGGAACCAGGTCGTGTTGGGCCGATCTGGATCCACTAACAGGACCCGCTCCTCGTCCTCCCTGATCTTGCACAGTGTCTGTGCTAGTAGGCTCACTGGGGGAAATGCATATTTGCGCAGGCCCCGGGGCCAGCTGTGTGGCAGTGCATTCGTGCCAAGCGTTGCCTCGGTTAGAGAGTAGAACCACTGGCAGTGGGTGGTTTCTAGAGATGCAAACAGCTCCAACTGAGCAACTCCGAACCATCTCCAAATCACCTGAACCACCTCTGCACTCCCCTGGAAGTGCCACTCGATACAATTCGTCGGCTGCGCGATTGAACACTCCTGGGATGTGGATGGCACGAAGGGACCTCAGATGCTTCTGACTCCAGAAAAGGAGATGGCGGGCGAGTTGTGACAGAAGTATAAACTGCCTTGCCGGTTAAAATACGCAACGGTCGCAGTATTGTCCATGCGGACCAGAACGTCCCTTCCCCCGAAGGCGCCCCCTGAGGCAGGACTCGGCCATGGAGCCAGTGCTGAAGCTGTCTCATATGGAGCAGACGAGTGGAACGTCTAGGTTACGTACGTAACCCCCGTTCCCTGATGGAGGGAACGGAGACGTTATGTCGTGACGACATAGGGGATTTACCTGGAAGCCCTGAACATCTCTGACCAAAGAGAAAACGCCAATGAAATTGGCTAGTGGATTTTGCATACCTGAGCCACTCCCCGTGCATACGGGTATAAAAGGGCGACAGGTACATCCACTCATTAGGTTTTAAGCTGAGGAGCCGAGACGAGTCCCTGGCAACCAGCGATGGTTCAAGATTGTGGCATGGGGACATAACGTCTCCGTTCCCGCCATCAGGGAACGGGGGTTACGTACGTAACCTAGACATTCCCTATCTGTCGGTCACTACGAGTTATGTCGTGACGACATAGGGGTCCTATGGAAAGCGCCACAAGCTGAACCCCGTCAAAACTTGTGGCATGCAGATGTTGACAAGCAAGTGCGTGACAGACAAATGCCATGCAAGAGGTAGCAACCTTCCTACCGCTCCAACGCAAATTCGCTAACCTTGTTGCCCACCGGGACCACTGAGTACATCGCAGCTGGAGATAGCCAAGCCGCTGTTCCTTTCCCCATGGAATCGGAAGGGATTTCGACCTTCAGTGAAAGACAGCTTCAGGTCTTTCCTATTTGTTGTTACAGCTTGTCGTAACGGCAGGGAAGCGAGCCTTCCAGAGAAGGGCGCTACGGAGGCCACATCCTGCCCGAAGGGAGGTAACATGTGGAGACACTGATATGGACTGGCCCAGGCTTGGGGCAGTACTACATACGACTGGACTCTGGGGCAGATCATACCTAGGAGTAGGGAGGAGGGCTGCCAGCAGAACCTGACAGAATCTCTGTCACAGGGAAGACACGGGTTTACCGTGAGGGAAACCTTACCATGGAAGAATACACATATGGGATTACTCGAAGGGGAATCAGGCCATACGGACACCTAGCCCAGTACAGGGGCTGACTGGAGACCCGGGCGAGCTAACACCAGTACTGGGCCTGACGTCAGACTGCTCCACCCAGTCTGACTGCCGGGGGTGCTTGGAGGATTCCACCAGGGTTCACCGTCCGGGGAACTGAACAGGGGGAGAAAAAGGCGCTCGTATCCCCGGGTGAGGGGGAATGGTGCAGCAAGCGTGACACCGGCCAGTTCTTCCTGCCCATTACTTACCCAACACACGGGAAGAAACTGGCTCAATGCGGAGATTGTAGAATCTTGCGAAGGTGTTCGGTGTCGCCCAGCCCGCAGCTCTGCAGATGTCTGCCAAAGAGGCGCCGTGCGCCAACGCATGGGAGGAGGCAACACTCCTGGTGGAGTGAGCCCTCACCCCCAGGGGGCACGGCTCGCCTTGTGACTGGTACGCCAAGGCGATGGCCTCCACTATCCAGTGGGCCAACCTCTGTTTGGAGACAGCCTTCCCTTTCTGCTGCCCTCCGTAGCAGACAAAGAGCTGCTCGGAGCTTCTGACGCTCCGGGTGCGGTCCACGTATATGCACAATGCTCTTACGGGACACAGCAACGCTAAGGCTGGATCTGCCTCCTCCGAGGGCAGTGCTTGCAGGTTCACCACCTGATCACGGAAGGGCGTGGTGGGAACCTTGGGCACGTATCCAGGCCGGGGTCTCAAGATAACGTGAGAGTAGACCGGCCCAAACACAAGGCACTCTTCGCTTACCGAAAACGCCTGGAGGTCCCCGACCCGTTTGATGGAAGTGAGCGCGGTCAGGAGCGCTGTCTTAAGAGACAGGAACTTCAGCTCGACTGAGTCCAGCGGCTCAAAGGGGCCCCTCTGAAGTCCAGCCAGGACGATAGAGAGGTCCCAAGAGGGCACAATGGGAGGCCTGGAGGGATTCATCATGCTTTCCCAGGGACCGGCCGTCCACTGCATCGTGGTGAGCCGCAATAGTGGCTACATACACTTTCAAGGTGGAGGGTGACAGCCTACGCTCCAACCTTTCTTGCAGGAAAGAAAGCACTACTCCAATCGTGCATCTTCGGGGGTCTTCTCTGCGAGAAGAACACAAGGTCGCGAACAGACTCCATTTCAGTGTGTAGGTTTGCCTTGTTGAAGGAGCTCTAGCCTGAATGATGGTCTCTACCACCGCCGGTGGTAGACCACTCAAGTCTGCCGCGTCCCGTCCAGGAGCCACACATGGAGGTTCCATAGATCTGGACGCGGGTGCCATATGGTGCCGAGCCCCTGAGAAAGGAGGTCCTTCCTCAGAGGAATGCGCAAGGGAGGTGCTGTCGCGAGGGAAATTAGTTCGGGAAACCAGGTCCGGGTGGGCCAATGGGGCGCAACCAGCAGGACCTGCTCCTCGTCCTCCCTGAGCTTGCACAATGTCTGTGCGAGTAGGCTCACTGGGGGAAACGCATACTTGCGTAAGGCCCGAGGCCAGCTGTGTGCCAGTGCGTCTGTGCCAAGGGGGCCCTCGGTCAGGGAGAAGTACAGCTGGCAGTGGGAGGACTCGGGGGAGGCAAACAGGTCTACCTGAACTTCCCCGAATCGACTCCAGATCAGCCAGATTGTCTCGGGATGGAGTCACCACTCTCCGGGGAACGTGAGCTGTCGTGAGAGTGTGTCGGCCGCACGATTGAGCTGCCCCGGGATGTGAACAGCACGCAGTGACTTGAACTGCGTGTGACTCCAGAGGAGGAGATGGCGGGCGAGCTGTGACATGCGGTGTGATCGTATACCCCCCAGCCGGTTGATATACGAGACCACCGCAGTGTTGTCCGTGCGGACTAGCACGTGCTTGCCCAACAGCAGTGGCTGGAACTGCCGCAAGGCTAAATGCACTGCCCACAGCTCCAGGCAGTTGATGTGCCAAAGCAGTCGGGGCACTGTCCAGAGCCCCGAGGCTGCCTGCCCGTTGCATGTAGTGCCCCAGCCCGTGCTGGAGGCATCTGTTTTGACAACAGTATGCCGGGAACAAGAACACTTGTTCTAGGGGCACCCCGGCCCATAGAAAGGCAAGGTCTGTCCAGGGGCTGAGGGAGCGGCGACACTGCTGGGAGATACCCATTCACAGTGTACCGCGGCGCCATGCCCACCTCGGGACCCGGGAGTGTAGCCAGTGCTGAAGTGGTCTCATATGAAGCAATCCGAGCGGCGTGACTGCAGCTGCGGATGCCATATGCCCCAGGAGCCTCTGAAACTGTTTCAGTGGTACCACATTCCTGCCTCTGAAGGAACTCAGGCAGTTCAGCACTGCTTGGGCACGTTCCTCCGTGAGGCGTGCCGTCATACTCACCAAGTCTAACTCCACACCGAGAAAAGAGATTCTCTGCACAGGGGAGAGCTTGCTCTTTTCCCAGTTGACCCGAAGCCCCAACTGGCTGAGGTGCCGGAGCACCAAGTCCCTGTGATCGCCCAACTGCTCTCTGGATTGGGCTAGGATAAGCCAATCGTCGAGGTAGTTGAGGATCCTGACGCCCACTTCCCGTAACGGGGTAAGGACTCTACAACCTTCGTGATCACACGGAGAGACAGGGAGAGCCCGAAGGGGAGGACCCTGTACTGCCATGCCCGACCTTCGAATGCAAACCGTAGAAACGGTCTGTGTCGCGGAAGGATCGAAACGTGAAAGTAAGCGTCCTTCAGGTTGATCGCTGCAAACCAATCCTGGGGCTGAAGGCATTTGATCATGCGCCTGTGCGTCAGCATCTTGAACGGGAGCTTGTGCAAAGCCTGGTTCAAGACTCGCAGATCCGATGAAGATTACGATGAAGTAAGGGCTGTAAAACCCCTGCCTCATCTCGGCTGGAGGGACCGGCTCGATTGCATCCTTTGCCAGGAGGACAGCAATCTCCTCGCGCAAGACAGGGGCGTTCCGGACTGCCACCGACGTCTCGAGAACGCCGTTGAACTTGGGAGGTCGCCTGGCGAACTGAATCGCGTAGCCGAGTCGAATTGTGCGCTTGAGCCAGGGAGACAGGCTGGGCAGCGTGAGCCACACCTCCAGACGCTGTGCAAGCGGCTCCAACTGCACAATCGACGTACCTGTGGTGGTGCAGCGAAAGGGAGTAGGGGTGGATGGTACAGAAGGCGGTGCCTTGGACCAGCGGCGGAACAGAAACAAAATGAAACAGAAGATTCTCCTCCCGGCCCTCCACCGGGGGAAGGAGCGGCGCTGTTCTCGCCATCTCCTGCGTCAGGACCGCTTCGTCGACTTCCTGGACGACTTGGGGCCTGGCTGGGACGCGGGGGGCGCCGCTCTCCTGTGAGAGGCTCGACGCACCGGCCTATGTGTCGATTCGGCCTGGGGCGGAGCAGGTCTGCTGCTGTACCGCCGAGAACTGCTGGGCAAAGCCCTCGACGGTGTCGCCGAACAGCCCTCCCTGGGAGATGGGGGCGTCGAGAAAGCGTGCCTTGTCGACGTCCTTCATCTCTGCCAGGTTGAGCCAGAGATGGCGCTCCTGGACCACCATGGTGGACATCGCCTTCCCGAGGGACCGCGCCGTGACTTTTGTCGCTCGTAGAGTGAAGTCAGTCGCCGTGCGCAGCTCCTGCATCAACCCCGGGAAAGGTACTACCCTCGTGCACCTGTTTGTGCGCCTTGGCTTGGTGAACCTGCAGGATAGCCATGGCGTGCAGGGCGGAGGCTGCCTGGCCCACAGCACTGTAAGCTTTGGCCGCGAGAGCGGCTGTCAGCTTACAGGCCTTGGACGGGAGAGGCGGACGGTTCCTCCAAGTGGTGGCGTTTCGTGGGCACAAGTGCACCGCGACCGCTCTCTCCACCTGGGGAATGCCCGCGTACCCCCTGGCCACTCCGCCGTCGAGGGTAGTGAGGACGGAGGAGGCGGACGAGCGGCTGCTGGACGTGAAAGGGGCCATCCACGAACTCATCAGCTCCTCATGCACCTCCGGGAAGAAAGGCACCGGAGTAGAGCGCGGTTGTGAGCCGCGCCCCGCTCCGAGAAACCAATCGTCCAGCCGCGAGGGCTCGGGACTGGGCGGTCTGTTGACCTCCAACCCGATACTCACGGCTGCCCGGGCAAGCATGGCCGTCAGCTCCGGGTCCGGTGCGGCGGTGGCGACAACACCCGAGGGGGGCAGCCCCACCGCACCTTTATCCTCGGAGGATGTGAACCCATCCCCCGATGCTGCAATCGACATCCTATCCACAGATGGCGCACCGAATGAAATGCTGGGCGCCCCGTAGGACGGACCAGCGAAATCACCCGGGAACCGGACGGGATGTTCGCTGCGTGAGGAGTAAGAGGTCCGTGGGGATGGACCCGGCGGAGAGCCTCTTACAGTAACCCTCAGATCTCCCAGAGCGTCAGCCGGCGATCCTCTGCTCGAGCCAGAGAGATCAGCACGGGTGGCGGCAGAGGGTGCCAATCCTTTCATAAAGGAAAGGCGAGATCGCAGCGAAATCATGCTCATACGCCCACAACAGATGCATGAGTCATCCACGAACGCAGCTTCAGCGTGTCGGAGGCCCAGACACTGAAGACAACGATCGTGTCCGTCATCTGCAGACAGGAAACGACCGCAACCAGAAGGACACGGACGAAACGGCATCTTGAAAAAGACGCGATCGTCCGTGATTTGCTCTTTTAGAATTTGCTCTTTTAGTTGAAGTGCCCAGGGGAATCGCTGATGAGAGGGACTCCGCTGATCGCACCGTTATGCCAACCGGGAGCAAAACAAAGATGAACGGCTTTGTGGAGATCAGCACTCTTCTCATCCACTCGGCTCCGAAGCAAAAATCTAATGAGTGGATGCACCTGTCGCCCTTTCTATACCCGTATGCACGGGGAGTGGCTCAGGTATGCAAAATCCACTTTTCTCTTTAGTCGGAGATGTTCGGGGCTTCCAGGTAAATCCCCTATGTCGTCACGACATAACTCGTAGTGACCGACAGATAGGGAACTACCGCCGCAGCTGCCGCCATATGCCCCAGGAGCCTCTGAAAGAATTTCAGTGGGACCGTCATCCTGCCTGATTGAGGCAGTTCAGCACTGTCTGAACACAGTCCTGGGTGAGGCATGCTTTCTGGTTCCAATCCAAACCGAATCCAACTCCATACAGAGAGAAAAGAGTTCCTCTGCATTGGCACGAGTTTGCTCTTTTCCCAGTTGACTGGAAGACACAACTGGCTGAGGCAGGGACTGTTTTGGGAGTGGGGGCTGTGCCCTTTTGGCCCCCCTAAATTTGGAATCATATCACATCAAACTATTTTGGGTGAAATGCGCAGTTTATCCTGTAAACTATATAAAAAGAAAAAGAAAAATAGCTGTAAAATTAAAATCTGCGTTTACTGGCTGGCACAGAGCCAGAGACACACACGTTTTTAAAGCACTGCGCATTAAAACCAATCCCAAACGATTATGTTGAGCTTATGACTACAAGGACCAATTAGAAGCATTCAGAGGAGTCATCGCAGATGAACCGCTATTTTGTCACTGCGCGTGCTGGTTGACTGAATTCTCTGGTGAATTCTCTCATCAGAAACAACAAAGTGAAGATGTATGAATGTAAGTAAGAATATTAATTTGACTGTGTAAACAGCTTTAGAGATTATTATGGCAGTTTTGAGGGTGCTTGCACTTGCTGGACTGAAGTGAAAATGTTCTTTGATAATGTAAACGTTCTTTGCTCTCTTTTTGTACAATGAAAGTGTTATGGGTTAATTAGTAACTTACACTTTTTATTAAATCCACATAAAATACAAAGTGAGTTGTATTAAAAATATTGTATGGTATGACTCTCATATCTGGTACATAAGTAAAAAGATGGATTTTTATGCAAAGTTAATAGATTACACTATTAGGCTACTTTGGCCATCGCCCATTATAGTTCAACTAACATAACCTATAAATGTGCAAAAATGCATTTACTTACACATATTTGATAATCGAGATATTTCAAGATATATTTTGGGAATATTTTGAATTTAAAAAAAGTATAACGCATAAGCCTAGGTCAGTCATACAGTGGTAATGTCGCTGCTGTGTGTTATATGACAAACTTGAGAGCACCCCTCCCCCCTTCACTTATGCCCCCTCAAAAATGATGCCCCTGACATACAAAATAATTTGTCAAATAAATGAAACATGATGAAATATTAATTTTTGTTTAAATTGGTATGGATTACTTCTAGAGATTGCAATGATACATGACATGGTGAAAAAATGACTGAATTAATAATATTTAAAGTAGGTTAGGATGAATTTTTAAATTGTGCCCCCTAAAAGCACAAGTGCTCCTCCACCCCACCCCACTATGGTCTAGAACCACCCCTGGGCTAAGGTGTCTGAGCACCAGGTCCCAGTATGCGCACAATTGATCGCAAGACTGTGTGAGTATGAGCTAGTCGTCAAGATAGATGAGGATGTGCACCCCAGCTCTCTCAAAGGAACAAGGGCTGCCTCCAGGACTTTGGTGAAGACGCAAGGCGACAGGGACAGCCCGAAGGGCAGAACCTTGTACTTATATGCCCGACCCTCGAATGCGAATCGCAGGAATGGCTGTGTCGCGGTAGGATCGATAGTGTTCTTCAGGTCGATCGCTGCAAACCAGTCTTGGGGACGGATGCACTCGAAAATGCAGTTCTGTGTCAACATCTTGAATAGCAGCTTGTGAAGCGCACGGTTCAAAACTTGCAGATCCAAGATCGGTCGTAACCCGCCGCTTTTCTTGGGCACAATAAAGTAAAACCTGCTGTAAAAGTAAAAGCTGTAAAACCCCGATCTCATTTCGGCTAGAGGGACCGACTCTATCGCATCCTTTGCCAGCAGGACGGCCTGGACTGAAGTGAACCGGATGCCCCTGAACTTGGGGGGACGCTGGGCAAACTGAATCGCGTAGCCGAGTCTAAAGGTCCACAGGAGCCACCGGGACAGACTGGGGAGCGCTAACCAGGCTCCAAGAGACCGTGCCAATGGAACCAACGAGGCCACCAATGACCCAGCCCAGGGGGCTGTGACAGCCTGGCCTGTGATGGCAGGAGGCTGGGTCTGGGTGTGAAGTGTAACACTCACCTGATTCCTCCTCGTGCGGGAGGAACACAGGAACCCGGCTTGAGGCTTGTGACAGCCCGGCGTGTGACGACATAAAGTGGGAACTCGAGTGTTACAGCCCTTACCTGGTTCCAAAAATTGGCAAGAGGGGTTCTCTTGTGCTGGGCAAAGCTCTTGACAGCGTCCCTGAAGAGGCCGTTCTGCGACTCGGGAGCATTCAGGAACTGTACCTTCTCATGCTCCTTCATGTCGGTTATACACAGCCAGAGATGGCGGTCCTGAACATCGCACGATCCAGAGACTGTGTGGTCATATTTGTTGCTCGAAGCGTGAGGTCCATCGCAGCACGCAGTTCATGTAGAACCGCCAGGTCATGACCACCCTCGTGCAGGTCTTTCAGGGCTTTGGCCTGGTGAATCTGCAGTAACGGATTTTGCTGCCTCTTATACCCACGCTGCGAGGTGTGGCAAGATGAAAAATACTGCATACCAATGTTCCCTGGCTCGTTTAGTTACACTTGAAGTGGATTGGTCTCTCTGGAAAGGGAACTATTAATTTGTATTATTATTAATCATTATTTTGTCAATATAAACAATTTAAATATTTTATTTGGAATCCCCATGTAATGTTCCTTCACAAAATGCACATAGAAAAACTAAGACAAATTGGCAAGGTTGGAATTTCAGCAAATGTCATGAATTCTGAAATTACAGCTTTGCCATGTTGCAGTTATGTCTCAAGCATACTAAAATGTACTAATAAATGATGCAACTGGTCCTTGTGTCTGGTGTCCATTAAATGGCATTTGATAGTGTTGCTGTGCAGTCAGACTCAGACACATGTCTCTTTTTTCATTTCTTTTTTTTTATGTATCATAATGCATATAGTAATTGTAAAGTATTTCCCTATCAACTGTAGCCAAAGTAAGCATTATAATATTTGCAGATTCCTTGTTATGTCTAAAACTGGTTGTTTGTCTTGTTTTTATGCATTTTAATGCTTTTTATGCTTTTTATGCATTTTATGCTTTCTAAATGTGTAACAATTAATATATAAGTATTATAATGTATTACAGCTGTGGTTGCAATTATTCACGAGATAATTTGATGTATTATAACATGCAAATAATTAATTATATTAAAATAAAAATACTTTTATAACGCATTAGTTAATATAAAGGCTTCAAGTAAAATGTTGCCAAAAAGTATAATTATGAACGCATATTGGTTTAATCAGTGTGTAATCACGTACAATCAGTGTTATTATGGTTAATGTAAACTAAAACCAATTTTGTTACTTTGAATAAATGTTAAAATTAAATTAAATAAAAAATATAAAAACACTTCAGCTATTTTATTTCAGTTAATTGCCAAGGAAATATTTCTCATTTTCATTTAGTTTAACTTGAAGTAATACAAAATAACAAAAAATATATAGATATAGACATGTAAAAAATTATAATAATAACTACATAAATGCAACAACATTACTAGGGGTTCTTTATTATTCGTCACATACACAATCATACAGGGTATAATCAGTAGTGAAATGTAAGTCAGGACAGGTCCGCTCAATGGAAAGTGCAAAAAAAAAATAAAAAAATTATACAATAAAATAGAAATAACATAGAAATAACATAAAAAGCAATAAAACAATGAAACATAACACAAGAGAATATATATAAATATAGGTGAGAATGAAAATAGGAACAAATAATAAAATAAAATAAGGAGTAAGTACTAAAAGTAAGTACTAAAACTTTAACTCAAATTAAAATTAAAACTGAAATAAAATCAAACTCAATGATCCTATAAAACAATATTGCATAGAATTGTTGATTCTTTTACCCACAGTTAACATGTTTATTATTCTATTTGATCGTGCTACTTTTACAATATAAACGCATATGAATGCATATGAACTAAATAGGTTATATTCGGCCTGGGTTGTTTTTAATCAGTTCATATGAATTGCATAAGTTATGATATCTGTTAGATCTGTCCAGTAAGACCAGAAGGATGAAAATCATAATATTATCAGCAACTTTGAACATCAGTGCCTCTGAAACATAAGCTGTATTTGAGTCTTTTTCCATCTTTATTAGTTATTTTCCTCACAGACAGACAGACATAAACAATATCAAAGACATTTTTTCAGCTCCCCGCAGATTTTAATAAGCAACCGTTTTATTGCAGAAGAAAAGAGAAAACCCAAAAGACAAACTTTAAAGGTTTAAAAATATACTGAAATGAATTGATTACAGAAGCACAGGACACACATTAGTGTTTGTTTAATGTGTGTAGATGACTCTTGAGCGTATTTACCTCAATGATCACAAACACTCATAGAATTGAATGAAATTAATTTCTGTCTCTGAATGGCTGGATTTACAGGATCGGCCCTCGTGAACTCAGCAGGAATATGACGCTCATAAAGCTCAGACAAACTCTTTCAAATTCATCAAATCTTTGAAAGAGAATCAGAGACTCAGCTGGATTTCTGTGCTGTTTTCTTTACAGTTTGCCGTCACATCATCTATAATAAGATAAACCTGATATTAAAGAGCAAACAAACTGCAGTCAGATGTTGTCTTTCATGTCTAGAAGAATCTACATCGTTTATGAGTTTATGTTGTTAAGGATGGAAATCAAATCTGCTTTGTTATAGTAGAAAGGCGTTTGTAAATGGCATATATGCAAAATATTAAATAACTAAGAATGTTGAGATGTAAACTTGCAATTTGTATTAAATATTTAGCAATTTTAAGGAAAAAAGTCAAAAAGTTATGATGTAAACTTGCAAGAATTGTGAGATAAAACCTAGAAAAAGAGTTTGATGATAATCAAGAGTTTCTCTCATGAGACGAGATGGAAATCAGAGCTGCTTTGTCGTAGTCTAGAAGCGGTTATGAATGTCTCAATACATGCAAGAAAAGAGCAATAATTCAATATGCAAATGCTAGAGGAAATATTGAACATGCACATATTTCTATGACATCACGGCAAAACAAATATTCATAGTTCAGCTTAAAAACAAGTTCAGTCGCTCAAGTAGCTCTAGTTGAATATTATACAACTTCAAAAAATTAATTAGAAATTGGTTCAATTCTTATGAGTTCATGTAATGAAAAATAAAAAATACAAAAATAATTAAAAGACTCTGAATTATGTTACATTTTCTAAGATGTAAACTTGCTGTTGTAATTTATAAATCACATTCGGAGTATAAAAAGTCAGAAATGTGAGATTCAAAAGAAAAAAGCCAATATTGTGAAATGTAAAAAAAAAAATACTTAAACTGAAGTTATGTTCCTGCCTTAAACCTGTTTTTCTTTTTCACTTTTATAGGACATGCTTCAGAAGTAAATACACATCTGTGTTTCTGTTCAGTCAAATATGAGATGATTTATGTTTCTGAATGCAGCTGCAGCGTCCTCTGCTGGACAGAGTTCATCATAACCTTTATAAATCTGTTTTTTATGATTTTGATCAAACAAGAGGAGGCATTATAAATAACACAAATCAACTAAAACCACAGAACATCACACAATAGCATCCCACTTTAATTATATTGTGATACCGCGATCAAAGAAAAGCAACTAATATGATTTCCCTCTTAAAAAAAGTTTAATGTAGAAATATTTCCAAACTTTAATACTTTATCAGTACATCCAGACATAAATAATGAAGAGCTGACAGTATGTCGTACAGTAGGATTGATCCTCTTCATATTAAATCATCATGTTCAGCTGGAGTTCCTTCTGAATTATTCTTCATTAATGCCCTTCATTTGTTATCGTCCTGACATCAGCACGAGTTCTGTGTGGAAGATTATTTCCACCACATAATACAATTATAATAAAGTCTACTGTGAGTTTAAATTTCACAATTCAGATTTATTTCCCTTGCATTTTGAGTTTGTATCTTCCAATTGAAAGTTCAGTAGTTTTTATCAGAAATGCAAGATTATCTTACATCTCATAATTCTGCACCCCTCATAATTCTGCATGTGCATGTGGAGTCCAAACATGTAAAATTCAGATTTGTGAAATGTAAACTCAATTCTGAGAAAACAGTCAATAGCAAGATGTGAATTTATAATTCAGAAAAACTCAGCATTAGAATTGCAAGATAGAAACTTGTAATTACAATTTTAATAACTCACAATTCTGAGGAAAAATGTCAAAATTGCAAGACTAAAAAGTATGAGTGGTGGTGATTGAGGAGAGACCCACCGCCCCCCCCCCCCCCACACACACACATGATTGTAAAGTGCTTTGGGTGTACAGCAATGCAAAATAAAGCGCTGTATAAAATGCATCATTCATTCATTCATATAAACTTGAAATTAAGAGTTTATATCTTTCAATTATGACAAACTCCTGATTCTGAGGAAAAGTGTCAAACTTGCAATATTAAAACACTCAGAATTACAATTATGAGAAAAAAGTCAGAATTGTGAGAAATAAAACCAGTTTTGTAACTTGCAACTCTGATAAAAAAAGTCAATATTTCAAGACTAAAAAGTATGAATGGTGGGATATAAACTTGCAATTGAAAGAAAAAGCTGCAGTTATCTTTTCAATGTTTTTATTCTGTAGCTTCTGTAATTAATTTAAATCAATTAAGAATGTATATCTTGCAAATGACGTACTGACATGAAAAATGTCAAAATGGCGATATCAAAAACCTTTGTTGAATTTTTTTCTCTTGCATTTTTATTGTTTTCCATGCCGTATAAATGTATAAACTCACTTAAATCAAGCCACTTGAGAAGCGAAATGAAGTAAAATTAGTCTTGTTTTCTGAAAAATGTATCAATACAAAACTTGTTTATGTTCAAATTAAGAAAGAAAAAAAATATCGGTAACAGTTTATATATAATGCATTATACAAATATTTTTAATGCGTGAATGATGCACCTTATTAAAAATGCATTATATATGATCTCATGAATTTCAACCACTGTCATAATACATTGTTTCACCTTTAAAAATGTAATGCATTAAAACACACGATAAACTATCACGGAATGACTCCAGGAAAACAAGATAGATCCAAGTGCAGTTTTTAATTGTGGTTCAAACAATAATCCAAAAACAAAGCATTGGCAAAAAGTAATCCATAAAGACAGGGTAACAAACACAACGTAACAGGTCCAATACTGCAGCATCTAAAGACTAATGCTGGGTGCACACCACAAGATAATCGGCTGATTTTGGGCTGATTTCTCCCGTTCTGACAATCCTCGGTAATGTCCTGATTATCTCGGTGGAGCTAAAGATTATCTTATCAGATTTTCCTGAGGTGTGAGGTGTGTTGAGTGACTGAATCCACTCGGAAGAACGTCGGAGGCGTCCCGATCAGAAATCCTGCTGTGTGTGTGTGTGTGTGTGGGGGGGGACACCGAGGATAAACGTGCGTTTGATCTGCAGATTATCACGTGAAATTAAACCATATCTGATCAGAAAGCGAGCTGACAGAAGACGGAAGCATAACAAACGCAGTCATGAAGCACAAAAGCATTTGGACACGATCATCGCGGGAGAGATTATTATTAGTATTTTCTATAATTTAATTGATTGTAATTTATATATTTCCCCTGGTTTAATGTTTTGTTTTTTGGTTATTTTTCAAGATCTTTGTATATTGTTAATATAAAAGCTATATCTAGTTTTGTTGTTATAATCTGTTTTGAGCTATAACTGTTTATTTTTTGCTTATGTTCAATAATAATAAAAATACACCATCATCACAATTTCTTCCTGCCATTACCAAAGACTGGGACTTTTCCATTACTTTAAAGCCTTAAAACTATGCTTTGAATAATTTGATATTATTTATACTTGTTTAAGGAAATGGAAATTTCTTATTGCTTTTCATTTTTTATTTTATTGTTTTTGTGTGTGTGTGTGGTATCTTCGTCACATCGCAGCACAACACACACTATAAGAGCAAAACGGTTCAATCCAGGATTGTTTTGTCCCTGTGTGTGTGTGGTCTCTCATTTTGAAGATCTTATAAGATTTAAACATATTTTAGTGTATGCCCAGCATAAGTGAGCATGGTTTAAATAGTGATGAACTAATGAGTAAATGACCTACAGCTGATGCTAATCAGAACAGAAAAGACAGAGAGAGTGCCATCAAGTGGACAGTCTAAGACACAACAACTACACACTGTGACATAAACAAGGAATTTCAGATGAAAATATTATAATGCATTTTAACTTTGGTTACATTATTTATGAAAACATATAATGCATTACAACATACATAACGAACTCTTTTAAAATGCATTCAACAGAAAGTGTTATCAACATATCTGCCAATGTAGTGAGAAAAATGAAGTTAAGCAGTTTATTTTTCTGACACCTTTGGCTGTATATATATATATATATACCATAAACTCAATTCATTTGATTCATTTTCTAAGAAAACAGGACTCCTTTTGTCATTTTTCTTTGTGAGTAAATACATCTTGATTTAAGACGCTTTTATGTATAAAATACGTTATATATGCATTTGTAATATATAATGCATTATACAAATATGTATTGCATTAATTATGCATCTTATAATGCATTGTATTACCTCATGAATTATTGTAACCAGTTATAATAAAAAAAAATGTGTTAAAAAATATGACAAGCAACCAATTTCAGATGTCGGCAAATATTATAATGTATTCAGACTTTGTTTACAATTATTTATGAAATGACATAATGCATTATAACGTACATTCTGATGCAGATTATAATTATTTTTTTATAGCATAGATTCACTTAATTTTGATCAGCTTTCTTAGAAATCAAAACTTCTTCAATCATTTTGCTTTTCAATAAATGTATCTTGATTTAAGTGTTTGGATATTTTACTGGAAAACAAGCCAAAGAAGAAAATCACAGTATTTTGTATTTTTTTATGCAGATAAACAATAATCTAAAATAAAATAAAATAAAAATCTGTCTTCTGTCATTTATGTCGTTTAAAGACTGATGAGTTTATAACGAGAATCTGTTTGAAATCATTGTTCAAGCAACAGTCCTCCTAATAATGAACACATGATAATCTTGCAGATCTCTGATTCTCTGTCTTGAAATGATGACCGAATGTTTAATAATAGAAGTTATTAATATAAAATATTGTTTGTCCCATCGAACATCTGCAAAAATGAGGGCTGTATCTCATACTAACTCTTTTTATTGGTCTCTTTATAGTTAATTTCACATGATTGTTTTCATTTCCGGCAGTCTTGTGCTGATCTGGTGTGTTTTTGGGATGCTTTTGACCTGAAAAGTTGAGTTTTGTTGAACAGACGAATCTCTGCAAGGCTTTAGAGATGGTGGAAAGTCTGATCTTCATTAAAAGCTTTTAGAAATCATTGCATGGTCTCGCCCGTATCAAGCGTCCGTGTGTCTGCTTAAACTACATGATCAGATGCTTCCTCGAGCATAGTACGCTGTGTGTACTGAGTATATGTATGTGTATTCTGCACATTGTCTTTCTCGATAAGTCTGTAAGTAATATGTAAATTGTCTGGAGCACGCTCTCAAGAATTTAACTCACCAAGGCACATGTGCTGTGGTGATGTAACAATAAAATTGATTTGATTTGATTTTGATTTATTTTATATAAAATAAAAAATAGTATACTAAATTATCTTTACTGCACAATTCTATAACTTTTTATACTTTCTTATTTTTTCATGTTTTCACTTCATCAATAATCTGCTATGTGTCTTCTTTAAAAGAGACCAATCTTAGGTCTGT
The DNA here is from genome assembly GCA_003573665.1 of Oxygymnocypris stewartii. Classification (NCBI taxonomy): domain Eukaryota; kingdom Metazoa; phylum Chordata; class Actinopteri; order Cypriniformes; family Cyprinidae; genus Oxygymnocypris; species Oxygymnocypris stewartii. The sequence continues at coordinate 142,421 of QVTF01005977.1, read as the reverse complement.
ATTCCAAAGTGTTCAGGAATTACTGCCATGTTGCGACAAGCATTGATTAACAAGTGTTGTGTTTTCAGTGAATTTACACCCCAAAGAAGTGACATTGAAATAAAAACGGGGTTGTCACGGGGCGTAACAAACGAGGACTCGTCACAGTAGGAGCCAATCAATGATCCTGAGGAACCTGGACTGACGTCTGAATACTGAGAGTCCTACAATAAAACACACAGACAGTCACATATGAGTATGAGACATTACTGCTGTCACATCACATCAGCAGATCCAGTTCAGAAATACACAGTATATTCATATTACAGCCAGAGATATGAATGAACAACTGATCATAGATTAATAACAGTGATGATCAACAACTCTCTCTTTATCATTTACACACAGAGACACTGGAAGAGATGAAAATATTCATATATTCATAGATCATCACTGAATTAAACACAGTTTAATGTACTGGGACTAAAGTGAAGCTGAATTATTATCTTATATTCTCCAATTACACACATATGAGGCCTGTTACATACTTTTAAAATATTGAAATAATAATATACTCACAATAGTATAATGTCTCCAGTTTATAATGTGGATCATCTTTCAGATCTGAGAGTAACTTCACTCCTGAGTTCAGAGACAGATCCAGTTCTCTCAGGTGTGATGGGTTTGATCTCAGAGCTGAAGCCAGAGCAGCACAACCTTCATCTGTGACGCCACAATCACACAACCTGTAGAGAACAATGACACAATGTGAATTGTAGTTCAAGTGTCTGTAGTTTGTTATTGACTCTGGTCTCAGAGCAGGAGAGGAGATATAATGACAAGCATTGCCACAAACTGCTGCTGATAGAATGAGATTTATGCATGTTGATGCTCAATGGTGCTGTTTGAAACTGTCATGTGCTTCAGGACTGAACAGACACACAGAGCTGAATGTGAGATATTGTTTCATAGTGATATAAGGACGGATCTGTCTGGAGAAACAGTCACTTGCTCCTCTAATAAACACCTACAGGAGGACATTTGCTTCACAGGAGCCACGTGTTCCTCATTACATCTCATTTATTAACTCTTGTGATCAAACACATCATTGTGTCATGTTTGGCAGATTATAAACTGAACAGAAATCACTAAATCACACATTAATATCTGAACATTCAGGTTACATCTGTATGACATCTGTGAGAACACAATGAGTTCGTGGGATTTCAGAAAAGTGGAAAATAAGAGGAAAATAAACTCTTACACAGAGATGAGCAGGTGAAGGAGTATTAATCAAACTAGCAGAAGAAACTGAAGCTCCAGTAAATGTTTGGTGGATCAAAAACAGGAGCAAGAGCTCATGTGATGTGATGAAGATGAATGAACAGGTATCCGCGGGTCCTTAAAGTCTTAAGGTTTTCATAATAAAAGACCTTAAAATGTCTTAGATTCAGATTCGATGGGTCTTAAATATTAAATATAGCCTATTTGGTCACATTACCACTAAAATATCTTCAGTTTGACGAACCTGTTTACAATAATTGGACAGACCGAAGTCTTTTTTCTTCCCCTGCGGGGGCTACAGCTAATCAGTCTTCTAGCTAGTTTAATTAATCAGTGTTTTTTTTCTTCTATCTGATTACTTGACCAACCGGACAAATATCTTGATTGAAACATAATAGTGACGTAAAATAAGCAGCGAAGCATGGAAACGCGAGAAGGATTGTTCTGATTGTATTCGTGTTCATTCAATGTAAACAGCAGTTGATAATGGATCGTGTATTTCTGGTATCAAGGTCGTGCTGTTGAGACTCACGCTGTCTGTCTCTTTGTGAGAGACTTCAAAACGAATGAACGCAACAGCACACAAAGAAACTCAGAAGAAACACTGAGGTAAAAATTATAAATGTTTAGTTTATTCATAACATGATATCGTTAGGAAACATACCACGACAAGTGAACTATTTTGATGAATATTCTCACGACGCAGAAATACAAAAAACACAGAGTGCACGTGTGTAGTTAAGAGTGCGCTCTTTCACTAGGATTCAATCTATTAAAATACATTTACAATGATCACAAAATTCAAGACATGGGGCAGAACATGTATATATTTATACCACTTCATATAGTTTATCAATTTCACATGAAGAGTGTCGCTTTTTTCTCAAAAAATTACCATGATTACAAAATGATATATTGATTTTTTTACAACAGTTCAATAAACAAAGTTAATATTAAGATACTTATGTTTTAGACACCATATTGTTTGTTTTTGCAATATTTCGACAAAAATAATTCCAAACAGTCACAGCACTGTTTCGTGTCTCTGAGCAACATGACGGTGTTTAGTTTCTGAATGAATCAATCGTTTAAATGATTCGGTTCAATCACAATTAATAACTTATTAACAGTGACTCGCTGCCACCTACTGGCGGTTTTAATTTCACATTTAAAGTATCTTTGTTATCATTTAAAAAATGTCAAATGTCAGTATTCAACATTTTGTTTAATACATCAAAACATTTATACATCTCGTGAGATCCGACTGGTCTTGTGAGAACGTGATGATATCCTCGCAAAGTATTTTGCAATGTTTACATTAGAGCCAGTGGCGTAGGCAGAAATATTTTTTTGGCCGGGCCTGGGCAAAATTGAGCGGGCACTTTCACATAGGGTCATGTAGCATACATATTTCTTATAGCCAAAAGCAATCTAACGGACTCAATATTAAGATTACTTAAGTATTTTATTTATTTGTTTATTTTATTCTATATTTTTATTCTGTAGTATATTAATAAACTGCAGTAGCACAAACGCTCAGTACAACAACAAACTACCACATAGCCTACCACGTCTCCGGAACAAGTATTGCATTAATATTAGACTCAATTGCATTAATTTTACCTAAACACCTTAATTAAAAATTTAAAAAATCAGACAATTTTTATTCCACATATTTAATCAATTAGACAATGTTTTTTTTAATATTTAACACTCAAATAAAATGTTTAACAAAAATAAAAAAATCACCGTAAGACCGTTTTTTCACGTTTTTTGTAATTGTTTTCTAAAAAATGAAAAAACGAAAATAGCACTTATTTAATCAATTAGTTTATTTAATAATCAAAGCTAAACTGAAACGTTTAACAAGAATTTAAATCACATATAAGTCACATTTTATCCAATCAACTTTTTAATAATATAAATATTTTTGGAAAGACGAAAATAGCGCTTATTTATTCAAGTAGTTAATTAAATAAATGTAAACTAAATAATGTATAAAAAACAAATCTTAACAAAACATTTAAATCACATAAGGCAATTTTGTATCAAGTTTTTAATAATATAATTATGTTCTACCCCTATTTGTTGGTAAGATATAACCATTTCAATGATGACTGTTATAATTTGATTTATTCAAAGATATTAAATAACGAATACATCTATACCAGGTTAAGTAAAGAAAATTAGAAATAAAAAATATATTTTGTTTTATTGACATATTTCATTTGAAACTCTCTGAATTGAATTTTTGTGGTCCTAAACAGTATTAGAGCACCAAAACGTAATACAAAACAAAAAACGAAATACAAAACAGCACAACAACCTCACTTAAATTTTAAGTTCTGTACACTCAAGACTGTCATTTTAACTTAAATTAGTTGAGTTGAATCGTGTTTAACTAAAACGGGTTAATGTAAAACATATGTTGTCAAAACTTATTGATCATGTGTATTTAAGAATCCATATTTATTTTATTTAGGCCAATTCATTTATTTTGGTTTATTTATTTCCTATATATTTTTGGTGCATATACTGTTAAATCAGATAATATAGTACCTTGGAAAGTTACAGTATCACTCCTTACACCTAAAGTCCAAAGTCCACAATCCAAATACACATTCAAATAAATATCTGATTTACCACAGTGGGCATAACAACACACGTATCTGTTCTTGAGTTGGGCAGGCCGGCATAAAATTACAAAAGCCGGAGACGCCTGGGTTTTGAATTTAAAAGTGCAATTATTTCCTCATTGTCCAAAGAGTCTGCAAGTTCACGTTCCATGGATAATAGCGACAGGTTTTTGTGCCTGCGTGTGGACATCGACGACCTTAAGCGTGTCTTTATTCGATGCACATTGGAAAAGTCTCTCAACAGTGCATGTAGTCATTGGTAAAGTCACCATGACCCTCAACAATGCATTTGTGTTAGAATTAATGTCCATGGGGCAGTTGTCTAGCACTTCCACAAGCGTAGAGTATCTCTGTTTTTCTGTTTGCATTTTCCGATTGAAATGTTGAATAAAGACTGTGAATTCTGCATCGTCAATAGCAAGTCCATAGAGCCTGCATGTTGGTTCCAGCAGTTCTCGTCTGCCAAATAACGTGGATCCTGGCAGGCAGGCAGCTGATGTTTTCATGATGTTGTATGTGTTCTCTTGGAATCGGTTGTTCATCTCTGAAATCTGTGCATCCAAACAATGATCCAGATCTGTCTGAGATCCATGTCACTTTTAACACTTGCAGTCTTCCCCGGTGATTACAGAATCGTAAAACTTACTGGGCAACTTTCACGATGACGAGACATCCCACTTCAAAATGTCATGCTTGGTCATTGGTTCTTCAGATAACTTCATGACTTTCTCAAAATCTCCCTCGGAATTGTCTCTGAATTTGACCAAGTGCAGTTTGAGATTTTCATTTAGACTGATTGTGTCTGTGACGGAGAGTGTGGAGCTCTGCAAACCTCTGGTTGCAAATTCAGTAGTTTCAAAAATCGCTGCTAGCTAACACATAATACAATGCGTGAAAACACAAACTCACACGCATGAAATGGCTCAGGCAAGATAACCGCTAACCGCTTAACACAGATGTCAATCAAATTCACCAAGCATATCCGACCAAAAATCACATTTTATTATTATAAGATTTGAGATGGCACAGTGAATTCATGTTTGTAATTATATTTAACGCAATAAAATAGCAATAATTTAATAAATAAAATATTTTTTTTGTAATAACTGGGTGGGCCTATGCAGAAAGTGGGCGGGCCTGTGCCCGCTAGGCCCATCCGCTGGCTACGCCCCTGATTAGAGCTGCACAATTAATCATTAAAACAGCCTGCAGTTATCCCTACTTAAGACTGTTTTTCTGCCATGTTCAACACAAACTAGACACTAGAGCAGAAGGTGAAGGCTAGTATGGCAACACTTCACTTCATAGAGCGTTCATAGAGCATTCTGTTATTATACGACCGTCAGAACAGCGTGTGTATAGCCGCACTGATGCCTTTACATTGTCAGGATTCAAATCCGCATTCAAAGCTGCGCTGAATGACCGGAACAGCACGGGACATCGAGTTTCCTATATAATCATGACGGGTTTAATGCACTCACAGAGACGGAGACGGAGAAATTATTTGCATTCATCTGAAACCGGAGCTGCCGTCAGTGCTGTGTGTGTGTGTGTGTGTGTGTGTGTATGTGTGTGTGTGTGCGATCGCTCGAGCTCCGAGACACGCACCAAACGCACTCTCTGCACTCGCTAACACAGCATTAAAGTCATTGTTAGTTGTTTAATGTGATGATAGCACAAGCCTCGACTGGGCTCATTTATTTAAAAACGGTCTCAGCTGTGATAAAACTTCCCCGTGTTATGATTCTGTCGCTCTCGTGTCCTGAATGCGGTCGTGACTTCAGCTGTTCATTCATATACAGATATGTATTCAATGTGTTTTAATCTGCTGAATTAATAAAACCTTTCAAGTCTCTCACCTGTAACTGCTGTCAGTCCCAAACAGAACTGTGTACGCACCATAATCTGCATTTCTATTGATTGTATTGTATCACTGCCCTGTTATTCTCTTTCTTTTTTATTAATTATAAATTCTCTCTTTTCTTATTGTTATTTTCTTTCTTTCGTTTTAATTAATTATTTATTGTTATTTATTTTTCTCTATTCTTGTTATTTTCTTTCTTTTGTTGTTGTTATTATTACTTATTTTTTGTAAAGTATAAATTATGAGAAAACATTTGTATAAAATAAAAGATTAATAGCATAATTTACTGTTATTATTTATTGATAGTTTAATTATATATTTAAAAGACTCAAGCAATGAACATTTTGTCAGAACCACTAGTAAATTAGGTTATTTTGTGAGAGAATCATGATCTCCAATAAAAAAAAAATACTGCATATAATTCATTAAAAAATAAGTTTAATTTCATAAAGTTTAAATTGATTTCAAAATGCACCTACATTTTGTGTTTTTCAGTTGAATGAAAGACTATTTTTCCCTCTATATTTCACCATTGAGGATCTTTAAAAAAACAAATCAAAAAATCTCGTCTCGTTCTCGTGGGATAAGTTTCTCGTCACACCCCTAAAAATGACGTATGTGTTTGTAATATAATGTGTATTTCAATCGCAAGTTTAGGTCTTAAATTGAACTTGTTCATGTCTGTAGAAACCCTGAATGAAATTAACTTCATCTTCAGTCATTTATGATCAGATTTAGTGTCTAGTCAGAATTTACATTAAAGGATACATCTTACTGAAGACAAAGACATGAGACGATCAGAGAGATGATCTTACCACAGTTTCTCCAGTTTACAGTCAGGATCCTTCAGTACAACACAGAGACGCTTGACACCTAAATCTCCTATTTTATTCTCAGACAGATTCAGTTCTCTCAGGTGTGATGGGTTTGATCTCAGAGCTGAAGCCAGAGCAGCACAACCTTCATCTGTGACGCCACAATATCTCAACCTGTAGAGAACAATGACACACTCTTCACTCTCTCAGATCAGATCAGTTTAGCTGAGAATACATTAATAAAGAGAAAGAACAAATCAATGTGTGATGCATCATTGGACTGAGATCTAAAATGACCAGGAACAAAAAAAAGATAATAAATGATTTAAAGCCTCATTCAAGAAAAATAAACAATATATCTTTATTGCACTCTCAGTATTTTTAACCAAATGTAGACATTCATACAAATCTGTTTAAATCACACTATTCATTACACAGCTGAGTTCTATACTGTTATTTTGATCTGTATTAATATGTATGGAGTAGTGTGTGTGTGTGTGTGTGTGTGTGTGTGTGTGTGTGTGTGTGTGTGTGTGTGTGTGTGTGTGTGAGAGAGATCATCTACACTGTGAGATATTATTTATAATTAGTGTAAATTGTGGCAGATAGTACTTACACCTCAATGTATTGCAGTGATTTATAAAACAGTACGTAATAACATATTCTTTATATGATTCTCTTCATTATAAACAGATGCTGTCTTATAGTGTCCTTCCTTGTGTCTATTCCTAAAGCCCCCCCCCCCCCCCCCCCCCTACACCTGCTCCTAATCACACTGAAGCTGCTGATCAGTAAAGCTGTTCTTGAAGCTGCAGGAAGAGACTCACGCTTTTGAGTTTGGGAACAATATGAGCTGCATGTGTTTGATTCACCAGAACATCTGATCAACGTGAGGACACACATATTACTTTAATTATATACATGTTAGATATTTTATTTACATGTTTATCAATATTTTCATCTCGAGGCTTCGTTTAGTCATTTACTGTGTTTCTCCACGAACCATTATTACTGATGCACTGATATTAGTCATGTTCAATACTATTTAGGGCAGATAGGGTGGATAGTTTGCACATTGGCACGCAGGGATATTTAAAACCGTAAATCAATATGGTTGCTAGTTATGATGTCCCTAAGTTAGTTATGTTTTGTGAAAGACTAAGCGCCATTCATGTTGATTGTTTTATTCTCTCTCTCTGACACACACACACACACACACAATACAGTTATACATAAAAATACCACAGAAAGAAAGTTAGTCAATATCACACGAAGAGTGCCAGTTTTTACATCTAAAATCAGCATGATTACAAATGTGATCCTGATTTTATGAAACAGTTCAATAAACAAGTTAATATTAAGATACGTATGTTTTAGATATGATATTGCCTGTTTTTGCTCTATTTTACCAACAAAAAATAATTCCAAACACAGTCACAGCACTGTTTCGTGTCTCTGAGCAACATGACAGTGTTTAGTTTCTGAATGAATCAATCGTTTAAATGATTCGGTTCAATCACAATTAATCACTTATTAACAGTGACTCGCTGCCAACTACTGGCGGTTTTAATTTCACATTTAAAATATATTTGTATTATTTAAATAAGTGTATATATCAGTATTCAATGTTTTATGTTTAAAATAACAAACTATTATTGATGCATGTGTAACAGCAGGTTAAATGCATTCATGTCCCTCTGAGCTGAATTAATAGTGTGTAAACAGGTCTACATCTAAACACCTCTTCAGACGCAGCTTCTGTGTTTCCTCTGCATTGCAAAGATGAATTGTGTTGATACTGATATCATTTGTTTGGTAACAGCCCAAATGTATTTTTTATTATAATTGACTGATTAAATGTAAGAATTTAAATCAAAAGAAGATGCACACTTTTAGAAAATAAAGGCTTTATAAAGGTAGAAATGTCCATACAATGTACAAATAAATTTAAACTGATTGAAACAGATTAATTTATATGACCAGCACACATAATATGAAGACTAGCAAAAACAAGTTTTACACACACACACACACACACACACACACACAGAGAGACACACACACACACACCCACACACACACACACACACACACAAAAGTACGTAGAGAGACATTTAAGAGGGTCTATTCTCCAAATAACTCTAATTTCATGTTGTAGAAAAATGTGTTTATAAATTGTGTATGAACTCTTGTTCTTGTTCCAAGTTATCTTCCGTCCACTGATTTATGTTTCTCACAAAAGACACAAATTCTTCCAAGAAGAAGACAGTAAAGGATTACGTCATGCTGAGCTTTAGTTAGGATCAAACTTCAAAGTTAATTTGTGTTTCACTTCACAAATAATTTACAGTGTGTCATAAATGATCTTACCACAGTTTCTCCAGTTTACAGTCAGGATCCTTCAGTCCAGCACAGAGACACTTCACACCTAAATCTCCTATTTTGTTCAGAGACAGATCCAGTTCTCTCAGGTGTGATGGGTTTGATCTCAGAGCTGAAGCCAGAGCAGCACAACCTTCATCTGTGACGCCACAATAACACAACCTGTAGAGAACAATGACACACTCTTCACTCTCAGATCAGATCAGTTTAGCTGAGAATACATTAATAAAGAGAAAGAACAAACACAAATCACAAATAAACATGTTTGATGCATCATTGGACTGAGATTTAAAATGTCACAGAATAAAAACATGAGCCTCATTTAAGATAAATAATATTACTTTGTTGCATAATGTCATGAACTGAGAAACCAAAATTATTTAATATTTCATCTGCCACTTCTCTGTCTCTGAATCTAACAGTGTCACTGATCTGATATAAAACACATTAAAATACTGAGCACTAAACTCTGAACAACATCTGCAGCACTGAAGATTTATGAGCTTTTAACTTTGATTTTCTAAATGTTTTAACAGTGAAGTGATTGTTCTCAGTGATACTTACAGAACTGATCTGGATTCTTTAATCACAGGCAGCAGCTTCTGAAGAACTTTCATATTTTCAGGATCATTATTTCCTTTAACAAATGTATCAAGACGAAACTCATTCAGTTCCTCTTCTGATGTCAACAACACAAAAACTACAGCTGACCACTGAGATGAAGAGAGTTTGGCTTTCTTTATTCTTCCAGATTTCAGATACTGTTGTATTTCCTCCACTAGTGAACGATCACCCAGTTCATTCAGACAGTGGAACAGATTGATGGATTTCTCTGGAGAGTCAATGGTCCCTGATCTTCATTCTTGATGTACTCAACTGATTTATCATTACTGTCAGAGCTGCTTCTTTTCAGTGGCATTATTTTTTGAAGAAGTATCTGATGAGACTTTACTGACAAACCCAGAAGGAACCGCAGGAAATGATCCAGATGTCCATTTTTACTCTGTAGAGACTCATCCACAGCTCTCTGATGCAGCTCGAATAATGAAACATGTTCTGATGGATTGAGTTGAAACCAGTCCTTAACTTTAGACCACAAACTCTGGTCAAACACATTTGTGTTGTTGTTTGTACAGGAGAGGTGCACATATAGAGCTGCTAGATGTTCCTGAATGCTCAGATGAACAAAGCAGAAGACTTTCCCCTGATACAAGCCAAACTCCTCTCTGAAGATCTGAGAGCACAATCCTGAGTACACCGATGCTTCTGTCACATCAATGCCACACTCTCTCAGGTCTTCCTCATAGAAGATCAGGTTTCCTTTCACAAGCTGCTGAAAAGCCACTTTCCCCAGTTTGAGGATCATGTCTTCATCGGTCACCTTCTTCTCATAGTCCTTCTCACGTTTGATGTTGGTCTGAAGGATCAGGAAGCGTGTGTACATTTGAGTGAGAGTCTTGGGAATCTCTCCACTCTCTGCTCGACTCAACATCTTCTCCAGAACAGCGGCTGAGATCCAGCAGAACACTGGGATGTGGCACATGATGTAGAGGCTCCTTGATGACTTCAGGTGTGAGATGATTGTATCGGCCAGACTCTGATCACTGATTCTCTTCCTGAAGTATTCCTCCTTCTGTGGCTCATTGAAGCCTCGTACCTCTGTCACTCGATGGACACACTCAGAGGGGACGAGATCAGCTGCTGCTGGTCTGGAGGTGATCCAGATGAGAGCAGAGGGAAGCAGATTCCCCACAATGAGGTTCATCAGCAGCACGTCCACTGAGGCTGATTCACTTACATCACACAACCTCACACCGCTCTGAAAATCCAGAGACAGACGACACTCATCCAGACCATCAAAGATGAACAACACTTTATATTCATCACTGGATATTTCCATCTCTTTAGTTTCAGGGAAAAACACATGAAGAAGATCTGAAAGACTGAGTGTTTTGTCCTTCATCAGGTTGATTTCTCTGAAAGGCAGTGGAAATATGAGCTGGACGTCCTGATTCTCTTTCCCTTCAGCCCAGTCCAGGATCAGCTTCTGCACAGAGACTGTTTTTCCAATGCCAGCGACTCCCTTTGTCAGCACAGTTCTGATGTCTTTGTCTTGTCCAGGTAAAGGTCTAAAGATGTCATTGCATTTGATGGCCGTGTCCTCTGTTGCTGCTCTCCTGGATTGTGTCTCAATCTGTCTCACCTCATGTTCATTACTGATCTCTCCACTCTCACTCTCTGTGATGTAGAGCTCTGTGTAGATCTCATTCAGGAGTGTTGGGTTTCCCTGCGTCGCTGTTCCCTCATACAGACGACCAAACTTCTTCAGCAGATTTGATCTAAACCTGTTGAGGACTTCATGCCTGGAAAATTAAAATACTGCATTATTAAATAAGCTAAGCTAATGTATTCTGTATCATAATCAAATAATCTTTTACAGAAATATTAGACCTGAGATCAGTCTTTATATCTTCACTCTTATAATCTATTGGTTGATCCATAGACGCGTCACTCCTCATAGACACACAGCTGAACTCTGCTTCTGATCTCTTCTGATGAACTGAACTATAACAGAGAGAGATTAAAGTCAATCCTTTGAGTTGCCATATTTAACAAAAGTACATCCTATATTATTTTAAAAATAAAAAACTTTAAAAAATACTTAGTAAGTATAAGACAGCAATGCATCTGAAATGTTCCCAGGTCCAGAAACATGATATCAGTGGCGCAACTTTTTGTGCGCAAAGAAAACAATAACGATTTATTCAACAATTCATCTCCCCAGAGTTACTGTCTTCTGCGTTTTTGTAGAGTATCACAACGCATACGCATGCTTCTCCCTAAGCGTAAACAACACTGATTACGCTTATAACGCTTTCCTCTCAACCGTTAAAAAAAACAGTGCTGATTACATTCTTGGATACTCTCCCAAAATGGTGGAAGACGTAATTCAGGGGAGAACAATTGTTAACAATTTAGGGGCAGCCGTGGCCTAATGAATAGAGCGTTGGACTTGTAACCCAAGGTTCTGGGTTCGATTCTCTGCAGGAATTGTCCACGACTGAGGTGAGACCCTTGAGCAAAGCACCGAACCCCCGACTGCTCCCCGGGTGCCCACTGCTCCAAGTGTGTGTGTGTGTGTCCACTGCTCCAAGTGTGTGTGTGTGTGTGTCCACTGCTCCAAGTGTGTGTGTGTGTGTGTGTCCACTGCTCCAAGTGTGTGTGTGTGTGTGTGTGTGTCCACTGCTCCAAGTGTGTGTGTGTGTGTGTCCACTGCTCCAGGTGTGTGTGTGTGTGTGTGTGTGTCCACTGCTCCAAGTGTGTGTGTGTGTGTGTCCACTGCTCCAAGTGTGTGTGTGTGTGTGTGTCCACTGCTCCAAGTGTGTGTGTGTGTGTGTGTGTGTCCACTGCTCCAAGTGTGTGTGTGTGTGTGTCCACTGCTCCAGGTGTGTGTGTGTGTGTGTGTGTGTCCACTGCTCCAAGTGTGTGTGTGTGTGTGTGTCCACTGCTCCAGGTGTGTGTGTGTGTGTGTGTGTCCAGTGTGTGTGTGTGTGTGTCCACTGCTCCAAGTGTGTGTGTGTCCAAGTGTGTGTGTGTGTGTGTGTCCACTGCTCCAAGTGTGTGTGTGTGTGTGTCCACTGCTCCAGGTGTGTGTGTGTGTGTGTGTGTGTGTCCACTGCTCCAAGTGTGTGAGCACTAGGACGGGTTAAATGCAGAGAACACATTTTACTGCTGGTTATACTCTGTATAATTGTGTATGTGACAAATAAAACATTATTTATTTCTTTCTATCAAATAAATTTTTATTTTTGTTTTGTTTGTGCATAAAAGGTATTTTTCTTAGCTTTGCAAAATTGAAGTTGAGCCACCGATGTTGCATGGACTGTTTTACCGATGTACCAGGTTTCTGGACCTGGGAACATTACAGTTGCGTTGCTGTCTATGGGAGGGTCAAAGAGCTCTCAGATTACATCATAAATATCTTCATTTGTGTTCTGAAGATGAACAAAGGTCTTACGGGTTTGGAACGACATGAGGCTGAGTAATTAATGACAGAATGTTCATTTTGGGGGAAACCAACCATGACAGGGTGTCCCATTTCGTCATTTTAGCTTTCAGAAGGGTGCTCGCGAGTGCCCCCTTCGCACACTTCTGCTAAGCCTGCACTGGGGCGAGCTCTGCGGCATACTTCTACCCGACAGTCAACGCGGCATTACGTCACAAAAGTGTGGATTCAGAGGAAGAACACGAGGGTTTAGGTTGCCATTTGGGACAGGGCCATAAATGTTAAAATATCAGATAAAGATAAAAATATTCATCAGCAATATACAAGAAAACTACCTCGTATATTACAGAAAATACTAGATACACTATTTTGATAATATTAAATGATATGCTATAATTATGTAAAAATGTACCTGAGATCAGTCTTTGTATCTCCACTCTTAAAATATATTGGAGGATCCATAGACGCGTCACTCCTCATAGACACACAGCTGAACTCTGCTTCTGATCTCTTCTGATGAACTGAACTATAACAGAGAGAGATTAAAGTCAATCCTTTACCATATAAGTACATACTCGTATATTATTTAAACAATAACTATAAAGAGCACTTCATGATCACTTAATTTACACTATTTCATAACAAAAGATGTTAAATTGATCTGAGCGCTTTCACAAATGCATGTCTCTGTGTAACACTATACAGTCAGGTCCATATATATTTGGACACAGGCCCAATTTTTTTTTTAGCTGTTGACAAAAACAAATATATTGTCAAATATATTGATTATATTGTCTGCGATTATACATTTTTTGTGTAGCTTTTCAGTGAATGACGGCTCTGTGTAGTAAATGCTGCTCCATCTGAAAGCATGTGATGGAGATGTACTACTGATTACAGAACCGGCTTTACTGAAAAGATGCGCATGACAAGCGCATGCGATTTATCATGCAGCACTAAGAAAGACCCACAAACAAACAACAACTAAAGTCAGCTGCAGTAAAGGCCTGGCAAACATCCCAAAGGAGGAAACACAGTCTCTGGTGAGGTCCATGAGTTCCAGACTTAAGCCAGTCATTGCCTGCAAAGGATTCTCAACAAAATGTAAAAAATGAACATTTTATGTATTTGTCCAATTACATTTGAGCCCCTGAAAATGGGAGACTGTGTATAAAAATGGTTGTAATTACTAATCATTTGGTGTTATTTTTTTTGCTCAACCCCTTGAATTAAAGCTTAAAGACTGCACTTCAATTTCATTTTGATTGTTTCATTTTAATTATATTCTGGTGGCATACAGAGCCAAAATTTGGACAATTACAAGTTTGATTAACATGCGCATCTCGACAGTAAAGCCGGTTTCAAGCTACACAATAATGCGTTGATAATTAAAGGTGATTCGTCAGCGATTACAAACATGATATGTCCTAGCTTGTCATTGAACTACAGCTCTGTGTATTAACTGCCGCTCCATCTGAAAACAGCTGATGGAGATTTACTGCTAATCAAGAAACCGGCTTTACTGTCGAGATGCGCATGTTAATTGAATTTGATTAATCGCACAGCCTTAATATGGACCTGACTGTATATGTTAAAATATAAGATAAAGAAAAACAAATATCTATTAACAATAGGAAGTTCATCATATATTATAGAAAATACTAGATACACTACTTTGATTATATAAAATGACATGCTATTATTATATTTATATAAAATTGTACCTGAGATCAGTCTTTGTATCTCCACTCTTAAACTTCATTGGATGTCCCATAGACGCGTCACTCCTCATAGACACACAGCTGAACTCTGCTTCTGATCTCTTCTGATGAACTGAACTATAACAAAACAGATTTAATCCTGTATGATGATTGTCATTTTATTTTAAGGTCTTAATGTATATTTAATCACAAACACTCCATGAGGAGGCTTTTTGAGCTTTTTAAATAACATATGAATTGTATCTAAAAAAACTCTAGACACAAAAACACGGTGGAGACTCCATCTCCCATCATTGAAGGTGATTTAATACAGTGTTTATTGAAAGTACCTGCATCCTGGAGAAACATCTTCATCTGTGGATGTTTGTGTGTGATCCATGATGAAACAGAATCTGATCTCCAGCACTGACTCTGAATGGAAATGACAAACAAACACAATAATTCATCTGAACGGATCCTGAGAGAAACAGATCATGAGACTCAGATACACAATGTTAGTCGTGTGTTAACAAATGATCAAATAAACCACAGAAACACCAAACACCAATCAAACCACGCTCATCTGCTTGAAAAAGAACATATTAAAACATATAAATATACGTCCTTCAGAAGAAATATGAATGCGGAAGTCACTGTAAAGCACCTGATCATCAGCACTCACCTTATTTACACAGATTCACAAAATCCACCGCCTTTCTATGAAGCAGCTACACGTAAATCATCACTTAGCTTTGAGAAAGTTTCATATGAAATATGAATTCCGTATAAATTTCATATTCCGTATAGAATCGATTCTGACGGTTAACATGGAGAACCATCAACTCTGAACATTTACTTTCACTTTTAGTCACGGGAAACGATGACGCCATCTTCTTCTTCTTCTTCTTCTTCTTCTTTGTTGTTTTAATGGCGGTCGGCATCCAACGTTAAGGTGCATTACCGCCCCCTACTATACTGCAGTGTGGGTCTGAGTCAACAACCTCCCAGATAACACACACAAACCTATACAAAAAAATAAAATCCTCTTTTAAATTCTGTTAATAAGACCAGTTCTTCTCAGATAATTTAATACACATTATGACCATTAAGTATATATTTAATGATAATTTCTAGAGAATTGATTTCTTTAATATTTCTCTTTCTGTGATGTACTTTTGACAGTGACATGTATGTGTTTCACTCATTCCTCCTCTTGACAATGATCACATAAGCCAGTTGGATGTTTCCCAATTAGATGTGATGTTTTATTTAAACCTGTGTGGCCCATTCTCAATCGTGTAATTATACCTTTACATACCCTCCTACATTCTTTCTTCTGAATTATATATTAATGTCTACTTGTTACTTCCCTGTCCCAAGTATATTGCCATTCCCCTTTATTATATTATTCTGAACTATTTTTATATTATTCATATATTTCATATATGCAAACTTGCCTGTTCTTTGATGATATCGACTTATTGAAACCAATGCTGAACTGGAATCTGAACATATAATTACTTCCTTCGTGTCACGTTCCTCTATCCAGTACAGGGCAGCAATTATAGCCATCAACTCTACTGTAGATATTGCCAAGTGATCTGTAGTTGTTTTCTTCATTGAAATACCTAATTCTGGTACAAAAACACCAAAACCCATCTTTCCTGTCTCCATACTCATAATTCTATCTTCTATTATCCCTGACATATTAGTGATATTCATATAATCCCATATAATCAAATCAACCAAAACTAAAGGAAATAACCATGGTGGGGTTACTGCTAATGGCACTGCTTCATTAAATAATTTATTATTCAATCACATCTCTTTAGCCACTTCCATACTATCCCATCCAAACAAAAATGGTTTTGTCTTTCCCATATTCCCAACTTGGGATAATGACTTTATTCCTGGATTCTTATTAGTTTTATAAGCTCTACTACATACCCTTAATGCTTGGGCTTGAATAACTTCTATTTTTTCAGAACAGACTTGGAAGCTCTTCCATATATGAAACACCCATAGTCTAAAACTGATCGAATCAATGCTACATATATGTTTCTTAACCCATTTCTACTAGCTCCCCAATCAGTTCCAGACACACATCTCATTACATTGATACTATTTTGCATTTGTTGACTATCTGATTAAAATTATCGTTCCACGTTCATCTTGTGTCAAGCCACATCCCTAAAAATGTAAATGACTTTACCTGCTCAAGTTTCTGCTCATACATTTTAATTTCTATATCACTTATTTTTTTCCTAGTAAACAATACATTTTGTCTTTTTAACTGATAATTTAAATCCCATGAATATGACCATTCCTCCACCACATTTACAGCTTCTTGTATCCTTTACTTAACATGTTCAACATTCCTTCCTTTCTCCCAAAGAGCTCCGTCATCTGCAAATAACGATTGCCCTGAAATTACCTTGAATATGAGAAAAATATCATTAATATAATGCCGTCTTCCTATTGTGCAGCTGTAGTGCTTAAGGGGGTGTCTTTAAACTCCACACACGGTGGGAAAACGTTTGTGATATCAAATCATTCGTTCACATAACGTACACGTTTTAGTATACAAAATTATTTAAAAATCATTAAAAGGAGCAGGGTTCATTAAGTAATCATAGTTGTGTATGTTTCAATGCTCAGACTTCTTCTGACCAGCATAAACACATGCTTCACAACAACATCCCATAAACACACAATTTGCATTTGAGGACCCGTAGATCCTTCATTTATAATGAAAATAATGTATTTGACAGACAGACAAATAAATAAATGAATGCACTAGCAAAGATATTAAACATGTCTTTCATTAATCCTAATGTCACAGTATGATGTATCAAAAGCTCCCGGAGATAAATGATCAGACAACAAAAGTCTATTTAAAACTTAGAGTCTACAAAATACACTAAACAGAACTAATTTGCCTTGTCCAAATACCCACACTTGCGATCTTTGCACTTGACCACTTGACAACGTATATGACGTGTTTCCTGTGTTTGACCAAGTGAGGATGAAGAACACAAGTGATGCGTAACGATTTAAACTTTGATCCAATAATTAGAAAAACTAACAATAGATGTAATATGTGGTTACAAAGAGATTTATCTTTGCAGGGGAGGGTCCTTTTGTCCAAGGCGGGAGGAATTTCCAGGTCAGTGTATGTTTGCTTATCACTTGATTTACCTTCTAAAGTAGTTCAAAAGTTGGACAAATCACTCTTCGACTTTATTTGAAAAGAAAACCACATTATTTGAGAAAAGAGATATTATGCAATTTAAAGGACAATGGGGGCCTGGAGGTATTCAATTATTAAACAATAAACAATGTATTTAAAATTAATTGGATTACGCAGTACTTAAAAAAGAAAGATAATATGTGGAACACTTTCCCAAACTTTCTGTTTAAGTCAGTCGGTGGTCTTGAATTTTTGTTAAAATGTAATTATTGTATTGACAAAATTCCAGTAAAACTTGCAAGATTTCATAAACAAGCTCTCATGGCGTGGACATTGGCCTATAAACACAACTTTTCCCCTAGAAGATATTATATCTGGAATAATAGAGATATTTTATATAAACACAAATCACTTTTTTTAAATGTATGGTTTGAAAATAATATTTTTTTGGTGAGTCAGTTGATGAATAGTGAAGGAGTCTTATTATCATACACAGAGTTTCTTGACTAATTTAAAATCCCAATTAGACCCAGAGAATATGCCATTGTAATGGATGCTTTACCCAGTAAGGTATTATGTCCTTAAAAATGACTGTAATGAAACCCCTAATCTAGATTATATAACTAATTCAATTTTTATTGGAAATATTAATATTTTACAAAACAACATACCAAATAAATATATTAGAAATTAAGTAAATTATGTTACATATCAGTAGTAAGTACCATACACCAACTGTCAAAATTGATTGATTGACAGGTGGGCGGGGCTTCCGGTATAGGGACGGGACTTCCGGTATAAGGCGGGACTTCCGGTGTAGGGTGTGACTTCCGGTGTAGGTGGGACTTCCTGTATAGGTGGGACTTCCTGTATAAGGCGGGACTTCCTGTATAAGGCGGGACTTCCTGTATAATAAATCATGTTATCATGACAGTAGGTTTTGATGTTTTTGACAGGAGGTTTTTGACCTATTGACCCTGCAATAATAAATCATGTTATTGACAGTAGGTTTTGATGATTTTGACAGGTGGTTTTGATGGTTTTGATGTTTTGACAGCAGGTTTTGATGTTTTTGATGATTTTGACAGAAGGTTTTTGTTTTTGAAGGCAGTATAATAAATCATGTTATTGACAGAAGGTTTTGTCTTTTGAAGACGCTGTTATCAGGAAATTCCCCTCCCACCCGCCGCATCCCATAGCAGTGTATATAAATGGGTCAGTGTGTTCTACATCAATCAGAAAGAGAAAACATGAGCTACATGAGCATGGACTGTTTATCGTCCCCTAAATCCCCAGAGGCGGGGGTGAGCAGCAGGACGACGGACAGTCTGATGGCCAGTCTGACTATGGCACCGAGAAAACCTTTTGGTCACGTCCGTTTGACAAACTTTCTCCATGAACTTTCGGAATGGACTAAAGGTGAATTTATGATGAGCAGTAACCGTGTATTTGGGTACAAATTTCATAAATCAACTCGAGTTGTTATACTCTACACCACCAACGACGCAGGCGAGTTTCAGCCCGGGGAAGACGCGTGTGTTGTATTTCCTGAAAAAGACTGGTCATTATTTTACAAATTTGTCTGGAAGGATCTGAACAGCGGCGGCGAAGAGCCTTTATACATTTCAGAGTGGGACGGGGTAGCCCCGAATGTCCGGTACCGCGTGGTAGGTGACCACGCTAAAAAGAACCCAGATGATTCTGTCTACATATTCTGCTGTAAAGACAAGAAAAAGCTCAACAAAAATCGGTCAGGGGTCGTCCTGCCTAACGAGCATAACGATCTGTATGAAATGCAATTTTTTGTTCAAGTGGCGCGATCTGGATCTGCTGGCCGGTATTTTTTCAATAATAAACACGATGTTCATATGGTGCGAGCTGCATGACGGCTACAACAAAATTAAAGTGCAGCTGTTCCACCCTGAGAGATGCGTGCGCAGCAGTACATACGCACGCTATTCCGCCCCCATTTACTACGGACATCTGGAAGCTCGCCGGTCAGACCCTCCCAGGCGTCGTTTATAAACCATGGCTGCAGTGCTACGACGTCCCCGCCCCTTTACTACATTTGCCATAAAGTCAGTGACCAGACCCTCTCAAGCAGCATTTATAAACCATGGCTGAAGACGGCGCTTCATTACCCGCTCATGTGTGTAGCTGCGGCATCTCCTTCGGCAGCATTCTCGACCCTCCTGACGACAACGCAAGCGACCATTGCCTGACTTTCCCCCTTGGACCATCGGACCTCCACAAAGATTGGGAATCGGACCTCCAAAACGACTGGGGTCCGGCTAACATCGTCAACCCCTCCGAAGACTGGCTGGATAAATTGGGCTCAGACTTCGGATCACACAACCTGACTTACCTTCCCATCGCTAAAGCCGCTCTCGACACTAAAGCCGGTCTCGACGCTACAGACGGATGTTTCAGCGACGTCGGATTCAAAATCATAAAAGCAGCGACCGTGGTGCTGCTGGAACATCTCATCGGCGATAAGCTGAAGGACGACTGCGAGGGGTGTGCGATTGACCATCCTAGCCAGCTGCAACATTCCTGTCTGTTTGACCCTCCCAACTTCTACTTCGACACACACTTTGACGAGCTGTCAGGCAAGCTGTTTAAGCCCTTTTTTCATTCCATCATCGGTATTCTCCTAAACCGCTGTGGGTTAAAATCTCACCCCCATCATATCCAAGGAACAGTCGGGACTATTCTGCACGAATTAAAAGACGAACCATTCATAGTTGCCAAGCTAGAAGAAATCAGGCTGAAACTTCTGGACAAACCCTGCAAGGAAATAGTCTACGACGTCGTTGATCTCTGGCAAGGTCTTTCAATTGTGAATGGCGAGTGACAAAGTCAGCTCCAGCATGGGTGTAGCCTCTAGCCTAAGGAGCTGTATGGAATTCATGTTTAAAGAGCATTACAGACGGCAGATGACTGCGCTGCTGTATAAGATTATTGCGGACGCAGCCCACCCCGATATTCCAGTTGACCACAACACTACGCGTCAGGCAAATCTCAAGAAAAATATGGTGTTAATAAGAGGACTGGCTAATTCATGGGACGATTTGACGGATAAATGTGTTGATGGTACCGACCCCCCTGATGTAATGATAAAAGAGGTTCTAGATATGATGATTGAATCACAATGTACGATCGAAATCACCGATGTGTTGTGTACTTCTACCTATGTGGCGGATGTATGTACTGAGTTGATCTTGAATGAAAGCGATTATGATGAAATTAAAAAACATGCCGATATTCATGAGACCGTTGACAAAATTGTCGTAATGTATGTTGATTACATCCTAGACAAAAACATGATGGCCTGCCGCGACTTTCTTTTCTGGTTAGACTATCATTGATGTCATTATTACTAACTATTTGCTACATTATTCTTTTTACTAACCATTCTTAGTTAGTGTGTTGTATTATATCCATTTTTACTTTACGTGTATCATTTTACTTAGATTGTATTAATACCATTTACTTAGATTTTGCATGCATCCTGTAACGTTTTTTTAATAAAAGATTGATTCAAACTACTTGTACGCGTTATTCTTTTGCATCGGTTGAAACGACAGCATGTCGGAGCTCATGAAAAAGGCTTATTATACACCGTCCAACCCCGGCTCTCTAGGGGGTAAAAAAACTATTAAAATACGCCGTCTTAAAAGATAGCGGCGTCCGTCTAAGCGATAAAGAGGTTTCAGAATGGTTGGCTGGTGAGGATGCTTACACATTACACAAAACAGCACCTATAAAATACAAACGAAATAGAGTGGTTGTGTACGGGATCGATACACAGTTCCAGGCCGATCTTGTCGACATGAGTGCCTACGCCAAGGATAATGACGGTCATAAATACCTACTGACATGCATAGATATATTTAGCAAGTTCTCATGGGTTCGAGTTTTGAAGAATAAGAGCGGCATTGAGGTTACTAAAGCGTTCCAGTCTATACTCAAAGAGGGTCGTGTGCCTCAGAAATTGCAGACGGATCAGGGAAAGGAATTTTTTAACAAACATTTTCAAGATGTGATGAAAAAGCACGACATTAACCACTTCGCTACCGCTACGGATTTGAAAGCCAGTGTCGTGGAATGATTTAATAGAACATTAAAAAGCTGCATGTGGAGATTTTTAACGGCTACAAATTCCCGCCGATACATAGATGTTTTACAAGACATTATTCAAGGGTACAACACCAGTTATCACCGAAGTATCAGAATGAGACCCGTGGACGTCGACAAAGTAAATGAGGGTCAAGTGTTTCAAAACTTGTACGGCGATATAAAGAAGCAGAAGAAGACCGTATTTAATTTCAAAGTCGGCGACGTCGTCAGGATTTCTAAAGTGAGAGGCCCGTTCGCCAAAGGTTATGAGCAGAACTACACGGAAGAATTTTTCACCGTATCCTCGTGTATTCCACGTCAACCCCCGGTCTACAGACTCAAGGATTATGATGGCGATGTCATCGAGGGTTTTTTTTATGAAGAAGAGCTGCAAAAAATAATTGTGAGTAAAAACAAATCTTTTAAGGTGGAAAAGATTTTAGGTCAGAAAAAACAAGGGAAATCTACGCTTGTTTTAGTGAAATGGCTAGGATGGCCTTCAAAATTTAATAGTTATATAGATAAAAAAACTCTGCTGGACTTGCAATCTCCTTAAAACGCACCGTCATTAACGGATGAGACCATACGAGCGAAGGACCGTCATGGAGGATCACGGGTTCTACGTCACGTTGCCGTGCAATGCGTCGTCGTCGGTTTATCCTGAAAATATATCCAGCTATACAACCAGATTGGCTAAAGCTATAAACTTGAAAGAACAATGGGAAGTCGGACTCGCCGAAATCGAATATCCTAGAAGTTGGTACAACTTTAATGACGAAGATGGGCATTTCATCCTACATACGGCTCCGGAACCCCCGGATAGCAATCCCTCAAATATAGTTTTTTCTATAATTACAAAATTATACATAAGCGGAGGGTACTACGCAAACATTCGTGCGATCCTCCAGGCTATAAATCAACTCATCGCACCAGCGGCCGTATTGAATCATGACGAATTAAAAAACAAGGTGTATCTGACCGCGAAACCCAACATTTCAGTGAGTTTCCGGGGAAGACTCGCCACTATTTTAGGAATGACGCTAAAACCTCTCGGAGGTTTAAACTATCATAAAGAACCCGATTTTACCGCAAACGTCATCATGTACGCTCCTCATCAATGCGATATCAACGCAGGGTTCTACACAATGTACGTTTACACTGACATCATCCAATACCAAGCGGTCGGAGATTCTTACGTTCCCCTTTTGAGATGCGTACATATAACGGGTAAAGGCAACGACGTGGTCATTGCTAGATACGACAACCCCCATTACGCATCGATCAGCAAGGATCACATCACCAGCATCGTCATAGAGTTGAAGGATGATCAAAACCACGAAGTACCATTTTCTTACGGGAAAGTCATCGTAAAACTACACTTTAAACCAAAAAATATTTCTATTCTTTAAAAATGGTTTATTATGGACCCGGAGAGCCCGATACCGTGGACTATGTGAGCTATTACCAAAATCAGGCCGGCTGCGGTTTACCGGGTTATTCGGGATCGGGAGTTATGTACGGTGCGGGGTTAGGAGGCCTATTCAGAGGGCTGTTCAGGATGGCCGTACCGTTGTTAAAAAGAGGATTTAGCTTCGCGAAACCACACCTAAAATCGGCAGCTAAAAATATAGTATCCGACGTCGTCTCAAACGTTTTGACGTTTGACGGGTTCAAAGCTCAAGACGGGTCCGGTCTGATGGTCATGGCACGTAAGAGAATGTCTAAACCGCCGGGTGTGAGGAGGCGTGGTCAACGGGCAGCGCCGAAGAAGAAGAAGAAAACAGTGCGCGGATCAAACAAGCGCTCACTCGTACGCAGAAAGCGTAAGAGGTCTGTCAGTCGAAACGTGTCGATCAAGAGAGCCACAAAATCCATATTCTAACATGGCGCTACTGCATCGCATGTCGGGAGAATGCATCAAGTCCGAGCTGGACTTATTTTCGGTCCCGCTGACACAGACCGTTATTGAGAAAAACGGCTATTTAGAAGTAGCCCCATTATCGGCCATATCGGGCTCTGCACCATTGGAATTTTTTATCGCAGGCAACGGCGATGATTATGTGGATCTCAATAACACGATGCTCTATCTACGGGTGAAAATCACGAGACCTAACGGGGAAGAGATTGCACACCCTGCGAAGGTGGGTCTAATCAACTACCCCGGAGCCACTATATTTTCACAAGTCGACGTGACCCTCGGCGATCGTCTGATTTCTCAGAGTTCGAGCACTTACCCTTATCGCTGTATCATCGAGAGTCTGATCAACTACGGTAAAGATACGTTGGAATCTGTCTTCAGCGCTGGATTGTTCCATAAAGACACGGCGGGTCACATGGATGTTCAAGACCCCGCAGGCCATAACGCAGGGTTGTCGAAGAGATCGGGTTACACCAGCGAAAGCAAGGAGGTGGAACTACTTGCCCCCATACACAGCGATATATTCTTCCAAGAGAAACTTATGATAAACGGGGTTGATATCAAGATACGACTTATTCAAGCAAAAGATGAATTCTGTCTGATGAGGGCCGACGATGTGGCTTACAAATTAAATATAGTGTCCGCATCCCTATTTGTCAAGAAAGTTACTGTATCACCACCGGTGAGACTGGCTCACGCTCAGACGTTACTCTCGGCAACGGCCAAGTACCCTGTCGATAGGGTCAGTCTAAAATCGTTCTCCATACCGGCCGGCTCTCGTGTTTCGAATCAGGAAAATCTGTTTTTAGGAACGCTACCAAAGTCTATCGTCATTGCCATGGTCGACAACGACGCATTCACCGGTTCCTACACAAAAAATCCATTCGCGTTCAAACATTACGATCTGGAATTCTTAGCCGTCTACGTCGACGGTCAACAATATACCTCCAAGCCTCTACAACCTAATTTCGAAGCTGGTTGGGCAGTACGAGAATATAATCAGTTGGTGATGACGACCGGGAGACACCTTAAAGACCAACCGCTCTGTATTGGCAGGAATGATTTCCTGAACGGATACACACTTTACGCATTTAACCTCACGCCGGATGAAGAGTGCGGTCAGCACATTTCCCTCATCAAGTCCGGGAATATCAGAGTCGAAGCTCGTTTCAGAAAACCACTGCCGAATACCATTAATTCAATTGTTTATGCAGTATTTGACAGCATCATTGAATTGTCTAACCGCCGCCAGGTACTGATAGACTACTATTGAGATGAACACACTGCAACTCACCGCCATCATGGATAAAATTACATGCAGGACTCATTTTCTCGGCGTTCTACCGAGCGATCAACTACCCAAAAAACCCATAAGGATCTTACCGTCGGCCTGTATCATTAACACTCACCCTGCTAGGCTACCAGGTGAGCACTGGATCGCCGTTTATTTAACCCAAGACGGGCCCCCGTGTTTTTTCGACAGCTTCGGCAATCCGCCCAACAGCCATCGCTTTCCAACCACCATCAATAACTTTCTAGCAGCCAACGACGCCGACGTATTATATTCCGACAGACGAGTCCAGGATTATTCATCGGATACCTGCGGTCAGCACTGTGTGTTTTTTCTATATCATTTAGCCAGTGGATTATGGAGCTTATAATATGACAAAACTATTTGAATTTGAATTGTGTAAATTTGAATTATTGACAAGTGTCATTTAACAAAACTGAATATTATGTGTAATTTAACATAGTTCTGAATTAGATTTTTGTTTTACTCGAATATTGAACATTTCAAGTTTAACACAATTGAATTTTTTATGGCAGTTTTTTAATAGACGTATTTTCAGACAGCGGATTTTTTGTTCTGAAATCTTTGACTGCAAATATCTTTTTTTTTTTTAAATACAAATTCGTTTTTAAAAATACAACTTCAAGTTTTCAAGTTTAAGAAGAAATTCGGAACATCAAATTCAATATTTAAAATTCAAAACGCAGAAATTCAGAGCATACAGAAAGTAGGTCAGAGGTCTTCCAGAGGGAAGAGTGGATGATCTCCGAAAAGTCGAACGAAGCGTTTACTACGAGTCTGTGACCGGGAGGGGACATGTTCTGTTAACTTAGGCTAGTTTTGTCCTGGCCACAACATATAAACTCATGGGAGTGTGATTAAATGTCGTGGCCACGAGATCGTTTTGTCGAGGTGATCCTGGAATCGCCACGCCGCTGCCGCTGCCGCTTTCTCTCGTAGTGGAAGTGTTTTGTGCGGTCTCGGGCCAGACATTGCCATAGTTACATAATGGAAATTTTAACTGATCGTCTTTTTCCAAAAAGTTTTTTATATATGTAACGGATGTATGTCAGTAAGGGCTGTGTGTAAACCTCGCTCTCCTGACCTCAAAAAGAGGCGCTCTAGCGACAGATGCTGCAGGCTGTAGCCTTTGGCGTTCCTTGTTAGAGCGCCCACCTCCCGCGCCGGAATCCCGGGTTCGCGACCCGCTCGGAGCAAGAACGAGTTAGGATGGTCTGGACCTGGGAGGGTTACATATATAATTGTTTAAATATATATTATTATTATTATTGGTTATAGCCTACAGCCAACTGTAAATGCCGATAATGCTTTGATTATGCTATATTAATAACGGGAATTGTTTACTGGAAGTGCAGTTTAAAGGTTAAATTGAACATATATTTAAATTAGTGGTGGGCCGTTATCGGCGTTAACGTGCTGCGTTAACGCGAGACTCTTATCGGCGATAAAAAAAAATATCGCCGTTAATCTATTCTCAAAGTTGGGTTGGGAGCTGGGTCTATATTACGCAAGCTATGATGACTTTCACCCTGATATTTTAGCGCGGATGTATACCTAGCCGAATTGCACTGTAGGGGGCGAGAACGAGTCTTCGAACTAGAGGCTCGCAGTCCGTGATGGACAGATTGTTAACGGCTGGTCTATGTGGTAATACAATCGGGCAGGACATCCAAACGCTCAGCTATCATTCATCAACCTCAAATATGGCTTTTCATCTGAAAGATGTATGTAGTAGCAACTTTACATGGCCGCTCAATATGATGTTAACCTAGAGAAATGTGCGCTATTGAAGTGTTTGTGTGGAAGCGCGTTTGCGCAGGACAGGCTCCGGTGCGCTCACTTGCTCTTACATCTCCGTCATTCTTGGTCATACAGATAAAAGTAGCCTAATACATCTTTCGAATCTGTAAAGACTCTACGTTTATTTGTGTGCACTCAGAATAACAACGAAACGTTGCGCTTTTAAGCAAACAGGATGCGCTTTAGGTCATGTGAACTTGAGTATTCACTCCCGTGTCACCCTCTGCTTCGAACCTGTGTGTATGCCTAACGTTACTGTGAAATTACCACATCAGACGTGACGTGCTAACATGGATGCAGCTATGAAGCCGCCGGGTTTGGTTCAGGGAAAATGTATTTTTAAGAAGCTTCCCAATGGAAACTGTAAACAGTTCATCACGACCTCTTATGTAAGCCTACAGTTCAAAATTCATGTTTAACTGAATAAACAGTTAGTAAACACAAGTACATCTTATTGAACATAGTTTATTTTCATCACCAATTATCATAGTAGAACAGCTTTCTCAAACAGTTTGTGATGCATTTTGGAAACAGGAGATGAGCACCTGGTCTAATGCGCCACCTGGCTTGAGAAACCCGTTCTCAAAGACTTACTTTTAGTCATTATTTGGGTAGCACACATATTCTGAATGCCTTTGGCAGAATTCAAATGAGCCATTTTAATCTAGATTAATCTAGATTAATTCCAAAATTAATCTAGATTAATCTAGATTAAAAAAAATAATCTATGCCCACCCCTAATTTAAATTTATTTCAGCTAATTAATAGACTGTTATAAATATAGTGTTTCGTTGAGGAATTAATAATTTGTGTAGTCATTTGTAAAAACACAACACGCTCGTTGTCACATATGGGTGTATAAACAATCATAAATTCAAAACTTAATTGGCATAAGCGCTTACAATATTTGCAAAATATGGAAGCATATTAATAATTATACAGAATGTTAATTTGGTAAAGCTCTACACGAATTGAAAGGGAAATAAGCATATATAACAATAAACATAAAAAATGTAACCCTAACCAGTTAATATAATAATATAATTATACAAATATGAAATAAAAAGACACGATCAGTAAACAGATTTACAACGCTGTGGGATGCGGGATGGAGAAAAATGTTTTATCCATCACTGATAATCCCAGGTTGCTATGGTTACGCAGTTTTATTTACACATTAAACTCGTGGACACATAATTACACTCCCACGAGTTAATATGTTGTGGCCAGGACAAAACTAGCCTAAGTTAACAGAACATGTCCCCTCCCGGTCACAGACTCGTAGTAAATGCTTCGTTTGACTTTTCGGAGATCGTCTACTCTTCCCTCTGGAAGACCTCTGACCTACTTTCTGTACGAATTTCTGCGTTTTGAATTCTAAATATTGAATTTGATGTTCCGAATTTCTTCTTCATCTTGAAAACTTGAAGCTGTATTTTTTAAAACTGTATATTTGCAGTCAAAGAATTCAGAACAAATATATATATTTTTTAATTGTGTTCAATTTCAAATGTTCATTATTCGAGTTTAAAAAAATTAAATTCATGTAAATTACACATAATATTCAGTTTTGTTAAATGACACTTGTCAATAATTCAAATTTACACAATTCAAATTCAAATAGTTTTGTCATATTATAAGCTCCATAGTGGATACGACTATAACCATGTGATGAAACTATACACCGATGATTATATTAAAAATGATAAAATGGTGTCCCTATTTGTGAAGAGATTAAGACCGTATGTTTGTAATGATAAAATGTTTTCCTGCGTTCACTGTGTGCAGACATGTCTGACATATAAATAAAAAAATCTTAAAACCATTATATTTTTAATCATCTTTTTATTTAATCATAAGATACATATTAATGTACACACACACACACACACACACACACACATGAAAGGATTCGTTAAAATTCCAACCATTGTCTTGGATCGATAGTCGGGGATTTAAACACAGAGTCTTCGGACTCTGGAAACACGGAGCGTGAATGTCTTCGTGCTCTTTTAGAAGGTCTGGCACGGGGCGGGGTGTCGGGTTTACTCTTTAGAGATTTAATTGTGCTCCTAACCTGTTGATTCGGCACTGTAGAAAAAGGGATGTTTAATTCGGCAAAGGCACGTAGAAACTCTGACCATCCTACAGGTCTCCGGTTATCATGAACCTTTTGCGGGGCCGTGACATTTTTTAACAAATCGACCATGTGTGAGCCTTGTATGGCTTTACCCCTGAACACAAACTCCCCCGATTCGTTCCACGCGCTTAGTCCTTTAGCTTTAGACATCTTTTCTAATATGTATCTGCTGTTTTTCACACTTCTCGAAGGTACATTCTTCAGAACTTCATCCACCACATGTTCCTCAGCACCGTCGTCTTCGACGCTAGCCACGGTCGGTACTTCATCTTTATGAGTGGGGTCGGGTAACGACTGCGTTAAAACACCGCTCTCGCGATCGCCTTGTTTAACGATGGTCAAAAACCTGCTCAGGGTATTTGTGTAAAGTTTTGCTTTTTCGTACGGGTTCAAATCAGTGCAGAGTAAAATATTTCTCATGGCGACGTCCAAATCGTTTTCCACGCTCTGTTGAATAGTCTCGCAAACATTTTCAGTTCTCGCCTTATCCAGTTGATGCTGCGGGACTAAATACATCTTCTCGGCGTACTCCATCCTATCTGTTTGCTATCAAGGTCGAAAGAAAGGGTACGGCAACGCTCAGGAGCGGTAAAAGGAATCCACCCTTCTGGTTGAAGACTCGTTTCTTTGCCGCTATGCCGATTTTTTTATCGGCTACAAATTTAATTTCGGCTTTTCTCTTTTTCAGTTTTCGGTACTGTTGCGGATTGACCGGAATAGTCCCGTAGAGGATGTTAAGCGCCACTTCACACAGCGATAAAATGAATTTGTCGGACGCCGATTGTAAAATAAGACGCCATTGTTTAGGAGATGCTTTATGTAGCAGTTTTAACACCGGCAGATGTTTACAAAGTCTGGCGGACATGGTGATTTGATCACGTTCTTCTTCTTTTTTTCGGGATATAAACCACTTGACGGTCGGAAAGCAATCCTGTTCTGAGACGGTACTGCTCGGGAGTTTTTGCTTTATAGTCTATCATTATGTAGCCGAAAGGTTGGTTGACCGCATCGTGGTAACACTCCATAAAGTATTTTGTGTTTCCGGGGTACATTTGGCGTCCTAGCATCGCTACTTGATTGACGTCCCGAGGATTTTTAAACAGAATCATATAATTGGCGTTTAAGCTGATGGTTCGGCTGGATTTACCCTGTACAAATAAATTTTGCACTATATAAATAGCGCTAAGATTGCGGTGATGGACGTACTGCGTAAACACCCTTTGAAGCTCCGAATTTGCGCTGGCTTGCTGCATCAAATCATCCACGATGAGAAGATTTGGTTTAGTGACGGGTAGCAAATCATCATCATTCAGACTCTCTGGTATTCCTTGCACAAATTTAATGTCGTACAATTTAAGCACATCATCGTACAAAGGCTGCCAACAATCATACAACCAAACAATGTTTTCAATTTTCTTGGAAATTAAATTCAAACCTTTTTCCAACAAAAGTTTCACAAAATAAGACTTTCCAGAATTGGACGGTCCGCTTATAACACAACTAAATGGATGTTGTAGTCTGAAATCAAAACATAACTGTCAACCAGACCAATCAGGGTTTCCAGGCAGATGGCTTGGGAATTTTTAGCATTCAGCGTTATCCCCTTAGCTTTCATACACACTTTCCCTTTGGACGTCTGGAAACCGTACGATTTAGGGCCGCTAGCGCAAAACTCCGTAATAAAATCCCCATCGTCTATTACGCACGTCAGCTCGCCCAAATGATCACCCTGAGGCGGCTCCCAGTCGCCGTCCCTAGACACGAACACGACGCTGTCTGTGTCCGAGTAAAGAAGACGGTCACCGAGTCTGTCCATCAATTCGTACAATTCCAGTCGGGCGTGTGCCATGGTGAACGCACCAATAAACACGTTAACGTCGCGACGCTTACAAACATCCTCTTTGTTGGGTTTATGCTGGACGAGAGCCACGTCGTCTGAGACGAATGAGAAATACGACAAGGTGTCGGTATTACCGAAAACGATTCTGGTGAAATCTTCGGGCTCGCTCACCAGAGTCGTTTGAGGTAAGTTTGGTCTTAAAGAGAACCTACCCCACAAGCTGTTCAAAATAAGTTTGGTGATCGCTCTCTGGGCAGCGTTGTGCTTGATCTTTTCGGGGTCGAGTTGAATCCCCTCTTTTTCAAAATATTTGTGAATGTAAGTTTCTCTCTCAGCGTCCGTGACAACATTCGACGGGTAACCCGACGCTTGTTGTTTCAACCGCAAAAACGTTTTGACGTATTCGACAAACAACGTGTCTGACTGTTGTGGAAAATGCCAAACCTCGTCAATCTTGGCTACCACATAACCCTTCTCGATGGCTTTTAAAAGCTCAATGGATACCCAGGAGCCGGAGAGTGATCTTTCCTCATCCGTGTGGGTACAGCTCGTGGTCTGGTTTTGATCGTGAGCGCAGGTTCGGCATAACGGAAACATGAGTTTTCCTTGGCATCTGTAAGGGAGAACAGGATGCAGTAATTTGCGGGGAGGGTACACGGTCGCTTTGATAAGCCTGTAATAATTTTCAATCGGTTCAAAATTGTTGAAAATGATTTCTGGATGTTCAATCGGGTAGCTTTTCCTAGCCTGGCAGAAGGGGTAGAGGCTGGTGAAATCGAGATACCTTATTTTCTCATCTCCGCTCACTTTGTGATAGAGTTTATAAGCGTTAGTGCGCCCGCCAAACAGGGTGTCACGAGGGTTCAGTCTCTCTGGGGCGGAATAACCGGTCATAAATTCTATCACAGAGGGATCGGTCTTT
This sequence comes from Oxygymnocypris stewartii, assembly GCA_003573665.1. Classification (NCBI taxonomy): domain Eukaryota; kingdom Metazoa; phylum Chordata; class Actinopteri; order Cypriniformes; family Cyprinidae; genus Oxygymnocypris; species Oxygymnocypris stewartii. The sequence continues at coordinate 110,514 of QVTF01005977.1, read as the reverse complement.
TTCATGTCGTTCCATTCACATTCCCAAAGAACCTCGATTTGCAAACCGTACGCGTTCTGCAGAATTTCGATCTTATCGTCAAACTGTCTCCTGAGAACCCCATAGGGTACTCCCGACACGGGGTGAGACTCATGGGGTTCAAAGCGGCAGCAGTGCCCGTGGAAGATGCACCCTGCGTATTCTAAGCCGTGCCGCACACCGTCCTGCTGGTAGTAGCCGTGTAAAAAGTACTTACCGATCGATACTTCGCCGTGGTTTATGGCGTGGTGAACGTCCACATTTCAAGTCTTTTTGACATACTCGAGCCATTCGATCGAGCCGCTTGAGTAGGACTTATTCTGATCGATGTACGCTTTGTTATGCATGAGAGCGAGCGTGTTTCTGCCGAGATAATGTATTTTAAAGACCCCTATCGAGCAGCCGGCGAGCGTCGCGAAGCCAAAAGGGTCAAGTCCGGCGCATTGCATGAATGCCTCCCGGTATTTCATGCAACCTTCGCGTAATAAGACGACGTCGTTAACGCCGTACGCGTACAGTTCTTTCCTGAAGTCAAACCACTTGCCCTCAACTGTGCTGTACCACGCATCAAACTTTTCACGGTCTTTATCCGACATGTTATCGTAGTTGTAGAACTTTTTGTCAGGGTATGGTCCGAAATAGTTCTCGTTTTCCACCCTGTTGAAAAGATGGGGGAAGTAGCCTTTTTCAGTCGTCGTTAAGTCTAACGCTACGGGCATTTTGGCAAGGGCCATTGGAAAAAATGAGTAACTATCGATGTATCGTTGGCCAAACGATTCGTCGTACATGAAAATTATTTTACATCCTTGCATTATGACCTCAATAGCAATCCCGGCTTTGGAAAAATACTCGAGAATCAGAAAGGCGTCGAATCTGGAGGCGTAATGAGCTATGAAGCAGCAGCCATTATATCGGGGGTGTCTGAAACGGTTGATTAGCTTAGCGATGCAGTCGGTACCCTCAGCCGTAAATTTCTTCCCTTTGAATGTGATTGCGCAAACAAAATTAGCCACGTGTCTACCGTTTTCGTAACGCGTTTCAAAATCGTAGAAGATGTATTTCTCGCATGGCTCCTTAGGCTCTAGGGGCTGTATGAAGCATTGGTGTGATCCCTGGCCCGTCAGACGTTCTCGACAATGGACACATTTGTCCGGGGCACATATGTGTTTTGTTTTCTTGTCACCCGCTTTAACGTAGTAACGCCAGCCGCATAGTTTGCAGTATTTGATAATATCACAGGAGGGGGATTCTTGACCGGGAGGGGGGTTCTTTTTATGCATTTCGAAGCAATAGCTCGATTTACAGTAACGCAAACAATCGGGGCAATGTATGGTTCTTTTAGGGAACCTGTGACATTCAGCGTCAAAACAGACATTGCAGGCTTGCTTACATCGATGGTCTCTGCGGGTGGTGTAACTTTTGTAACAAAATTGACAGACGTATGACGAACCTAAGAACCTGGTCAGATTCATTATCATGTAGTAATGATCATCATGTAGATAGAGGAACACCGTTTTAGGGTGGAGTTCGTCACAATTTTTGTACGTTTCTAAGACCATGGCATTCAATCTGTGAAATACAACGATTTTAATGCCTAGTGCTCGTTCAAACGAAGCTATGTCGCTAAGAGCGATTCGGTCTTGAATTGAGAAGCCGACGCTGTTTTGGATGGTGACAGCCAGTTTTTCTAACTCACTCTCGGGTAGTTGGGGGTTAAGAAAACGAGCGAGACAAATAGAGAAACACAATTGATTTGACAAATTTATGGGACAGAACAAATTCGTCTTTTTTTTGGATTACCTGATCAACGGCCAGATCTGTAAGTTTACGTCGTCGACCACCTCCTTGTCTGTTCATGGCTAAGGTAGCGTCGATCTCGACAGCGTCGTCCGATAATAACTGCTCGTTGCTCTGTAAAACTCTTTCAAATTGATCCATAAGCGAATCCACATCATAATCATTACCGGGTGTGAGAACACCGCTGATAGGTGTTTGTAGAGTGGGTGCCGACATGGTCATATTGATCACGGGGGCATCGTGGCCGATTTCTCTAGCGAAGGCGACGATCTCGCTCAACATGCCGTGTAAGGAAGTGTGATAAGAGGCCAAATCTGTAGAGTTAATCTCTCTCAGATTCATGCTCCTTCTCAACGACACGCTGTTGAACCGAGGTCGCGGTAAAACGTGATATCCGTTAATGAACCCACCTTCTCGAATCAGCGTATCAATTTCCGTACGGCTTAATCGACTCTGTTTATTAGGGTCAGTCTCGCGTAAAGCGTCAACATTACCTGATGTGGGTCTCGTGTTGCTGGTCGATGGCTGTGAAGTATCATCACCGTCAGGGTGCTCTGTGTCGTCGCAGTCAGGATCGGTGTCGGTACATGCTGGGAGTTGATTATTTAAAACACCACCATATTGTACAACAGGATTGTTGTCTACGCTTAGCACAGGATCGTACAAATTAATATTTGGATTTACAGCTAATTCAAAAAGATCCAAATTAGCGTCTACGTTCAGCACTGGATCGTACAAATTAATATTTGGATTTTCAGCTAATTCAAAATGATCCAAATTAGTGGGGGATTGCGAAGATTCTAGATTAAACAAATACTGTTCTAAAGAATCCGGAAGCATTAAAAGCTCGTCCGGCAGCAAACTTAGCATTTCAATCTAAAAAGCTTTTTGACCCATCCATTTTAGATTTCAGACCAAAACATGAAATATTACAAAATCATAGAGTATAGAAAGCATGCAAAATCATAGAGTATATGGAATATAAAAATCAAAGCATAGATGGAATATAAAAATCAAAGCATAGATGGAATATAAAAATCAATACATGATAGGTGAAGAAAAACAACTACAACCATAAAAGTTTAATGGAATACATCTATATTGAATTTACTCCTCTGTACCATCAATGATGAAACATGAGTACCAATTCGCGATGGAATTCAGTTACCCTACGATCGCTTCTATTAAATTCCTGATCCAGGGTTGATCTCATGGTCTGGATACGACGAAATGTTTGATCGACCGCATTTTGAATGAAGCAATCCTGTGTGTCCAATCGGCTACGTGTCTCGAGGTGAGAGGCGCGAGCCTCGCGCCCCAATGTGTCTAATGCGCGACGGGTTTCGTTGCGTGCTTCACGCAACTCACTACGCAGCGCAGTCAAATTGCTGTTTATATCATCCTGTACGTCACACAGCTCAATGTATTTGTTGTTTATATCAATCTGTGCGTCGCGAAACTCTTGACCTAATGTCTCTATTGAATTAGTGCACCTAGTATCAGTGAGTGGCTCGTCAGCCGAGTGAGGCACCGCCGGCACTTCTTCAACTTCAATGTCTTCTTCCGGCGGTGAGTTAAAAGGATATGATGTTTGACCCGCCTTTGTGCTTGTCCAAGTGATGCGTTGAGGCGTATTCTAACTCGTCATGTGGTCAGGGCTATAACCCGACCCTGCTGTGTAGGAATATAACACAAAAATCTTAATGGTATGATTCAATTTGAGTTTAAATAAAAAATAATGTAGATAGTCTTACCGTAAAGAAATACGCTGCCAGACCGCCAAGGTCCGGCAGTCTGGTCTAAAGCCGAGCCGGTAGGAACTATTTGATCCACAGAGTGCGTTGGAGTGGGGTCAGGTACGTCACGTCTATCTGCTACGACGACGGTGTGGTCTTCATTATCCTGTTGAATGGCGTCAACCAGCGGGAAGCCGGGTTGCGTAATAAACTGAATGAAATCTAAAATAAATAATAAATTAGATTTCTCATAAACATGAGAAATCTTTCATTAAGAAAAACATGACGTAGGCGATGGGTCTTGTTTTACCATCAGTCGCGCTGTCCGCTTCGACCACCTGAGGGCTCACTGCGAATAAAAAGAGAGACAATTAAAATACATTCATTTTTTTTATTTTTTATTTATTTTTTATTTTATTTTATTATTATTATAATTTTTTATTATTATTATTATAATTTTTTTATAAAAGAGTAGAAAAATATCAGTCCTTACATGCATCATTGCCATCGAGAGCGTCGCTTTCAACATTCGAACCTGCGGGCGAAAAATCCTGTTATGAATGGAAACACATGTGAGTCGTTTTATATGCTTGTCTGATGACAAGCCTACAGGCAGACGTTGAAAAAATAAAATAAATTTTCAGAATGTTATGTCACCCTGGTGCTCTAGGGGGCATCATTTAATCATAATAGAATGTAGTTTTAACTCCGGGACACCGGGTGGTGCCGGAGAGCGCACAATTTCACCATAACAGGATGTAGTTTTAACTCCGGGACACCGGGTGGTGCCGGAGAGCGTACAATTGCACTATAACAGGATGTAGTTTTAACTCCGGGGCACCGGGTGGTGCCGGAGAGCGTACAATTGCACTATAACAGGATGTAGTTTTAACTCCGGGGCACCGGGTGGCGCCGGAGAGCTGGTGGGCCCCCGTATCAGTAACATGATGTGTTTAAGACAGTGGCTAAAAATAAGCTTTTATGTTTTAAAATATCAAAAACAGGTCGATCTGCCTTGTGAAACAGATACATGTCAAAACTAGTTTTTGATACACGATATCATGCTCATTTAAGAGCAGTTAGCAACGTAGCACGCGCTGCTAAGCTAAACCATGCAATCCTAACAGGGGCGGTTCTGAGTCATGCTTCACAACCGGGAGCGCCGACAGTAACGCGGTGGTATCTTAATAAAAAATACATGAATAACGATATGACGGGACGCTGATTTAATGCATGCAGACTTGAAAAATATACATAGCAAACAGAATCGTAGCATAGCTGCTAACTGGGCCGGACACTCCCTGTGAGAGGAGCTCAGTCTTTTCATAATAAAAGACGCGGGGTAACGCAATGGTAAAAAAGCATAACATTATGTATTGTTTTGTGTACTGAAACAATACTGATTAAAACATCATTGCGGTAGAACAATCCTGCAAAACATTTATAATAAACTGATATGACTAAAAAATCTTTTGAGATGAAAAAGTAATAGACATGTTTAAAACACTTGAATAAAATAAATATTGCCTGACAAAGATTGTTTTTAAAATAAAACAATGTTACAGAAAACACTGTACCCAAGCATGAATGTTTAAAACACCAAAAACACTGTGCCCAAACATGAATGTTTAAAACACCAATGACTCAATGATTAAAACAATAATGCAGATAAAAACACCAATAGCTCAATGCTTAAAACAATAATGTAGATTTTAGTTCCCCTTCATGGGAACTTCGAACTGCGTCCCCTAGGGGCCACTATGGGGAACGCCTCCAGCGTGACTCGTGCCTGAAGAAACATATGAAAAAACACCATCCGTTGGCCGGCGACAGCCCATGACGTCACTACCGGCGCGACCACAATATAAGGACGGCCGGGCGAATACATCATCAGCTTTTTCGTCTTCACTGACTGATTTGTTTGAAGAAACCTGCATTCTGGTAGGAACACAGTTTTCCTTTATCATGGCGAGCACTAGCAAGGCGTTTAGAAAGTGTGTGGATCCGTGTCTTCGTTATTTGACACCAGATGACACACACGATTATTGCGTCTTCTGTTTGGGCGAAGAGCACGCGCGCGATGTCCTTGAGGGGGTAATCTGTGTGCATTGTGAGCTGTTCTCCATGAGAAAGCTTCGTTCTCGTTTGTCCCTCTTTTCGAGTAAAGAGGGACAGCCATCTGCCTCCCGCGATTTGAGACCCACCGTTGCTGAGGCGCGGAGGGGAATGAAATCGTGGGGTTCGCGGGTGGATCTGGCCGATGAGTTAGAAAGGGAGCTTTTCCTTTCGCATGAGTTGGCTAGGGACGAGAATGACCCGTTGGATTATGATGATGTGATCTCTTTGACATCATCTGATCCGGCGGCTAGTGCTCTGCTGGGTTATAACCCGGATGAGCAGGAGATGGCTGAGGATGAGGATGTGCAAACTGAATCCTCTCAAATCTCCTGCCCTGCGTACGTAGAGCTGTTGGAGGTTATGGAACGCGCCACGGCAAGGCTTGACTTGCCGTGGGAGCGAACCAAGATGGCGGTGCCGCGGGGACGTCTTGATGAGCGATATCTTTCCGGCCATAAACACCCAGCTCAAGTGAACCTCCCATTCCTTCCTGAGCTCCATTCGGAGGTCGAGAAGGAATGGAAAAAGCCGTTTTCTTCTCGCATTCATAGGTTCCAGCATACCAGTTATGCGAACATTGAAGGGATGCGTGAAAACGGCTATGAGAAGATGCCCCCTGTTGAAGAGACGCTAGCTAGCTATCTCTCCATGGGTAAGACATCTTCTCTAAAGGTTCCCTCCTTGCCATCTTAGCCCCTTCAAGATACATCTCGCTTAAATGGCAAGGCGTACGCAGCAGCAGGTCAGGCGGTCGCCTCATTGCACACCATGGCGGTGCTCCAGGCGTACCAAGCGGATCTGCTGAAAGACCTGGATAACGGTCAGGGCTTGTCACCTGACGAAGTAGCCGAGCTGCGCCGCACCACGGATTTAGCCCTCCGTGCCACCAAGCAGGCTGCCACTGCTATGGGCAGGTCTATGGCAGCCATGGTGGTAACGGAGAGGCATCTATGGGTGAACTTGGCAGACCTCGAGAAGAAAGAGAGGGCTTTCTTCTTGATGCTCCAGTCTCGCCTTCCGAGCTTTTTGGTACCTCCGTCGATACGGTGGTCGAGAAGTTCAGGGAGGCGAGGGCGCGGTCGGCGGCTTTTAAAACCTTCATTCCACGAAGGTCCAGGTCTGAGCCCGAACAGAGCAGGGGTCCTGGCCCGTCCTGGTCTGAGGATCGGAGACAGGCACAGAGGGCTAGTGTTGCAACTCGTGCCCCTCCCCCGCATGCGGGCAGGGGTAGAGGAAGGTACAGACCAAAAAGAGGTAGGCAAGACCTGAGGAAGGTGATCCAGACAAGACGTCCTCAAAAACGTTCTCGTCCGGACCAGAGTAATTAACATCTACTCACTTCCTTCAGGGGGCTTATAACACCGGCCCTTAGCTTCCCCTCTTTAATTCCCCTGCAACTGCCATACCCCACCTGACCGAGGTTAGGTGGGAACCTAAGATTGCAGTCAGACTGGACCTATGATGAATTCGGTCAGGTTCTATGTTCATACGAAACTGCCTTGCTGATGGTCCGGGCTGAGGCCCCCTTGGAGGTTTCCGTGGGAACATCCTCGGTCCTCAGGTCATTCTGGTCTGCAATCCTATGAATTAGACCTCTAGCAATATCGCCCTAGCAACCATGCTGGTCGAGCTAGCATTGCTCCCCTCACCATAGAGGGTCACCTATGAGCATGCCGCTCCCTTCTGAGTGTCTAAGTCTCCACTCGCCAGAGCTCGTTGTTGGTCGAGCTAGCATTGCTCCCCTCAACTAGAGGGTCACCTATGAGCATGCCGCTCCCTTCTGAGCGTTTGAGTTCTCCTTTATTCTGAAGAATGTGTTCTCCGCTCCCCAGAGCTCTGCGATTGGTCGCTCTAAACCTGTTGGTCGAGCTAGCCTTGCTCCCCTCACCTTAGAGGGTCACCTATGAGCATGCCGCTCCCTTCTGAGCATCTAAATTCCTTCTCATTCTGAGGAATGAGTTCTCCACCCTCCAGAGCTCGTTGATGGTAGAGCTAGCATTGCTCCCCTCACCTAGAAGGTCACCTTTGAGCATGCCGCTCCCTTCGGAGCATCTGAGCTCATTCTGAGGAATGAGTTTTCCACTCCTCAAGGCTCTGTGATAGGTCGCTCGCCTTGCCGGTCGAGCTAGCACTGCTCCCCTCACTACAGAGGGTCATCTATGAGCAGAACCGCTCCCTGCTGAGCGTCTGAGTTTCCTCTCATTCTGTAGAATGAGTTCTCCGCTCCCCAGAGCTCTGTGACCGCTTCAAGTAGAACGTAATACCAATATATAAGTGCACACGTTAAACTCTGGGCACTTTCTAAAATCCACTTAGTGGTAAGATCGCACATCAATTGTTTTGCGTTCTTTCTAAAATCCATGCTATGGTAAGTGCACATGCTAGACTTTGGGCACTTTTCTAAAATCCACCCAGTGGTAAGTTAGCACATCGAATGTTCTGCTTTCTTTCTAAAAATCCCGTAGGGTAGGGTTACGCGCGCAGCTTCGTGCCCTTATTTGAGTTGGTCAAGCCCCGGTTTGTGCCTTGGGCACCACTCTTGAGCGTTTGAGTTCCCTCTCAAAATGAGTTCTCCGCTCTCCAGAGCTTGCTATTGGTAGAGCTGGTGTTGCTCCCCTCACTTTGAGGGTCACCTATGAGCATGCCGCTCCCTTCGGAGCGTCTGAGCTCATTCTGAGGAATGAGTTTTCCGCTCCTCTAAGCTCTGTGGTAGTTCGCTCGCCTTGATAGTCGAGCTAGCGTTGCTCCCCTCGCTATAGAGGGTCATCTATGAGCAAGCCGCTCCCTGCTGAAAGTCTGAGTTCCTCTCACTCTGTACAATGAGTACTCCGCTCCCCAGAGCTCTGTGATAGGTCGCCGGTTGGTCGAGCTAGCACTGCTCCCTCCACTTAGAGGGTCACCTATGAGTATGTCGCTCCCTTCTGAGCGCCTAAAAATTCCTCCCCTTCTAAGGAATGAGTTCTCCGCTCCATTAGAGCTCTGTGAGAGGTTGCTCTCCTGGTTGGTTGAGCAAGCATAGCTCCCCTCACCATAGAGGGTCACCTATGAGCATGCCGCTCCTTTCTGGGCATCCGAGCTCCCGTACTCGGAAGACTGAGTTCTCCGCTCTCCAGAGCTCCTCATCGGTAGAGCTAGCACTGCTCCCCTCACTGTAGAGGGTCATCTATGAGCATGCCGCTCCTCTCTGAGCGTCTGAGACTCTCACTCCAAGGGATGAGTACTTCTCCGTTCCAAGTGGAACGTAATACCATTATATAAGTGCACACGTTAAACTCTGGGCACTTTTCTAAAATCCACTTAGTGGTAAGATCGCACATCAAGTGTTCTGCGTTCTTTCTAAAATCCATGCTATGGTAAGTGCACACGCTAGACTTTGGGCACTTTTCTAAAATCCACCCAGTGGTAAGTTAGCACATCGAATGTTCTGCTTTCTTTCTAAAAATCCCGTAGGGTAGGGTTACGCGCGCAGCTTCGTGCCCTTATTTGAGTTGGTCAGGCCCCGGCTTGTGCCTTGGGCTCCACTCCTGAGTGTTTGAGTTCCCTCTCAAAATGAGTTCTCCGCTCTCCAGAGCTCGCTATTGGTAGAGCTGGCATTGCTCCCCTCACTTAGAGGGTCACCTATGAGCATGCCGCTCCCTTCGGAGCGTCTGAGCTCATTCTGAGGAATGAGTTTTCCGCTCCTCAAAGCTCTGTGGTAGTTCGCTCGCCTTGCTGGTCGAGCTAGCATTGCTCCCCTCGCTATAGAGGGTCACCTATGAGCATGCCGCTCCTGTTGAGAATCGGAAGTTTCTCCACTTCCAGAATTCGGGGTAGATCGCTCGCCTGGTGGGTCGAGCTAGCATTGCTCCCCTCATCTTAGAGGGTCATCCATGAGCATGCCGCTCCTGTTGAGAATCGGAAGTTTCTCCACTTCCAGAGTTCGGGGTAGATCGCTCGCCTGGTGGGTCGAGCTAGCATTGCTCCCCTCATCTTAGAGGGTCATCTATGAGCATACAGCTCCCTTCTGAGCATCTAGTTCCCCGACATAGAACGTAAAAATAAAATATATATAATATATTTGCTAATATATGCTAAAGCAATGGGCACTTTCTAAAATCCACTTAGTGGTAAGATCGCACATCAATGTTCTGCGTTCTTTCTAAAATCCATGCTATGGTAAATGCACACGCTAGACTTTGGGCACTTTTCTAAAATCCACCCAGTGGTAAGTTAGCACATCGAATGTTCTGCTTTCTTTCTAAAAGCCCTTAGGGGTAGGGTTACGCGCGCAGCTTCGTGCCCTTATTTGAGTTGGTCAAGCCCCGGTTTGTGCCTTGGGCCCCACTCCATGTAACCAAATATTTTGGTTTAAAAAGGGTAATGCTACCAAGGGGTCTGTTGAGACAGCTCCCTCAGCAAGCTCATGTAGAGCAAGCGGTAGCCCCTAGTGACCGGCCAGGACCTAGTGGCTACCACTAGGTACTTGGCCCTATCCCCTTAAAGGAATCTTTCTGTATAAGAATGATTCCAAACCTGTGAGCTCTACCTTGGGTCCGGTAATGCCGGCACCTAGCAGGTAAGTACTTCAGGTATGCAGCTCGGGTTTTTGGCCAAAGGAGGATAATGTCACTGACAGCATCAACCGTCCAAACAGGGGCAACTCCCTGAGCCAAATGGTAGAGTTAACTTGTGCTCGCCTCCTGCGGGAATTTGGCTTGCATTCCCCTCAGCATGGCGGCGTGGGTATAACGTTCCCCATAGTGGCCCCTAGGGGACGCAGTTCGAAGTTCCCATGAAGGGGAACGTCTCAGGTTACGTATGTAACCATGGTTCCTCGAGTGGGGAACGAGACACTGCGTCCCCTAGGCTTTGGGGCCATGCTTCGGACGCAAGCTTCAGACGAAGAAGCGGATGATGTATTCGCCCGGCCGTCCTTATATTGTGGTCGCGCCGGTAGTGACGTCATGGGCTGTCGCCGGCCAACGGATGGTGTTTTTTCATATGTTTCTTCAGGCACGAGTCACGCTGGAGGCGTTCCCCATAGTGGCCCCTAGGGGACGCAGTGTCTCGTTCCCCACTCGGGGAACCATGGTTACATACGTAACCTGAGACGTTATAGCTGATAAAACACAGATAACTCAATGATTAAAACACTGTGCCCAAGCATGAATGTTTAAAACACCAATAACTCAATGCTTAAAACAATAATGTAGATTTTAGTTATAGCTGATAAAACACTCCAATACCAGCATGCATGTTTAAAGCATCATTGTATAACATCATAGCATAAAATATAGAGAAAAATACTCACCGTTCTGCATTTTGATGAGAGAGAGAGATGATGAGATGTTGTAGCAAAAGTTTTGTCCGAGGATATATTGGATTTGCCCTCCACACCTGTATATATATGATGGGTCAAATATTGGGTAAAAAACCGAGGATATATTGGATTTGCCCTCCACACCTGTATATATATGATGGGTCAAATATTGGGTAAAAAACACGGTTGTGTCCAATAGATGGCGCCATTGCACTATGCATTTTGGTACCTTATCTCGCAACGCGTCCGTGACCTGAGAGGCATCAGAGACACATGGGCCATATTTCACGCCAAACTGTCACAGGCCGGGCGACTCCCGTGGAAGAACTACTATCGTAAAAAGATTATAATTGTACAAATAATGTAGGAGAGATCTAAAGACCGTGCCTGTTACGCACAGACACATACACACACACACACACACACACATAGATGCGCGCGCCCCTGTTTTTGAGAGGCCTGCTCAAGGTGAACGCTGCTGTGTGTGAAAAGAGGCCAGAGAGCCCTGATTTCTATTATTGTTCTTTTATTTTGTTTCATACATTGTCTTGTTTCATAAGCTGTATGTTTTTTCTTTAACTCTCTAAACATTCAACTGATTGTTTCATAACCTGTATGTTTTTTTATTTATTTATCTATTTTCTTCTTCAACTCTCTAAACATGTCACTGATTGTTTCATAACCTATATGGTTTTGTATTTTTTATTCTTCAACTCTATAAACATTTAACTGATTGCATTTTTTTTTTTTTTTTGTGACTCCATTTTATTTTTAAACTGAAATAATGTTCAGTGGATTTTTTTTAGTAAGCTATTTTATAAACAATCAACTTTTGTTTTAAAAGAACAGATGTTTGTGGGAGATGCACTTCACAGTTTTTCACAGCACAGTCCCAGAAACGCTGCTATGGGATGCGGCGGGTGGGAGGGGAATTTCCTGATAACAGCATCTTCAAAAGACAAAACCTTCTGTCAATAACATGATTTATTATACCGCCCTCAAAAACAAAAACCTTCTGTCAAAATCATCAAAAACATCAAAACCTGCTGTCAAAACATCAAAACCACCTGTCAAAATCATCAAAACCTACTGTCAATAACATGATTTATTATTGCAGGGTCAATAGGTCGAAAACCTCCTGTCAAAAACATCAAAACCTGTCATGATAACATGATTTATTATACAGGAAGTCCCGCCTTATACAGGAAGTCCCGCCTATACAGGAAGTCCCGCCTTATACAGGAAGTCCGCCTATACAGGAAGTCCCGCCTACACCGGAAGTCCCACCCTACACCGGAAGTCCCGCCCCTATACCGGAAGCCCCGTCCACCTGTCAATCAATCATTTTGACAGTTGGTGTATGGTACTTACTACTCATATCCTCCAGCTAGATTTTTTGGGTCATCAATATTTGGAGACTTAGATTGGTGTAAGGCTTGGAGAACGGTTGATAAATTCTTTGTTAATAACAAAGTAAAGGAAGTTTCATATAAAATATTGCATAGAATTTATCCAGTGAAACATGTATTGGAACGATTTAAATTGAATATTGACTACTCCTGTGAATTTTGTAGCAATGAAAAAGAAACTATTTTTCATTTATTTTTTCATTGCATTTATACAAAGATATTTTGGGTTGATGTCGAGAATTTCATTACAAGAAAATGTAATACAGCTGTTAAACTGGGTGAGTCTGATATAATGATATATGTTGATGATTATGGGATAGAAAAGGATAACGCGTATATTATTCAATTACTGGTTATAATGGGGAAGTTTCATATACACAAAATGAAGTGGTCGGGTGGTAAACCAAATGTTTTTTTATTTTATTAACGAATTTAAACAATACTGTAATACGGCAGATAAATGTAAAGCAAAGAAAGCTCTCAGGACTTCTAACATTATCTGCAAATTTGAAATTGACAAGTAAACTGTACCATCCTCATTATTTTAGTTGTTTTATTTATTTTGTTTTCCTTCTTCCTCTGGCTTTGTTTATGATATTTTGTTTTTTCATTTGTAATCTTGTGTACTGATGGCATTTATATGCAAAATTGTTTTTATCCTGTTGTTATATATGTTCATATGCAATAAAAATAAATAAATGAAGAACACAAGTGTGCGTCGAACTTTTCATTACCTGATGGGACACACTTATAGTGTTGTAAAAATACAAGTGTTTACATAGCTTCATTTTAATTTGAAATACTTTGCATTTTAAAATCATCTTCTAAATGTCTGTTCAGTAGTCCCTACAACATGACATCATTTTAATTTGTGGTGCGTCTAATTAAATTATAAAAAGCAGCTGCAAATGTTGTACACAATAAATATCACCACTACTCATCTTTGCACCAATAAAACTTTAAAACACATGGTTTCTACCAAATTATTTGCAATATGTAAGAATTCTATTAATATTTAACTTACATTGGAAAGGTTTCCTTGACCTCTCGCGAGATTTTGTCAAACAGTCTCATGATTTATTTCTAATACCCAGAACAAGTCTGGGTATTAGAACAAGGCAATTAACTCAGGAAAAATAGCACTCTAAATACTAAAACACTAAACCAAACGAGGACTAATGGGCTGATTGAGGTGAACTGAGTAAAGCAGACAAGGGGCAAACAAATGACGGGCAATTACTGTAGTTATTCTGTTCTGAACATCAAATCTTTTGTCTTTTCATCAATTGTATTCTAACTAGTTGGTTGAATAAAAAAATATTTGAACATTATATTTAAAAATTACCTCAAGTTAGCATCAATAGTTAGCTAGTCAGTTAGCATCAGCTACACATTTAGTCAAGATAACAAATAGGCTATTATAATTTTGTAATTAATAAATTTATTGTATTTATTTTTTTATTCTAAGCTAAAACGGCCTGTTTTCTGATTTAAAGCAAATTGCTTTGTCAGACGGGGGGGGGGGGGGGGGGTATTTTACTACACCTGTGGGGCACAACACCCTCTTGGTACAAATGTATTTTTTGTAAATAATCTAATAACATTAAATTTATAATTTATATAATTGTCACTAAATCTATGATAACATTTTCCTGTGGTGTAAGGTGTTGAGAGCGACTGAATCTGCTCGGAAGAACGGCACCCCGATCACGAATCATAAATATCCAACATGTTGAATATTTGATCAGAAATCCTGATGTGAACCCAAGGGATCTTTAAGTGTGTACTCAGCATTAGCAATTATGTAGCTAGATTTAGCGACATCCCCGCCCCTTTTGAGACTTTTTCCAAAAGTTTAGGGACAAATATAGCAACTTCCTGGACAAATAGGGCTAAAGGAGTCCAAAATTGACAGTCTTTATTGGGTAACTCTAAAAGGGTTTGCTGATGATGTAGTGTTTGCCCTGACAGCCATAACCTTGTCAACAAAATGAGACAAAAAATGATTACAGTCATTATTGGAAAACACAGGGACAAGAGATGTAATAGGAGAAACTATATTGTTAACAGTTTCAAACAAGTTGTAAGATTCCTTTTGCTGGCACACACCAGTTTCATAAAATAAGATGCTCTAGCATCCTTAAACATCTCCTTTATATCTGACAAAAGCTCTTTAAGATGCAGGCGATGGACTTGGAGCGGAGTCGCTTTCAATAGATGCTTAGGGGTGGTTGATTGCGATCTTACTTTTTTAACATTGGTTAGTGTGTAATGTTGCTGTTTGAGCATAAACAATATCTGCAGAGTTGCGGCGCTGAAAGTTCAATGCAAATGGAGATATCGTCTTTTAAAATTCTGGAAGTTTAATGCCTACAAAAACGACTGGTAAGGGACTACAACGAGTTACTTCCCGGGTCTGATACATCACAAACCCAGATAAACCCCGCCCCCAGGAACATGTAACGAAGGGGGCGGGGCCATGCTGCGCTGCTTTAGAGAAGAGGAAGAGAAAACTAGGGATGCACGTAAAAATCTATTCATTTGAATCGCGATTCTGTCTTCTAACGATTCTAATGGATTCACAAGTTTCAAAATCATTAAAGCAGCGGTTCTTAATACTGTTACTCGTGTCACCCTGCTCTGCATCTCTCTCTCTCTCTCTCTCATTCAGATCTTCAGATCAGCTCCAACAAACTGTTCCAATTATACACTTATTTTCACACAGCAAGGAGAAGCATTATAAATGGACACGCGTGTGTATTAAAGCTTTAATCAGGATAAAACCATATATTAAAAGCTAACAGAAGCAGTAGCACTTACAAATAGCAGCGTATTTAAAAGTATGAGACAACAACAACCAAACATATCATTAAGAGCCGTGCTTGCACGATCCTCTTCACTAATATCCTCTGGGTCTCAATCGGGCTCAAATTGATAAGCATTATAGACAACACCACTGTTTACAATTCAACCGGAGCACATGCCACTGAGGTGAGGGGCGGGACGTTCAGACGGTTTAGCCAATCACAACACACTGAGCCAGCTAACCAATCTCAGCCCATCGCGTGTTTCTGAAGGAGGAGCTTCGTAAAACCAGGAAATAAATCAAGGCGTTTGTCAGAGAAGGGCCAGAGAGGTGTGGAATAAAGGTCAATTATGTGAAAAATAATGCGTTTAAAAAAAAAACAAGCATGAACACATGCTAGACTGCACCCCATAAACACAATCAAGCCTAGACAAAACCAGTCAACCACCCCTTTAAAAACGGGGGTATTAATGTTGTCAAATGCAGTCTGACATTCATCTGTCAAAGCCCAGGTAGCATTATGTTGCTTCAGAGCATGAAGTGGAGCAGAATTTTCCAAAACATTGAGTAAGAAGCAGTGGATTGAAGAATGAAACAATTTAGTATGAAGTTTGGATTTTTTTCCCTGTGATTTTGACCCTTTGCCTCGCATTTTGTTTACAATTGTGGATTACTCTTATTAAAGTTGCATTTGGATCTCAAACCGAAGTCTTAGAGCATTTTGTAACAATTACACTTTAATTTTCAAATAATGTGATATTATTATTTTATATTATTGTTCAAATCGTCCCAGGGTTAGATTGGACATCTTCGTGGGCCCTATGTTTGACACCACTGATCTACATTGTACACAATATCTAGTTAATCCAAATTGATTCTGCACTCAATTTCATGAGCCATTATCTATAAAACAAGACAGTGAAAGACGACACATGACAGTGTGATGCTGTGTGTCTCTGTGTCTTCAGTCTCTGTTGATTGTGTGACTGTGACGTCTCCTTATTCACCATCAGCTGATCCTGAGGAACCTGGACTGACGTCTGAATACTGAGAGTCCTACAATAAAACACACAGACAGTCACATATGAGTATGAGACATTACTGCTGTCACATCACATCAGCAGATCCAGTTCAGAAATACACAGTATATTCATATTACAGCCAGAGATATGAATGAACAACTGATCATAGATTAATAACAGTGATGATCAACAACTCTCTCTTTATCATTTACACACAGAGACACTGGAAGAGATGAACATATTCATATATTCATAGATCATCACTGAATTAAACTAAGTTTAATGTACTGGGACTAAAGTGAAGCTGAATTATTATCTTATATTCTCCAATTACACACATATGAGGCCTGTTACTAAACTTTGGCCATTTTAAAAGATTCAAATAATGATATACTCACAATAGTATAATGTCTCCAGTTTATAATGTGGATCATATTTCAGATCAGAGAGTAACTTCGCTCCTGATTTTAGTTTATTCCGAGACAGACTCAGATATCTCAGGTGTGATGGGTTTGATCTCAGAGCTGAAGCCAGAGCAGCACAACCTTCATCTGTGACGCCACAATCACTCAACCTGTAGAGAACAATGACACAATGTGAATTGTAGTTCAAGTGTCTGTAGTTTGTTATTGACTCTGGTCTCAGAGCAGGAGAGGAGATATAATGACAAGCATTGCCACAAACTGCTGCTGATAGAATGAGATTTATGCATGTTGATGCTCAATGGTGCTGTTTGAAACTGTCATGTGCTTCAGGACTGAACAGACACACAGAGCTGAATGTGAGATATTGTTTCATAGTGATATAAGGACGGATCTGTCTGGAGAAACAGTCACTTGCTCCTCTAATAAACACCTACAGGAGGACATTTGCTTCACAGGAGCCACGTGTTCCTCATTACATCTCATTTATTAACTCTTGTGATCAAACACATCATTGTGTCATGTTTGGCAGATTATAAACTGAACAGAAATCACTAAATCACACATTAATATCTGAACATTCAGGTTACATCTTTATGACATCTGTGAGAACACAATGAACTCATGGGATTTCAGAAAAGTGGAAAATAAGTTTTAGACACCATATTGACTGTTTTTTGCAATATTTCGACAAAAATAATTCCAAACAGTCACAGCACTGTTTCGTGTCTCTGAGCAACATGACAGTGTTTCGTTCCTGAATGAATCAATCATTTAAATGATTCGGTTCAATCACAATTAATCACTTATTAACAGTGACTCGCTGCCACCTACTGGCGGTTTTAATTTCACATTTAAAGTATCGTTGTTATTATAAAAAAAAAATAACCTTGAAGATAATGTTTTGTTTAATATATCAAAACATTTATGCATCTGTACAAAAATAGGACTTTGTAAAGGTAAATAATAATATGCAGATTTAAGTTTGGAAAAGCTGATAGAAAACTGAAAATATTGCTTCAGAATAAATTGTTTACACCAAAGATCTCAGTGATGCAGTGCTTTTGTGGAGATATTGTGTATGAAATATTGTCTGCTGATATGAAAAGTTCACTGTATATCGTAATATTTAAACATTATTTATTACAGCAATGATATTTTGTTTTTATGTTAAACACATTCAAAATGACGTACGTGTTTGTAATATAATGTGTATTTCAATCACAGGTTTAGGTCTTAAATTGAACTTGTTCATGTCTGTAGAAACCCTGAATGAAATTAACTTCATCTTCAGTCAGTTATGATGAGATTTAGTGTCTAGTCAGAATTTACATTAAAGGACACATCTTACTGAAGACAAAGACATGAGACTAATAGAGATGATCTTACCACAGTATCTCCAGTTTACAGTCAGGATCCTTCAGTCCAGCACAGAGACACTTCACACCCAAATCTCCTATTTTATTCTCAGACAGATCCAGTTCTCTCAGGTGTGATGGGTTTGATCTCAGAGCTGAAGCCAGAGCAGCACAACCTTCATCTGTGACGCCACACTCAACCAACCTGTAGAGAACAATGACACACTCTTCACTCTCTCAGATCAGATCAGTTTAGCTGAGAATACATTAATAAAGAGAAAGAACAAATCAATGTGTGATGCATCATTGGACTGAGATTTAAAATGACAAAGAACTAAATAACATGATCATAAATGATTTAAAGCCTCATTCAAGAAAAATAAATAATAATTATTTATTGCACTGTCAGTATTTTTAACCAAATTGTTTGTCTTTTAACCATTTTTTTAGTCTTTCTTATGTAGAAATTCATACAAATCTGTTTAATCACACTATTCATTACACAGCTGAGTTCTATACTGTTATTTTGATCTGTATTAATATGTATGGAGTAGTGTGTGTGCGTGTGTGTGTGTGTGAGAGAGAGAGAGATTATCTACACTGTGAGATATTATTTATATTTAGTGTAAATTGTGGCAGATAGTACTTACACCTCAATTTATTGCAGTGATTTATAAAACAGTACGTAATAACATATTCTTTATATGATTCTCTTCATTATAAACAGATGCTGTCTTATAGTGTCCTTACTTGTGTCTATTCCTAAAGCCCCCCCCCCCCCCTACACCTGCTCCTAATCACACTGAAGCTGCTGATCAGTAAAGCTGTTCTTGAAGCTGCAGGAAGAGACTCACGCTTTTGAGTTTGGGAACAATATGAGCTGCATGTGTTTGATTCACCAGAACATCTGCTCAACGTGAGGACACACATATTACTTTAATTATATACATGTTAGACATTTTATTTACATGTTTTCAATCTTTTCATCTCGAGGCTTCGTTTAGTCATTTACTGTGTTTCTCCACGAACCATTATTACTGACGCACTGATATTAGTCATGTTCAATACTATTTAGGGCAGATAAGGTGGATAGTTTGCACATTGGCACACAGGGATATTTAAAACCATAAATCAATATGGTTGCTAGTTATGATGTTCCTCAGTTAGTTATGTTTTGTGAAAGACTAAGCGCCATTCATGTTGATTGTCTTATTCTCTCTTTCTCTGACACACGCACACATACACACACACACACACACACACACACACACACACACGCACACATGCACACGCACACAAACACAATACAGTTATGCATAAAAATACCACAGAAAGAAAGTTAGTCAATATCACACAAAGAGTGCCAGTTTTTACATCTAAAATCAGCATGATTACAAATGTGATCCTGATTTTATGCAACAGTTCAATAAACAAGTTAATATTAAGATACGTATGTTTTAGATATGATATTGTCTGTTTTTGCTCTATTTCACCAACAAAAAATGATTCCAAACACAGTCACAGCACTGTTTCGTGTCTCTGAGCAACATGACAGTGTTTCGTTTCTGAATGAATCAATCGTTTAAATGATTCGGTTCAATCACAATTAATCACTTATTAACAGTGACTCGCTGCCACCTACTGGCGGTTTTAATTTCACGTTTAAAGTATCTTTGTTATTATTTAAAAAATGTCAAATGTCAGTATTCAACGTTTTGTTTCTACAAAACTAATCAGCTAATTCTACAGTTCTACAGCTAATCAGTCTTCTGGCTAGTTTAATTAATTAATAAATGTTTTTTTCTTTTAGCTGATTACTTGACCAACCGGACAGATATCCTGATTAAAACATAATAATGACATGAAATAATCAGTGAAGCATGGAAGCGCGAGAAGGATTCTTCTGATTGTATTCGTGTTCATTCAATGTAAACAGCAGTTGATAATGGATCGTGTATTTCTGGTATCAAGGTCGTGCTGTTGAGGCTCACGCTGTCTGTCTCTTTGTGAGAGACTTCAAAACGAATGAACACAACAGCACACAAAGAAACTCAGAAGAAACACTGAGGTAAAAATTATAAATGTTTAGTTTATTCATAACATGATATCGTTAGGAAACATACCTCGACAAGTGAACTATTTTGATGAATATTCTCACGACGCAAAAATACAAAAAACACCTACAGAGTGAAATCTAGACTAGTGCACGTGTGTAGTTAAGAGTGCGCTCTTTCACTAGGATTCAATCTATTAAAATACATTTACAATGATCATAAAATTCAATACATGGGGCAGAACATGTATATATTTATACCACTTCATATAGTTTATCAATTTCACATGAAGAGTGTCGCTTCTTTTCTCCAAAAATTACCATGATTACAAAATGTTATATTGATTTTTTACAACCGTTCAATAAACGAAGTTAATTAAGAGACTTATGTTTTAGACACCATATTGTCTGTTTTTGCAATATTTCGACTACAAAATAATTCCAAACACAGTCACAGCACTGTTTCGTGTCTCTGAGCAACATGACAGTGTTTAGTTTCTGAATGAATCAATCGTTTAAATGATTCGGTTCAATCACAATTAATCACTTATTAACAGTGACTCACTGCCACCTACTGCCGGTTTTAATTTCACATTTAAAGTATCTTTTTTATTATTTAAAAAATGTCAGTATTCAACGTTTTGTTTAATACATCAAAACATTTATACATCTGTACAAAATTAGGACTTTGTAAAGGTAAATAACAATATGCAGATTTAAGTTTGGAAAAGCTGATAGAAAACTGAAAATATTGATTCAGAATAAATTGTTTACACCAAAAATCTCAGTAACATTATTTATTACAGCAATGATATTTTGTTTTCATGTTAAACACATTCAAAATGACTAATGCTTTAACATGAACACAGAAGTCCACACATGTACAAGAAACAAAGCCACACAATGTTTTACTTTCTGTATCTCTGTATCTTGATTGACAGTTGTCTCATCCAATCAGGAGTAAGTATTCCATTCACAAACAATACCTACTTTTTACATTTTGTCTGACTTGTCTTTGTGTTTTCAGACTTTTTTGGTGATTTGTTTTTCACTTCACAAATATTTTACAGTGTGTCATAAATAATCTTACCTCAGTATCTCCATTTTACAGTCAGGATTTTGTAGTACATCAGAGAGCAGATTCACTGATTCTCCTATTTTATTCCCAGACAGATCCAGTTCTCTCAATTAAGTACACTTTTTGAGTATCTTTACTTTACTTGAGTATTATTTTTTCTGGAAACTTGTTACTTTAACTTCACTACATCTGAAAGACAAATATTGTACTTTTCACTCCACTACATTTCTATCAAGGTCCTCGAAGTAGAAAGTCGTTATGCAGCAGCTTTGAAAGTCAGCGAGTGATTTTTTTCTTTTCTAAAATGTGATTTATTGACAGTATATCAGTAATCGCTCTTGTCGTGTTACGTAAAGTGATTTTCCAGCATTTTTTGAACACTGTCCAGTTGTAAATGTGATGTGTTTTTGAAACGATTCAATAAGAAGTTTTTATTGTGGTATATATCAGACACAATATTGTCTGATTTTGCTAAATTGTGTAAACAAAACTATTATCTATGAAGCCACAGAACAACAGTTGTGCATCTCCTAACAAAACACAATAGGTGTTTGACTTGAAGCAGCGCTGCACAGACGCTCTGTGTATGACATCAACGTACCGCAAGAGCGATGATCTCAAATAAATCTTGCTCTTTTGCTTTTTTTCTTGAAGCAGTGTTGCTGTTGTAAAGTTATACAGCTACAGTTGTGTTGCTGGGTTTGAAAACAGGTGTGATTTTTTTCATCAGTCTGTATTTACAGCATGTTCACTGTCCACTCGGTTCAAATGTGGATGAATGTCTACACGTAGATGTGTGCACACACTGCCAGTGCTGTGAGAGATCATTACCGTCCTGCTTTTGTGTGTGTGTGTGTGTGGGGGGGGGGGGTGTTCATTTATTTGTCAACTCACTTGTTTTATTTCTAAGTTTTTAACATTCAAAAAGCTCTTTATTCCAAAGATATTGTAAGTTAGTCCGTGTATTCAGTAGGGATGGGCATTTTAAGCAAAAGTAATATTCGATAATCACTGGGTATTATTCGATTACTATTCGAAAATCGCACCCCTCCCGCGCATGCACCCGCCAACCCACGCACACACACACACACGCACGCACGTGCACACACACACACACACACACACAGAGAGAGGGGGAGAGAGACCATCCAGGCTTTCAATCTGTATGATAACAAACTGTTTAATTAATTAGAGAATAGTCTATCTTAACCCAAGAAAATTAATGGTTGTAAAGTATGAGTGCTGAAACATTAATATAACATAACCGAATGACGGCATTTATTAACAGAACAGTCCATCGATTATCAACTGCCCATAAGGCTATACATTTCTATTTTAAAAATGAGCATGAACATTCATATTATTAAAAAGAAAATCTTAAATCTGATGAATGCATTAATGAATATTAGGCGTAAAACATATTGCGCGCTAAAACATATTGTGAACCGCCTGAATGATGGCACTTATTATGTGAACATTAATTTTAACGTCTGTCTTAATAACAATAACCTATTTCATATATATAAATATATTAAATGAACATGTTCACATGCTCGGGAAGAAGACGGGAGTGTTGTTCACAATTAGAACGGGGAACTTTGAATTGAAACAAGGGAAGGAATATAGAGCAAATTATATTCTCAGAATTCTCCGCCTGAGTCTGAGCCCGTGTCTCTCTCTCTCTCTCTCTCTCTCTCTCTCTCTCTCTCACTCTGTCTCTCTGTCTCTCTCTCTCTCACTCTGTCTCTCTATCTCCCTCTCTCTCTCTCTCTAGCTGAGCCATTTAAATAGTTCAGTTTGGGTTTTTAATAACAAATTGGTCATTATTTAGTTTCCTTTCTTTATTAATTTAATTTAGAAATATGATTGGAACATCTTATTTTTGTTAAATTCACGATTTAGTTTTTTTAAATACCAAGCGGCCAGCACAAGTTTGATCAGTTTATCTTTCTCAAATAAATAACTAAATAATTAACGTCGTAATATTTTAAGAATAAAGTCAAAATTACGATCATAAAATCATGTTACATTGCCTGAAGTTAAAGTAAAAATTACACCTGTATACTCTGCCAAAAAAAATATAATAAGTGTGGCATCCAACCTGTCATTCTTCACATTTAACACGAAAAACAACACAAATATTTTGCATATAAATATAATATATCAACCAGTGGAATATTACGTTATTATTTCAGCAAAAAAACGAATAATTTGAATGCAGGGAGGTCGTCACGGCTTCATTAATGGGAAACAGGACGTGAAGGCGGCAGAGAAGCAATCTGTGGAGTGCATCGTTTTGTTAACTTTGGTTTATTATTTTGAGTTGTTTGGGACGCTGTAACAAACGGCCCTCTCACAATATATTACTTAACAGGTCTATTGTTCACGCAATCAGTCTGCACGTATCAGAAGTTCGTTCTCCGGCGTGGTTAGCGTTCACATGTGTGCCGCGCCCGAGTGCCGACAGTGCAGTTTGTGTGCAAGCACGGAACAGAAGATGCTCTAAAATAAAACAAACAAATA
Source organism: Oxygymnocypris stewartii (assembly GCA_003573665.1). Taxonomy (NCBI): domain Eukaryota; kingdom Metazoa; phylum Chordata; class Actinopteri; order Cypriniformes; family Cyprinidae; genus Oxygymnocypris; species Oxygymnocypris stewartii. The sequence goes on along the minus strand of QVTF01005977.1, from coordinate 86,875 downwards.
TCCTGTTGATCTGTGCATCTGTACTCCAGTATATCAATTCAATATAGATGAATTATTGCTAAAGTTACTTGCCAAGAGAGGTAGTTTGACATACTTCATGTATCAGGCGGCTCGCGCGTGTCAGAGACGCAGCTCTATGTGCTGGCGCGGTTCACACAGAACAGAACACAATGCTCATGTACTGAAAGGAGTTGTCTTTGGCGCCCAAATGCTTTTTAATCGCTTACATTTTTAAACAAACAAGGCTTAAAAACGCATGCAAACGATACAATTTAGTGACCACCTGCAGTGGCCCGATCTGGCAAGTGACAAATCCGAGCGTCCTTCACGCCATCGGACAGTCTTTATTGTCAAGCCCCGGTACACCTTTAGAAAATAATCGCACAACCTAATCGATATTCTACAATTAAATAGAATATTTGAATATTCGAAAATCGTGACCCATCCCTAGTATTCAGTAGGTGTAATGCATTGTAAGTTGCTTCAGAGGCATAAGGTATTGCAAGTATTACATACAACAAAAATAAATCAGTGCATTGACATAAAATAATGAATATGACTTTTGGCACTTGAGTACTTTTAAATGCAAGTACTTCTGTTACTTTTACAAATTTCACTTGTAATGGAGTAATAATGATTCGGTTCAATCATAATGAATCACTTATTAACAGCGACAATCTTACTCTCGCACTTATCTGACTGGTTTCTTTAGTAATTTTGTCTGCTAACAATCAAGCCTTTGCTAACAAGACGAGCTATTAGCACTTAGTGTAAACAGACAATCCATTTAAAGGTTTTGCTAATGCTTTAACATGAACACAGAAGTCCACACATGTACAAGAAACAAAGCCACACAATGTTTTACTTTCTGTATCTCTGTATCTTGATTGACAGTTGTCTCATCCAATCAGGAGTAAGTATTCCATTCACAAACAATACCTACTTTTTACATTTTGTCTGACTTGTCTTTGTGTTTTCAGACTTTTTTTGGGTGATTTGTTTTTCACTTCACAAATATTTTACAGTGTGTCATAAATAATCTTACCACAGTATCTCCAGTTTACAGTCAGGATCCTTCAGTCCAGCACAGAGACGCTTCACACCTAAATCTCCTATTTTATTCAGAGACAGATCCAGATATCTCAGGTGTGATGGGTTTGATCTCAGAGCTGAAGCCAGAGCAGCACAACCTTCATCTGTGACGCCACAATCTCTCAACCTGTAGAGAACAATGACACACTCTTCACTTTCTCAGATCAGTTTAGCTGAGAATACATTAAAGTGAAAGAATAAATCAATGTGTGATGCATCATTGTATTGAGATCTATAATGTCACAGAACAAAAACATGAGCTTCATTTAAGAAAGATCAATAATATTACTTTGTTGCACAATGTCAGTGTTTTTTTTTCTTTTGACATAAGAGGACATTGTACTCTAAAAACATCCTGTAAGTTTCAGAACCGCTTCAAGTCCAACACACCTATTGTTTACGAGAGAGACAAACATGCAGGTCTATGTAGAAACCAAACGATAAAGATGCTCTGAAGACAAGAAGATGCTGTTCAGTGCCAAGCTGTGGAAAAAACAGTCTTTGCATTGCCTTCCTTCTGATCCCAATGTTAGGAAAGAGTGAATTAACTTTATTTTTAATGAAGATCCAGACCGCGTCAGTAAGAAATCTGTCCTTTGTTCACTTCAATTTACCGCAGATTATTTTACAAACAAGACATAATTTGACGTGTGATTCTCAGAAAGATTGAAACTAAAAGACGATGTTGTGTCGACTATATTGGATCCGATGTGGCACCACACAAGTGTGAGTAACTGTTTTTATTACGTGATCAATATTGCTTTATCTCTTCAGATTGTTTGATATGTATCAAGTTATTTATGTATTTTTGATCTAAATCACAGCATTGTCCATCTGTGAAGGACATAGACTGTCAAACACACAACTATTAGCCAATCACAGCAGGGGGGCGTTTACTTCTGAGTCTACAATCCTCCACGTCTATTCAAACAGAGCGTTCTGATGAGGGGTCAAAAACAGCACAGAAAATAGCTTATTACTTCTAAATTATGTGTTTGATGTAAAAATCTTGACGACCTCAGAGAACAGTACAAAATAATAAACAGAGGCAGTTCATGACCCCTTTAAGATTATAATTAATTAAATTCCAAAACAATTTTATAATCACTTCTCTGTCTCTGAATCTAACGGTGTCACTGATATGATATAAAACACATCAAAATACTGAGCACTAAACTCTGAACAACATCTGCAGCACTGAAGATTTATGAGCTTTTAACTTTGATTTTCTGAATGTTTTAACAGTGAAGTGATTGTTCTCAGTGATACTTACTGAACTGATCTGGATTCTTTAATCACAGGCAGCAGCTTCTGAAGAGCTTCCATATTTTCAGGATCATTCTTTCCTTTAACAAATTGATCAAGACGAAACTCATTCAGTTCCTCTTCTGATGTCAACAACACAAAAACTAAAGCTGACCACTGAGATGAAGAGAGTTTGGCTTTCTTTATTCTTCCAGATGTCAGATACTGTTGTATTTCCTCCATTAGTGAACGATCACCCAGTTCATTCAGACAGTGGAACAGATTGATGGATTTCTCTGCAGAGTCAATGGTCCTGATATTCTTCTTGATGTACTCAACTGTTTTCTCATTACTGTCAGATCTGCTTCTTTTCAGCATCATTATTTTTTGAAGAAGAATCTGATGAGACTTTACTGACAAACCCAGAAGGAACCGCAGGAAAAGATCCAGATGTCCATTTTTACTCTGTAGAGCCTCTTTCACAACTCTCTGATGCAGCTCAGATAATGAAACATGTTCTGATGGATTGAGTTTAAACCTGTCCTTCACTTTAGACCACAAACTCTGTTTGGTGATTGTCTCAAACACATTTGTGTTGTGGTTTGTACAGGAGAGGTGCACATATAGAGCTGCTAGATGTTCCTGAATGCTCAGATGAACAAAGCAGAAGACTTTCCCCTGATACAAGCCAAACTCCTCTCTGAAGATCTGAGAGCACAATCCTGAGTACACCGATGCTTCTGTCACATCAATGCCACACTCTCTCAGGTCTTCCTCATAGAAGATCAGGTTGCCTTTCACAAGCTGCTGGAAAGCCACTTTCCCCAGTTTGAGGATCATGTCTTCATTGGTCACCTTCTTCTCATAGTCCTTCTCATGTTTGATGTTGGTCTGAAGGATCAGGAAGTGTGTGTACATTTGAGTGAGAGTCTTGGGAATCTCTCCACTCTCTGCTCGACTCAACATCTTCTCCAGAACAGCGGCTGAGATCCAGCAGAACACTGGGATGTGGCACATGATGTAGAGGCTCCTTGATGACTTCAGGTGTGAGATGATTGTATCGGCCAGACTCTGATCACTGATTCTCTTCCTGAAGTATTCCTGCTTCTGTGGCTCATTGAAGCCTCGTACCTCTGTCACTCGATGGACACACTCGGAGGGGACGAGATCAGCTGCTGCTGGTCTGGAGGTGATCCAGATGAGAGCAGAGGGAAGCAGATTCCCCACAATGAGGTTCATCAGCAGCACGTCCACTGAGACTGATTCACTTACATCACACAACCTCACATCACTCTGAAAATCCAGAGACAGACGACACTCATCCAGACCGTCAAAGATGAACAACACTTTATATTCATCACTGGATATTTCCATTTCTTTAGTTTCAGGGAAAAACACATGAAGAAGATCTGAAAGACTGAGTGTTTTGTCCTTCATCAGGTTGATTTCTCTGAAAGGCAGTGGAAATATGAGCTGGACGTCCTGATTCTCTTTCCCTTCAGCCCAGTCCAGGATCAACTTCTGCACAGAGACTGTTTTTCCAATGCCAGCGACTCCCTTTGTCAGCACAGTTCTGATGGCTTTGTCTTGTCCAGGTAAAGGTCTAAAGATGTCATTGCATTTGATGGCTGTGTCCTCTGTTGCTGCTCTCCTGGATTGTGTCTCAATCTGTCTCACCTCATGTTCATTACTGATCTCTCCACTCTCACTCTCTGTGATGTAGAGCTCTGTGTAGATCTCATTCAGGAGTGTTGGGTTTCCCTGCGTCGCTGTTCCCTCATACAGACGACCAAACTTCTTCAGCAGATTTGATCTAAACCTGTTGAGGACTTCATGCCTGGAAAATTACAAATACTGCATTATTAAATAAGCTAGTGAGCAAAGTGTCTTTTATGTATTCTGTATCATAATCAAATAATCTTTTACAGAAATATTAGACCTGAGATCAGTCTTTGTATCTTCACTCTTATAATCTATTGGTTGATTCATAGACGCGTCACTCCTCATAGACACACAGCTGAACTCTGCTTCTGATCTCTTCTGATGAACTGAACTATAACAGAGAGAGATTAAAGTCAATCCTTTACCATATTCAACAAAGTACATATTCATATATAATTTAAACAATCACTGTAAAGAACACTTAATGATCATTTAGTTTACAATATTTTATTACACAAGATGATAAATAGAACAGTGCTTTCACAAATGCATCTCTCTGTGTAACACTATATTAAAATATCAGATTAAGATATTTAAAGATAAAGGTAACACTATGTTGATAAAATAAAATTACATGATATTAGTGATTAATTACATCCAAAATAAAAGTTTGTGTACATAATATATGTGTGTACTGTGTCTATGTATTATGCATATCTAAATACACACATATACAGTATACATTTTGAAAATATTTACATGTATATATATTTATATTAATTTATATAATTTCTATATATATATATATATATATATATATATATATATATTTAATATGTAAACATAGCATATTTGTATTAAATGTATACATGGATTTATGTATTTATATAGACATAATAATTGAATAATGCAATTATGTGAACAAAAACTTTTATTTTGGATGCATTAAATATAAAAACGTACCTGAGATCAGTCTTTGTATCTTCACTCTTAAACTCTATTATACAACCCATAGACGCGTCACTCCTCATAGACACACAGCTGAACTCTGCTTCTGATCTCTTCTGATGAACTGAACTATAACAAAACAGATTTAATCCTTTATGATGATAATAGCTTTATTTTCAGGTCTACAAGTATCTTTCATCAAAAAATACTGCAATGAGGAGGCTTTTTTTCAATAAAATCTTCATTTTAACTTAAAGTTAAAATGGCCTCCAGACACAAAAACACGGTGGAGACTCCATCTCTCATCATTGAAGGTGATTTAATACAGTGTTTATTGAAAGTACCTGCATCCTGGAGAAACATCTTCATCTGTGGATGTTTGTGTGTGATCCATGATGAAACAGAATCTGATCTCCAGCACTGACTCTGAATGGAAATGACAAACAAACACAATAATTCATCTGAACGGATCCTGAGAGAAACAGATCATGAGACTCAGATACACAATGTTAGTCGTGTGTTAACAAATGATCAAATAAACCACAGAAACACCAAACACCAATCAAACCACGCTCATCTGCTTGAAAAAGACAATATTAAAACATAAAATATATGTCCTTTAGAGGAAATATGAATGCGGAAGTCACTGTAAAGCACCTGAGCATCAGCACTCACCTTATTTACACAGATTCACAAAATCCACCGCCTTTCTATGAAGCAGCTACACGTAAATCATGACTTAGCTTTGATAAAGGTTCACATAAACACTGATATTCCGTATAGAACCGATTCTGGCTGTTAAAATGGAGAAACATCAACTCTGAACATTTACTTTCACTTTTAGTTATGAAAAACAATGATGACGTCACGTCACTCGCCTGTAGTGTTTAAGGGAGCGTCTGTAAACTACAAACTACAAAACAATCTTAACACAGACAGAGACACAACAAATTAACTCAGGAAACATAGGAGTATAAATACTAAACCAAACCATTACTCAACTAACATTGAGGCATACTATAACGCCCATTATAGATCAACTAACAAACTATAAATGTGCAAAATGCATTTACTTACACATATTTGATAATCGAGATATTTCAAGATATATTTTGGGAACATTATGATTATTTTTTTTTATTATACATAAGCCTATATCAGTTATACAGTGGTAATGTCGCTGCTGTGTGTCATATGACAAGCATGAGAGCCCCCCACCCACCCACTTTACTCGTGCCCACACTCTCAAAGGAACAAGGGCTGCCTCCGTGACTTTGGTGAAGATGCAAGGCGACAGGGACAGCCCGAAGGGCAGGACCTTGTACTGATATGCCCGACCATCAAATGTGAATCGCAGGAATGGCTGTGTCGCGGGAGGATCGAGACATGAAAGTACGCGTCCTTCAGGTCGATCGCTGCAAACCAGTCTTGGGGACAGATGCACTCGAAAATTAGTTTCTGCATCAACATCTTGAATAGCAGCTTGTGAAGCACACGGTTCAAAACTCGCAGATCCAAGATCGGTCATAACCCACCGCTTTTCTTGGGCACAATAAAGTAAGGGCGGTATAACCCCAACCTCATATCGGCTAGAAGGACCGACTTTTTCGCATCCTTCGCCAGCAGAACAGCCTGGACTAAAGTGAACCGGATGCCCCCGAACTTGGGGGGGTGAAGGGCGAACTGAATCGCGTAGCCGAGTCTGATGGTACACAGGAGCCAAGAGGTCACCGACGAACGCAGCGTGGTGGAACACAGGGACCTGGCCCAGGGGGCTGTGACGGCCGCACGTCCTAATTTTGCGGAGTTAGATGTGTTCCTGGGTCAACATATATTGTTGACCCTGGAACAACATTTTAATCCAAAAATTTTATCTTGATAATTTCCCTACACCTAAACCTAACTTTACCCATGAGTAATCCCTAAAATCAGAGGAAATTATAGATGAACGACACCGATGTACAAGCAACAAACACTGATTGTAAGCCTAAACGTACATCTGCTTTTAAATCCGGAAACACTGACGATCGAAAACAAGCCAGTTACGATCTCAGGAGATCCATCAAAGCCACCAAACGACAATATAAAAACAAAGTTGAAGAACAATTCAACACCAACAACCCAAGAAGCATGTGGCAGGGCATAAACAACATCACAGGCTTTAAAGGGAATAAACCAGCTACTGTGAACATTGCCGCCTCTCTACCGGACGAGCTCAATACTTTTTATGCTCGTTTCGAGGCTGACACCACCGCCTATACAGAGAAGAGGCGAGTCCGCTCTCGCTTTCTGTTTGCGGATGTAACCCAATCCTTCAAACAGGTGAACATCCGAAAAGCCGTGGGTCCGGATGGTATACCAGGCCGTGTGCTCAAAGCATGCGCTTTCCAACTAGCCGGGGTTTTTACAGACATCTTCAATCTTTCCCTCTCTCTGTCTGTGGATCCCTCATGCTTAAAAAAATCCACCATTGTGCCCATACCTAAGAAAAATAAAATCACATGCTTGAATGACTGGAGGCCCGTTGCTCTGACCCCCATCTTCAGCAAGTGTTTTGAGAAGCTCGTCAGAGAACACATCTGCTCTGTGCTGCCTGCCTCACTGGACCCACTACAATTTGCATACCGCAGTAACCGTTCCACAGACGATGCTATTGCCTTCACCCTGCACACTGCTCTCTCCCACCTGGAAAATAAGAACACCTATGTGAGGATGCTGTTCGTGGATTATAGTTCGGCATTTAACACCATAGTGCCTGCCACACTGGTTGCGAAGCTCCAGACTCTGGGACTGAACAGATCTCTGTGCAGCTGGATCCTGGACTTCCTGACAGGCAGAAGTCAGGTGGTCAGAATGGGCAACAACACCTCATCTCCCCTGATCCTCAACACTGGTGCTCCGCAGGGCTGCGTCCTCAGCCCACTCCTGTACTCCCTGCACACACACGACTGTATGACTGGATGCTTGAATGACTGGAGGCCCGTTGCTCTGACCCCCATCTTCAGCAAGTGTTTTGAGAAGCTTGTCAGAGACTACATCTGCTCTGTGCTGCCTGCTTCACTGGACCCACTACAATTTGCATACCGCAGTAACCGTTCCACAGACGATGCTATTGCCTTCACCCTGCACACTGCTCTCTCCCACCTGGAAAATAAGAACACCTATGTGAGGATGTTGTTCGTGGATTATAGTTCAGCATTTAACACTATAGTGCCTGCCACACTGGTTGCGAAGCTCCAGACTCTAGGACTGAACAGATCTCTGTGCAGCTGGATCCTGGACTTCCTGACAGGCAGAAGTCAGGTGGTCAGAATGGGCAACAACACATCATCTCCCCTGATCCTCAACACTGGTGCACCGCAGGGCTGCGTCCTCAGCCCACTCCTGTACTCCCTGTACACACACGACTGTACAGCTACACACAGCTCCAATGTCATCGTCAAATTTGCTGATGACACAACGGTGATAGGCCTGATCACCGACAACGATGAGACGGCCTACAGAGAGGAGGTGAGTACCCTGACTAAATGGTGCCAGGAGAACCACCTCTCACTCAACATCGACAAGACCAAGGAGCTGGTGGTGGATTACAGGAGACAGAGCAGAGAACACACACCCATCACCATCGACAAGACACCTGTGGAACGGGTGACCAGCTTTAAGTTCCTCGGCGTTCACATCACCGAGGATCTCACATGGTCTGCTCACACAGATGCAGTGCTGAAGAAGGCACATGTCAAGTCACCTTTATTTATATAGCGCCTTTAACAATACAAATTGTAACAAAGCACTGCACAATATAAAAATAGGCAAATTTGTCAATAATGTAAAATGACAGGATTTAACACTCAATTATATGCTGAATGCATTTCATTATTGAATTTAGTAGTGGCATTGTCCAGCTTAGTTCAGTTTAAATAATATCTGTGCAATCAAGTCGATGATGGTGCTGGAAATGAAGTGTCCCCAACTGAGCAAGCCAGAGGCGACAGCGGCAAGGAACGAAAACTCCATCGGTGACAGAATGGAGAAAAAACCTTGGGAGAAACCAGGCTCAGTCGGGGGGCCAGTTCCCCTCCGGCCAGACAAATCAGTAGTTTGTTCCAACTGCAGCAAAGTCAGAGTGTAAGTGGTCCACTGGTTCCAGGGGTCTTTCCCCGATGGATGTCTAGGTGACGAGGTCCTCACTGGAGCTCTGTCTCTGGGGGCTCATCTCGGAGGTCCTCGGAGGGGTTGTCATCGTCTCTTCTCAGGTGTTCGGTCATCTCTATCGTTTAAGGGTAGGATCCAGACTGAGGCTTGTGTAATTCCTAACTACCACGGGATGTTAATCCCGTGGCAGTAACATAGAAACAGTAAGACAATTAGCGTAGCAGCGGCTCCATCCAGGAATAACCCTGGATGAAATTATCAGTATAACCCAAGCTAAAGCATAATAATGTGCATGTGTTCAGATGGACTGGCAGTACAAGATTGTGAGATGCATTATATGAATGCTTGGCTAAAGAGATGCGTCTTTAATCTAGATTTAAACAGAGAGAGTGTGTCTGAACCCCGAACGTTTTCAGGAAGGCTATTCCATAGTTTAGGAGCCAGATATGAAAAAGTTCTACCTCCTTTTGTGGACTTTGCTATCCTAGGTACTACCAAGAGTCCAGAGTTTTGCGACCTAAGGGAGCGGGTTGGATTGTAGCGTGATAAAAGATTAGTTAGGTACGCAGGAGCTAAATCATTTAGGGCCTTATAGGCAAGTAATAATATTTTGTAACTGATACGAAACTTAATAGGTAGCCAGTGCAGAGACTGTAAAATTGGAGTAATATGGTCATATTTTCTTGACCTGGTAAGGACTCTAGCCGCAGCATTTTGTACTATCTGTAGCTTGTTTATTGAGGATGCAGGACAACCACCTAGCAGTGCATTACAATAGTCCAGTCTAGAGGTCATGAATGCATGAACTAACTTTTCTGCATCAGAAACACTTAACATGTTCCGTAGCTTGGAAATGTTTCTAAGATGGAAGAATGCTGTTTTTGTAACATTGGAAATATGATTTTCAAAAGATAGGTTACTGTCTAATATAACACCCAGATTTTTAACTGTAGAGGAAGTAACATTACATTCGTCTAGTTGCAAATTGTAATCCAAGAGATTCTGTGTACTGTTTTTAGGTCCAACAAGTAATATCTCGGTCTTATCTGAATTTAATAGGAGAAAATTACTGGTCATCCAATCTTTTATATTTTTAACACACTCTGTTAGCTTAGATAGTTTCGAAGTTTCATCTGGTTTTGTTGAGATATATAGTTGAGTGTCATCAGCATAACAATGGAAACTAATCCCATATTTTCTAATAATATTACCAAGGGGCAGCATATATAATGAAAATAATAGAGGACCTAGGACAGATCCTTGTGGTACTCCATACTTTACTGGTGATAATTGAGATGACTCCCCGTTTAAATAAACAAAGTGGTAGCGATCGGACAGGTAGGATCTAAACCATCTTAGAGCCTGCCCTTGAACACCTGTATAGTTTTGTAATCGATCTATCAGTATGTCATGATCTATAGTGTCGAACGCAGCACTAAGATCAAGTAAAACTAGCAACGAGATGCAGCCTTTGTCTGACGCAAGAAGCAAGTCATTTGTAATTTTAACAAGTGCAGTTTCTGTGCTATGGCGGGGCCTGCGTCAGCGTCAAGACATCAGCGTTTCTTCTTCCTGAGACGGCTGAGGAAGTTTGGAACGAGCCCCAGAATCCTCAGGTCCTTCTACACCTGCACTGTGGAGAGCATCCTGACCGGCTGTATTACCGCCTGGTATGGAAACAGCACCGCTGGCAACCGCAGGGCTCTGCAAAGGGTCGTGCGAACTGCCCGCCACATTGTTGGAGGTGAGCTTCCCTCCCTCCAGGATATCTACACCAGGCGGTGTACAAGGAAAGCCCGGAGGATTATCAAAGACTCCAGCCACCCGTCCCACAGACTGCTCTCTCTGCTGCCCTCAGGGCGACGTTTCCGCAGCATCCGATCCCGCACTAGCCGACTGAGGGACAGCTTTTTCCCTCAGGCTATCAGGCTAATGAACAGTCACAAATAACTCACCTACATCACACTCCCACTCACACAACATGCCATGCACTGCACTTTAACACAGTTCAACTGGACTACACGCACACACTGCACTAATCACAACCTATCTGCTATCACTGGACACCATACGATGCACATCCACGACACTGCATATGAATAATCTGTTGCACCTTTGCACATCTATCTGCTGCTCAACCAATCTGCTGTTAATTTATAATCTGTTGCACCTCACATTATTACTATGTATGGACCACATTATGTATAGATACTGTACATAATGTAGATGTGCCCATACGGTGTATAATGTGTCGTTGATAATTGAGTATGTCTTTATAGTACACTAAGTGTACTGAGAATATGTATGTGTATTTTGCACATTGTCTTCTGTACAGTCTGTAAATATGTACTGTCCATATGTAAATTGCTGTTGTTTTTTTGCACTGTCTGTCCATATGTAAATTGCTGTTGTTGTTTTTTTTGCACTGTCTGGAGCACTGTAAATGCTCCAGTGCAGTTTTTTTGCACTGTCTGTCCATATGTAAATTGTTTGCTGTTTTTTTGCACTGTCTGTCCATATGTAAATTGTTTGCTGTTTTTTTTGCACTGTCTGTCCATATGTAAATTGTTTGTTGTTGTTTTTTTGCACTGTCTGTCCATATGTAAATTGTTTGTTGTTGTTTTTTTGCACTGTCTGTCCATAGGTAAATTGTCTGTTGTTTTTCTGCACTGTCTGGAGCACGCTCATAAGAATTTCACTCACCAAGGCACTTGTGCTGTGGTGATGTGACAATAAAAGTGATTTGATTTGATTTTGATTTGTACAGCTACACACAGCTCCAATGTCATCGTCAAATTTGCTGATGACACAACGGGGATAGGCCTGGTCACCGACAACGATGAGACGGCCTACAGAGAGGAGGTGAGTACCCTGACTAAATGGTGTCAGGAGAACCACCTCTCACTCAACATCGACAAGACCAAGGAGCTGGTGGTGGATTACAGGAGACAGAGCAGAGAACACACACCCATCACCATCGACAAGACACCTGTGGAGCGGGTGAGCAGCTTTAAGTTCCTCGGCGTTCACATCACCGAGGATCTCACATGGTCTGCTCACACAGATGCAGTGCTGAAGAAGGCACATCAGCGTCTCTTCTTCCTGAGACGGCTGAGGAAGTTTGGAACGAGCCCCAGAATCCTCAGATCATTCTACACCTGCACTGTGGAGAGCATCTTGACCGGCTGCATCACCGCCTGATTTGGAAACAACACCGCCGGCAACCGCAAAGCTCTGCAAAGGGTCGTGCGAACTGCCCCCCACATTGTTGGAGGTGAGCTTCCCTCCCTCCAGGACATCTACACCAGGCGGTGTACAAGGAAAGCCCGGAGGATCATCAAGGACTCCAGCCACCCGTCCCACAGACTGCTCTCTCTGTTGCCCTCAGGGAGACGTCTCCGCAGCATCCGATCCCGCACTAGCCGACTGAGGGACAGCTTTTTCAGGCTATCAGGCTAATGAACAGTCAGAACTAATTCACCCTACATCACACTCCCACTCACACAACATGCCATGCACTGCACTTTAACACAGTTCCACTGGACTACACGCACACACTACACTAATGGCGCTTTTCCACTGCATGGTACGGCACGGTACGGTACGGTACGGTTCACTTTTGGGGGGTTTTCCACTGGGTACTGTACCTGGTACCCGATACTTTTTTAGTACCACTTCGGTCGAGGTTCCATGCGAGCCGTACCGTTACCAAAACGTGACGTGTAAACTCTGCTGATCACTGATTGGCCGGAGAAAATCGTCATTACTGCGTCACTGAACTTGCGACACGAGACCCTCCTCTACAGCCCTACCCGCTAGATTTAAATCAGCACAGCCAGCGAAGGATCGGACGCAACTTCTGTTTAAACAAACGCACATTTTTGCATCAACCACAAAATAGCAGTGTCGTTGTCTGTTGAGGAAGTACAGACGTTCCTCTCGTTGATAGCCGAGGAGCGGATCCAGCGAGAGCTTGATGGCACGACGCCGAAGGAAAAAGCCTTATGTATAACTTTACTTTTGAACTTGCTATATTTTCAGAGCATGTTTTCTGTTTATATTTTTACCTCTGTATCTGTGTTTTGCTTCAATTAAAAACAATCTGATCGAATAAGTGTACCTCCAGACTATATTAAATATGTATCATTGTATGAGCACGTAATGAACCTCTTGAAAAAGACAAATGATTAATGCCACGATTATAAAAACCATCACATAAATAAAAAAAAACAAGGGATACATTGTACATTTTGAAATATTCAAAAGTTGAATAAAATTAAAAATTGCATGAATAGTTAACTAATCAAGTAACGCAGCACACCTGCACGAACATCCCTGCTCTCCTCATCTACAGCCCGTGTCACTGTCACCACAGTCTCTGCTGCTGGAGGTAAATCCCAAGCTCTCTCATAGACCTCTCCATTGCTGTTAAAAACATCCACATGCCGAGAGTGAAGAACACTATTCCGTCTCCTTTCTTTGTTGTGAGTTTGTTTGTGGCGCGTTTACGATGATGTCACGGCAGTAGAGGCGGCGCAATTATAACGACGCGTGAATAATCCCGCCCACTCTATAGCGGTACTGAACTGCGGTGGAAATGCAAACCGACCCGAACTGAGCCGTACCGTACCGTACCGTACCGAGCCGTGCCGAACCGTACCATACCATGCAGTGGAAAAGCGCCATTACACAACCTATCTGCTATCACTGGATACCATACAATGCACATCCACGACACTGCATATGTATAATCTGTTGCACCTTTGCACAACTATCTGTTGCACAACTAATCTGTTGTATAATGTATAATCTGTTGCACCTTCACATATTACCATGTATAGATGTGTACATAATGTAGAATGTGTACATACGGTGTATAATGTGTATTGATAACTAAGTATGTCTTTATAGTACACTGTGTGTACCAAGTATATGTATGTGTTTTTTTTGCACATTGTCTTCTGTACAGTCTGTAAGTATGTACTGTCTATATGTAAAAGATTTTTGGCACTGTCTGGAGCACGCTCTCAAGAATTTCACTCACCAAGGCACTTGTGCTGAGGTGATGTGACAATAAAAGTGATTTGATTTGATTTGATTAAACTTAAAAAAATCTTCAAATCTGATTGGTTAATGACAATGATGTTCCAGGGTCAACAAAGATGCTGACCCAGAAACATGTCGCACTTGGCAAAATCAGGTTCTGCGTGACGGCCTGACATGTGACGGCTAGGGGTGGGGTCTGGGTGTGATGTGTAACACTCACCTGATTCATCCTCATGCGGGAGGAACACAGGAACCCGGCTTGAGGCTTGTGACAGCCCGGCGTGTGACGACATAAAGTGGGGACTCGAGTGTTACAGCCCTTACCTGGGTGCTCTTGTGCTGGGTAAAGCTCTTGACAGCGTCGCCGAAGAGGCTTGGGAGCATTCAGGAACTGTACCTTCTCATGCTCCTTTGTAATGTTCTGCCTGAGATTCTCTGTGTTAACCACTAGATGGCACAATTTCAGCCCCAGATCACCTTCTTGTTAGAGACTTGTAGCACACCTGTTTTGAATCGCTCCTAATGGTCAACCTTATTTAAATGCCTCACTGCTTATTGTTCTATGAATTACATATGTTATGATATCTGTTAGATCTGTCCAGTAAGACCAGAAGGATGAAAATCATAATATTATCAGCAACTTTGAACATCAGTGCCTCTGACACATAAGCTGTATTTGAGTCTTTTTCCATCTTTATTAGTTATTTTTCTCACAGACAGACATAAACAATATCAAAGATATTTTCAGCTCCCCGCAGATTTTAATAGGCAACCGTTTTATTGCAGAAGAAAAGAGAAAAGCCCAAAAGTCAAACATTAAAGGTTTAAAAACAGACTGAAATGAATTCATTACAGAAGCACAGGACACACATTAGTGTCTGTTTAATGTGTGCAGATGACTCTTGAGCATATTTGCCTCAATGATCACAGACACTGATAGAATTTAATGAAATTAATTTCTGTCTCTGAATGGCTGGATTTACAGGATCGGCTCTCGTGAATGCAGCAGGAATATGACGCTCATAAAGCCCAGACAAACTCTTTCATATTAATCAAATCTTTGAAAGAGATTCAGAGACTCAGCTGTATTTCTGTGCTGTTTTCTTCACAGTTTGCAGTCATATCATCTTTAATAAGATAAACCTGATATTAAAGAGCAAACAAACTGTAGTCAGATGTTGTCTTTCATGTCTAGAAGAATCTACATTGTTTATGAGTTTATGTTGTTAAGGATGGAAATCAGAGCTGCTTTGTCGTAGTATAGAAGCGGTTATGAATGGCTCAATATATGCAAGAAAAGAGCAATAATTCAATATGCAAATGATAGAGGAAATATTGAACATGCACATATTTCTATGACATCACTGCAAAACAAATCTTCATAGTTCAGCTTAAAAACAAGTTCAGTCGCTCAAGTAGCTCTAGTTGAATCGTATATAACTTCAAAAAATGAATTAGAAATTGGTTCAATTCTTCATGTAATGAAAACATGTTGCAATAAAAAAAGAATTTAAAGACTCTGAATTATGTTAAATTTTGTAAGATGTAAGATGTAAAAAAAATCACATCCAGAGAAAAAACGTCAGAATTGTGAGATTCAAAAGAAAAAGACAATATTGTGAAATGTAAAAAGAAAATACTTCAAAATTTAAGTTATGTTCCTGTCTTAAACCTGTTTTTTCTTCTTCACTTTTATAGGACATGCTTCAGAAGTAAATACACATCTGTGTTTCTGTTCAGTCAAATATGAGATGATTTATGTTTCTGAATGCAGCTGCAGCGCCCTCTGCTGGACAGAGTTCATCATAACCTTTATAAATCAGTTTTTTATGATTTTGATCAAACAAGAGGAGGCATTATATGTAACACAAACCAGCTAAAACCACAGAACATCACAAAATAACATTAATTATATTGTGATACTGTGAACAAAGAAAAGCAACTAATATGATTTCCCTCTTAAAAAAAGTTTAATGTAGAAATATTTCCAAACTTTATTACTTTACCAGTACATCCAGACATAAATAATGAAGAGCTGACAGTATGTCGTACAGTAGGATTGATCCTCTTCATATTAAATCATCATGTTCAGCTGGAGCTCCTTCTGAATTATTCTTCATTAATGCCCTTCGTTTGGCATCGTCCTGACATCAGCATGAGTTCTGTGTGGAAGATTATTTCCACCACATAATACAATTATAATAAAGACTACTGTGAGTTTAAATTCCACAATTCAGATTTATTTCCCTTGCAATATTGAGTTTATATCTTACATTTGTAAATGCATATTTTTTTATCAGAAATGCAAGATTATCTAACATCTCATAATTCTGCCCCCTCATAATTCTGCATGTGCATGTGGAGTCCAAACATTTAATAGTCAGAATTGTGAAATGTAAACTCAATTCTGAGAAAACAGTCAATAGCAAGATGTGAATTTATAATTCAGAAAAAAGTCAGCTTTAGATTTGCAAGATAGAAAATTGCAATAACAATTTCATAATAATCTTGCAAAACAAGGAAAGAACTGTAAGGTGTAAACTCGCAATTACAATTTATAACTCACAATTATGAGTAAAATTAAAAACAATGTATTTGTATACTTGCAGTTATGATATTTTTTTTTAATTGTGATATGTAAAATTTCAGTATGTTTCTGAGAAAAGGGTCAGAATTGTGAGACAAAAAGTATGAATGGTGGTGATTGAGGAGAGACCCCCCCACACACACACACACGTGATTGTAAAGCACTTTGGTTGTACAGCAATACACAATAAAGCGCTATATAAACGCATCATTCATTAATTCATATAAACTTACAATTAAGAGTTTATAGCTTTCAATTGTGACAAACTCCTGATTCTGAGGAAAAGTGTCAAAATTGCGATATTTAAACACTCAGAATTACAATTATGAGAAAAAAGTCAGAATTGTGAGATGTAAACTCAGAATTCAGAAAAAAAGACTATATTTAAAAACTCACAATTGCAATTAATTTTTTTTAACTTGCAATTCTGATAAAAAATAAAAAATGTCAAGACTTAAAAAGTATGAATGGTGGGATATAAACTTGCAAATGAGAGAAAAAGCAACAGTTATTTTTTCAATGTTTTTATTCTGTGGCTTCTGTGACTAATTTAAATAAATTAAGAGTTTATATCTTGCAAATGACATACTGACATGAAAAATGTCAAAATTGTGATATATAAAAACTCAGTTGCATTTTTTTTGTAACTTGCAATTCTTTAGAAAAAAAGTCAGAATTGCAAAATTAAAAGTTATAAATGGTGGGATATTTAAATGTACATGTAGTAATTTATCAGACGCTTTTATCCAAAGGGACTTACAAAATAGAAGCAATGAGAAGAGATATGAGAGAAGAAGCTGCAGTTCTGTGTTTATTGTGTGTTCTCCGTGTCCGTGTGCTCCTCGCAGGAGCAGAAGAAGAGATATAAGAGAAGAAGCTGTGGTTCTGTGTTTATTGTGTGTTCTCCGTGTCCGTGTGTTCCTCGCAGGAGCAGAAGAAGCTGTGGTTCTGTGTTTATTGTGTGTTCTCCGTGTCCGTGTGTTCCTCGCAGGAGCAGAAGAAGCTGTGGTTCTGTGTTTATTGTGTGTTCTCCGTGTCCGTGTGTTCCTCGCAGGAGCAGAAGAAGCTGTGGTTCTGTGTTTATTGTGTGTTCTCCGTGTCCGTGTGCTCCTCGCAGGAGCAGAAGAAGAGATATAAGAGAAGAAGCTGCAGTTCTGTGTTTATTGTGTGTTCTCCGTGTCCGTGTGCTCCTCGCAGGAGCAGAAGAAGCTGCGGTTCTGTGTTTATTGTGTGTTCTCCGTGTCCGTGTGCTCCTCGCAGGAGCAGAAGAAGCTGTGGTTCTGTGTTTATTGTTTGTTCTCCGTGTCCGTGTGCTCCTCGCAGGAGCAGAAGAAGAGATATAAGAGAAGAAGCTGTGGTTCTGTGTTTATTGTGTGTTCTCCGTGACCGTGTGCTCCTCGCAGGAGCAGAAGAAGAGATATAAGAGAAGAAGCTGTGGTTCTGTGGTTCTGTGTTTATTGTGTGTTCTCCGTGTCCGTGTGCTCCTCGCAGGAGCAGAAGAAGAGATATAAGAGAAGAAGCTGTGGTTCTGTGGTTCTGTGTTTATTGTGTGTTCTCCGTGTCCGTGTGCTCCTCGCAGGAGCAGAAGAAGAGATATAAGAGAAGAAGCTGTGGTTCTGTGTTTATTGTGTGTTCTCCATGACCGTGTGCTCCTCGCAGGAGCAGAAGAAGAGATATAAGAGAAGAAGCTGTGGTTCTGTGTTTATTGTGTGTTCTCCGTGTCCGTGTGCTCCTCGCAGGAGCAGAAGAAGCTGTGGTTCTGTGTTTATTGTGTGTTCTCCGTGTCCGTGTGCTCCTCGCAGGAGCAGAAGAAGAGATATAAGAGAAGAAGCTGTGGTTCTGTGTTTATTGTGTGTTCTCCGTGTCCGTGTGCTCCTCGCAGGAGCAGAAGAAGCTGTGGTTCTGTGTTTATTGTTTGTTCTCCGTGTCCGTGTGCTCCTCGCAGGAGCAGAAGAAGAGATATAAGAGAAGAAGCTGTGGTTCTGTGTTTATTGTTTGTTCTCCGTGTCCGTGTGCTCCTCGCAGGAGCAGAAGAAGAGATATAAGAGAAGAAGCTGTGGTTCTGTGGTTCTGTGTTTATTGTGTGTTCTCCGTGTCCGTGTGCTCCTCGCAGGAGCAGAAGAAGCTGTGGTTCTGTGTTTATTGTTTGTTCTCCGTGTCCGTGTGCTCCTCGCAGGAGCAGAAGGGGAAGATCCCGCAGCAGGGCTGCAGCCAGGGCTTCCACAGCACCTTCTCCCAGCTCAGCTGCTTCTCCACCGGCGTCAGGGTCCTGCGGTGCTCCGTCACGGCCCGCTCCACCCGCTCCAGCACCTCAGAGAATCGCGGCTCGGTGTCCGGCACCAGGGGACGGCTCTCTGACGGATCGCTGCTGAGATCGAACACCAGCGGGGGGCTGTGATACGTCACAAACGCTCCGTGACACAAGCAGATGTTGATGTCGTAGCAGCCCACGGCTCCAGCAGGAGAGAAGTTCGGTGTGAAGAAATGCACCTTGAAGACGGAGTCACCTGAGGAGGTCGTGTTTAGTCTTGATTAATGCAAAACAATTACAGTTTAGGTCTCAGAATGAGTTGCTGTTATGCACAATGGGGTAATATACTCAATTAATATACTGTATATATCACAAATGTGAGCCTGGAGCACAAAAGCAGTCATAAGCAGCAGAGGTATATTTG
The DNA here is from genome assembly GCA_003573665.1 of Oxygymnocypris stewartii. NCBI lineage: Eukaryota > Metazoa > Chordata > Actinopteri > Cypriniformes > Cyprinidae > Oxygymnocypris > Oxygymnocypris stewartii. The sequence continues at coordinate 67,468 of QVTF01005977.1, read as the reverse complement.
TATCAATAGACAACAATACATTGTATGGGTCAAAATTATACATTTTTATATTATGCCAAAAAATTATTAGATATTAAGATCAAGTTACATGAAGATATTTCCTACCGTAAATATATCAAAACTTAATTTTTGATTAGTAATATGCAAGAACTTAATTTAAACAACTTTAACGATGATTTTATCAATATTTAGATTTTTTTTGCACCCTCAGATTCCAGATTTTCAAATATTGTCCAAACCATACATCAATGGGAATATTATTTATTCTGCTTTCAGATTATGCATACATCTCAATTTCAAGAAATGTACCCTTATGACTGATCTTTTGGTCCAAGGTCACATGATTTTCAAAAGCTATTTATTTGTCAATATTTTAACTAATTGCAAAATCTGAATAATCAATCAAAGTCTATTGATTAATCAGCGAAATAATCGATGATTTGTCGAATAATCGTTAGATGCAGTATGTGTGTGTGTGTGTGTGTGTGTGCGTCTGTGTGTGTGTGTGTGTGTGACTGTCTGTCTGTCTGTCTGTCTCTGTCTCTGTCTCTGTGTGCGTGCGTGCGTGCGTGCGTGTGTTCGTGCGTGTGTGTGTCTGTGTGTGTGTGTGTGTGTGTGTGTGTGTGTGTGTGTGTGTGTGTGTGTGTGTGTGTGTGTGTGTGTGTGTGTGTGTGTGTGTCTGTGTGTGTGTCTGTGTGTGTGTCTGTGTGTGTGTCACTCACTGTCGGGTGGGTGCCAGCGTACAGCGTTCAGGTACATGCCGCAGTAGTGGAACATGAACTCGTGCTCCGAGCGATTGGTTCTGGCCTCCAGCAGAGGCATCAGATCACGACCGTCCAGAATCCTCACAGAATCACACAAACACACACAGACTGCACTTTCACATCATACAGTTCTAGGTGGCTGCTAGGAAGTTCCTAGCCTTTAATAATATATTATGTATTATTGCAATGCTCCAAATCCTCACAGGTTAAACGTGTGTGTTTTCTGCAGCACTAGATGCGGTCTGAGGAATATAGTGTTGAGTATTCATGCTCTGGTGTTGTACCTGTCCTCCGGCAGCGCTCCACCTGCCAGCTTCACCACTGTGGGAAAAACATCCATCAGACTGGTTGGTTCTGCCACTTCTCGTCCCGGGGTGAGACGCCCAGGCCAGCGAAATATTCCCGGCACTCGTATTCCTCCCTCCCAGCCGCCCATGGCTTTACCACCTGAACATAAGAGAGTCAGTAATAACCAGTGTCGGGGGGGTGACGCATTACAAGTAACGTGAGTTACGTAATAATATTACCTTTTCAAGTAACTAGTAAAGTAACACATTACTTTTTAATTTACTGGAAAATATCTGAGTTACTTTTTTTCCATTTATTGATGACAGAGCACCGTGTGAACATGATCTTACTGTAGATCTAATCTAGACTAAATATGAATGTGTATTAATTCATCCCACTCGCAAAAAACTGATTCAGTATTCATCAAAATGAATTAAAACAGTGAGATGCAAACTCAGAATATGACACGAACCTGCAATAATTCAATATGTTAAACAACACAAATATATCTAATCTCATTTTATTAACCGATGTGTTTGCTGCTGACCTTTGATCTAGTTCAACCATACTAATAAGAAAAAATTACTTTAGATAAACTAACAATTGTGCTTCGTTGTTTTTTTTTTATTGCTGAAGAGTGTTGAACTTCTTCTGTGTTCTTCTGTACAGACATGATTTACTCGTCCTTCAGTCTGAGGTTTATTCATTACACTTTTGGTGTGAAAGGGTTTTATATTTGCTATAAATATAACTTATTGTATTAAAAACAAACAATCAAGCCCTGCTCATATTTAAAAAGTAACGCGAAAGTAAAGTAACATAACGCATAACTTTCCATAAAAAGTAACTAAGTAACGTAATTAATTACTTTTTTAGGGAGTAACGCAATATTTTATCACATTACTTTTAAAAGTAACTTCCTCCAACACTGGTTATGAGCACAGAATCATGTCGTTTCAGCATCGACATTCCTCCAAATGTCTGCTTTTGTGTTTCGTACCGCGATAGATTCCGTTCCAGCCTCCTTTTGGACCCTCTTCGATGTGGCCGCCGTGGTCAGAGGTGAAGTACATCAAGGTTTTCTCCGACAGGCCGAGTCTTTCAATGGTCTCCACCATTCTACCTGTCATCAAACACAAGATATTCACCGCGAGTCACGTTTCAAACATGTGTAATCTGTGATCGTGTGATCTGAGGTTACTTGAGTTTGTTCAGTTAAAGGGACAGTTCACTCAAACATTAAAACGTGCTGTTAATTTACTCTCCCTCAGGCCTTCCTCTTTCTTCCTTCTCCTCTTCCATATTACAGTAAAAAAAAGATTTTTAGCTGAAGTCGTGTGATTCATAAAAAGCAAGTCAATAGCTGCCGTCACTTTGAGAGTCAAAAAAGCATAAAAAAGCAACACAAAATGAATCCCTACAACTCCTGATAATATTTTGAGGTCTTATGAAGCGAAACGATCAGTCTGTGCAAGAAACTGAACATGATTTACAATATAATTATTACCTGTAATCAAGAATCTCAGATAAACGGAAATATGATTATTTTCTGTGAACTGATTCAATTCAATACTTTATGCAATCATGCAATGACATCATGTATTCGCAATTATATCATTAAAGCACCCCAATAATAATGTGAAACATGGATGTCTAAAGCATATTAAGTGAATTAACTAGTCTTCATCAGCTCACCTTTTTACATAAACCCTGAGAAACCATAAAAACATTAATTTCACCCCTTCATTCAAGTGTTCAGTTCATGCAGGCGCATATCATATATATATCATATCTGAATCAGTTCATTCATCTCAGGATCAGATCCGACACTATTTTAGCTCATTTATAGTTGGAGTGACTGTCAAGGCATCTGAAACTGAGTTTTAGTTAAGTACGTGTTCCTGTGGCTCAGTGGTAGAGCATTGCGTTAGCAGCGCAAAAGGTTGTGGGTTCGATTCCCAGGGAACACTGTAAGCACTGAATGCACTGTAAGTCACTTTGGATAAAAGCATCTGCTAAATGCAAGAATGTAAATTAAGTCACTTGTAGATCTGTGCTCCTTGAGCCATGAACTGATTCAGTCTGATTTGCTGATTCACTAAAAAGAACCTGTTCAAAAGAGTGATTCATTCACAAACTGAATCGTTTGCTTGAGGCTCTGGATTACAGTAATACTGTTGTAAATGTTCAGTTTCTTGCACAGACCAATTGATTTACTTCATAAGACCTCAATCTAGTGAAAGTGACGTGATATAGACGGTTTCATCGAAGTTAACTGTATTTGTTTATAGAGTAATGAAGTTGGGCTCAGGTTGTTGTGCTGTGGGATGTTTCACATACATTTATTTGTGGCGACCCCCCACTATATCAAAACTGACCGATTTTTCCAAAAGGCTTCGTTGAATAAACATGAGCACGTAATGCACGTCTAAAAATCAAAACAAGATATGTCACTGTATTTCTGAAGAAAAACTGTCTTTAGAAAATATTCAAAGTCATTTTCATTTCATCTTGCATGTTATATGTCTGATAAAGCAGAGTTTGTAAGCTCAGTGTACAGCCGTTACCGGGCGCAAACCTCTAACGTTAACGTTATTTCTCCCACTTTAAAGCGTCTCCTGCTGGCAGAGAATGAATTAGCATTTTTAATAAGTCCGTCCAAGTAGTTCTCGCTGCATCTCAGTCCGTCTGATTTATGCAGCAAACATATTTAGCTTGTTTTAAAAGATAATCTACTCCAGAGGGACTGTTGTTATTGATTCTATTTGGATAAATAAGTTAGGGCCACAAACACACACATGCACTGTAATGTTTGATTATGTTGTTCGTGCTATGCATTTAACCCATCCAAAGTGCACACACACACAGCAGTGAACACACACCGTGAACACACACACACACACAGCAGTAAACACACACACCGTGAACACACACCCGGACCAGTGGGCATGCTGCGGCGCCCGGGGAGCAGTTGTGGGTTCGGTGCCTTGCTCAAGGGCATCTAGTCGTGGTATTGAAGGAGGAGAGAGCATTCACTCATTACATTCACTCCCCCCCCCCACCTACAATTCCTGCCGGACCGAGACTCGAACCCCCAACCTCTCTAACCATTAGGCCACGACTTCCCCCTGATCTATTATCAGGAGCCACGGGGATTCATTTTGCATTGCCTGTTTATGTTTTTTGACCCGGTAGCTATTAACTTGCACTTTATAAATCACCAAGAACCAAAAATCTTCTTTACTGTTGTACTGAACCCAAAACCTCACCCACATCACAGATGGCCTGAGGGAGAGTAAATCAACAGCACATTTTTATTTGGGGTGAATGATCACTTTAGTTGTATTTGATTCATGAAATGATTTTCTCGTCACTTACCAATCATCCAGTCTGCTTCTTCCACGTTGTCCCCATACAGCCCATGTTTGCTCTTTCCGGCAAAGCCCTCGGACACAAAGAGGGGCGTGTGCACGTGTGCCAATGACAAGAAGAGCAGGAACGGCCTGTTTCTGTGTCTGACGTCATAAACCACACCATTCATAATCACCTTAAACCCAAACCAAAGACGTTTCCCACCGCAGGCACAAGAAACGAGTGCGTGGGAAACACAACCAGACGAAAAGATGATTTGTCAGGACAAGTCTAATATTTTCTGCATTACCACATTATTATAAAGCAGGCGTGCATGCGGATCACGAGTCAATCTCACCAAACACGTCAAGAACAAGAAAAGTAAATAATAAATTATAGTTTGAATGAAGAAAATGAAGCTTATTTACACACAACAAATCTAATTACTGTAAAAAATACCCTAAATTGTAGTATTTTACTGTTAAATTAATATCCATTTTATTGCAGTATCACAAAAAAAATACCTATTTTATTACAGTAAAATTAAATATGTGGTGCTTGGGCATTGCTGGTTGATTGCTAGGGTGTTGTTAGTGTCTTTTGGGTGGTTGCAAAAGTGTTGCTAATATACTTGAGGTAAGTATATTAGAAGTTACTTACTGGCATATTTACTTGAAGTCCCCCCCCCCCCAATATTTTAAGGTAATAAACAAACGATTAATCACATCCAAAGGGTTTTTGTTTACATAATATACTGTATGTATATGAACTGTGTATTTATTATGTATATATAAATATAAACACATACAGTATATATTTTGAGAATATAAAAATTTCTATTCTTATATTTTATATAAATATATTTAATTTATAAACATACATAATAAATATACACAGTACACACACGTATATTATGTACACAAACTTTTATGTTGGATGCGATTAATCGTGATTAATAGTTTGACAGCACTATTTTAATATAACTCCAGTTGTATTTATTTATTTTATTTATTTGTTTGTTTATTTATGAACGTGTGCATGTGTATTTTATTGATGTATTTTGTGTGCATGTTTAATTAATGTATTTATTATTTTTGTGCATATTTTATTTGTTTGTTTATGAACATATGCATGTGTATTTTATTGATGTATTTTTAATTAATGTATTTATTATTTTTGTGCATATTTTATTTGTTTATTTATTAAACTTTCTCAATATCTTTGTACCGTCTCTTCACTCCAGACCTTTAAAACTGCTCTCAAAACTCACGTATTTAATAAAATGCTTCGCTAATGGCCTCATTTAGTTAAATTCATGCTTGCTTGTATTGCTTATCTTGTACACACGATGAACTCAGTCTGCTTTATATGTTTGATCATGTGACTGTATATTTGTGTTCCTGTTATCTATCATCTTTATGTGAAGTGTCCTTGTGTTATGAAAGGTGCTGTATAATATTCTGGTGGCTCTTGATTCTGCTTCACCTCTCCACGAAGCGCTGGGCTTCGCTCATCAGCCTGGCGTTCAGCGTCTCCAGCTTCATGGGCTGCTCCAGCACCTCTCCGTTCCTCATGATGATGCAGTTCCAGGTCCGCAGGAGCTCAAAGGGCACGAACCACACGGTGAAGCTCAGCAGAGACAGAGCGGCCAGACACACCAGGAGCGTCTGGCGGACCCGCAGCAGACCGGCGGCTCGGACCGCCAGCAGCGAGAGCAAGGCTAGTGTTAGCAGTGCAGACGTCTGCCGCAGCATCTCCTGCACGTCCAGCAGCACACCTTTCCCCGCGCCGGGCTTGCAGTCGCTGAAGAGCGTGAAGGGAAGGCCGTAGAAGAAGTCGAAGCCGTGATTGTTGGGATGGTGACAGTGATCGGTCCTGCTCTCGCAGTTCACTCCCAGATGCCACTTACCTGGAGAGAGAACACAGCTATTCATATAGAAGTATTGGCTGGTTTTCATTATTTTGTGCATATTCTATTTATTTATTTATGTGTATTTTAATTATTTGTTTATTTTTATTTATTGTGTATTTTTAATTATTTTACTATTTTAGTGTGCATATGATTTATTTATTATTTTTAATTAATGTATTATTTTAGTGCATATTTTACATATTTATTTATGTGTATTTTAATTATTTGTTTATTTGTATTTATTGTGTATTTTTTATTAATTTATTGTTTTAGTGTGTATTTTATTTATTTATTTATTTATGTGTATTTTATTTATTTGTTTATTTTTATTTATTGTGTATTTTTAATTTATTTGTTATTTTAGTGTGCATATTATTTATTTATTATTTTAATTAATTTATTATTTTAGTGAATATTTTATTTATTTATTTATGTGTATTTTAAATATTTGTTTATCTTTATTTATTGTGTATTTTAAATTAATTTATTATTTTAGTGTGCATATTATTTATTTATTATTTTAATTAATTTATTATTTTAGTGCATATTTTATTTATTTGTTTATATATTTATTTATATTTATTGTGTATTTTTTATTAATTTATTATCTTTGTGCGTGTTTTATTTATTTAGTGTATTTAATTTATTTTGTGTGCATTTTTTATTAATTAATGTATTATTTTTGTGCGTACTCTATTTGTTTGTTTATCCTCTGCTCCATTTTTCAGACTTCTCATATTTTTCTTTGTATTCCCTTATTATTATTACTTTATTTTCCCTCGTTATATATATTTTTTCTCCTCCTTCAAACATTCTGTTCCACATATAGGTATATTTACAAACATATATGATAGATATACACACGTACAACACAACTTTATACCCACACGTCACATGTAAAACCTACTTTTTTGAGTGTTTATGCATTTATTATTATTATTTAGTTTTGTGTCTGTTTTGTACTCTCGGTGTCATCTTCCTATAGTTTGTCTTATATATAAGAAAGTGAACACACCGTAAAGACTCCTAAAGGCATGATATATTTCACCTGCCCTCTAATTAAGAGCAGTTAATTTAGCAAAGGAGGAAGAGAGATTTAAATGTAAACGAGTCATAAAATCAAATGAGATAACTCATGAAAATACTGCCAATAACAAGTAATAATGTGGGAGAGAAATGTGCTTATTTGCCTGGAAAATAATATCACAATACAAAATATCTTTAATAGATGCATCACCTAAAAATAAGCAGTTTCCCTCGTGTCCAAACCTGGATTACCTTCTTTCAGGGTTATTATCGTTTACTAAATCTACAACCATAAAACATTTTAGTTAATTGAAATAAAATAAATGTTATCTTTAACATTAACATGAAATTAAAAATGCAAATCTTCATATAGTTAAAAATTATAAAAAAAGAAAAAAATTACTCAAATGTTAACTAAAATTAAAATGAACATAATAATTATATATAATAGAAAAACAAACTAAAAAAAGATATTTAAGGGATAGTTCGTGCAAAAAATGGTCCAAACTTATTTCAGGGTTATTATTGATAACTAAATCTAAAAGCATTTAAAAACACATTCGTGATTTGAAAGAGAATAAATGTCAACTTTCATATTAATATTAAATAAAATGAAATACAAAAAAAATAACATTTAATTTAGTTTTCCTTTAAGTACTAAAATAACTAAAATAAAATAAAATATAATCTAAAACAATTATATAATAAAAATTGACCAAAAAACTAAAATTGTTAAAATTGTAACTAAAATTAAAATGAAAAAAAAATCTAAAAATGAAAAAAAACAAGTAAATAAAATTTTTAAATATCAATAAAAACTATTTATGATATTAAAAAAGCATGTTTTTTATCTGTGGAAATAAAATAAAAATCTCAATAAAACCTATAATCGTGTATCCATGAAATTGATATTTTCATATATTTTGAGAAATATGTTTTTATTGATTTATTTATTGTTTTGTCAGTCAACGTCCCAGAGTTTGGTTCCCTGGATGTCATACAGGTTTGGAAAAACATGAGTATATGATAATTTCATATCGCAATGTAAGGTCTGTTTTGGGTTCTGTTTCATGTTCTTGTTTTTCATGTCACTTATAGCAAACAGAGTGGGTCACATGACATGAACAAACCAATGAGAACATGACAACCAATCACAAACAGACACGAGAGCAAGGGAAGCAAGACACAAACAACTAACTTCAAAATAAAAGACATGAAAAACAAGAACATGAAACAGAACCCAAAACAGACCTTACACGCTTCAATGCTTTTATAATTCTGAGCATTTCTAACGTGAGCTGAGCACTTGCTATCGCTGCTTTATAGCAGAATGTCAATGAGTCTCATATTTGATGAAGTTTGATCTGTAGTGAGGTACACGTGACTGTACTGTACATGGCTGATTATTACCCACGATGCCGGTGGTGTAACCCTGCTTCTGCAGGAGTTTAGCGAAGGTGGTTTCATTGGGTGGAAGACCTCCAGATCCAGCGAGAAACAGAATGACCTGAACTCGACCCGTGCTGCCCAGACCTTCACAGAGACACGGCACATATCAGACAGACCCATAAACCCGCTGATATTAGATCAAGCTCAGATGAACACATCAGACAAGCTGCTTATCTCAGAATCAGAGGATCTTCAGTCACAGTCGCACGTTTATGTCGCCTGTCTCTTTAAATGCTCCGGCGCTTTAAAGCAGGATTCTGATTGGCTGTCACTGTTTAAATGATTCCAATGATATCGTTTCTGTGTCGTTATCACTGCACTGCAAAAAAATGGCTTATCCTACTTACTATTTTTGTCTCGTTTCTAGTCAAAAAATCTAAAAAAATTCATAAATCAAGACAGATAAGCAAAATGTTTCCAGGCGAAAAAAACTCAATTAAGTGCATTCTGCTTAAAACAAGTAGAATTATCTGCCAGTGGGGTACGTAAAATATTCTTAAAACAAGAGTATTTCTAGAAACAAGACACAAATACTAAAGATAAGCCATATTTTTGCTGTGACGTTTATTTTAAAATATCATACTTTATCATTCTTAGTGTAAATGGACCTTATATTAGCTCTTATGTCAGTATTTTAGTGAATATCGCATCAGAAATATTTCATTTCAGTGCAGACGCTTACTTCTCAATATAATATCATATCATATAGTTTTATGAACGTATATCCAATATATATATATATATATATATATATATATGAAAATCATATTTCTGGACATTATATTAATTGACAGATTAAGTATGTTCTTTATCAGTATAAATATCTAAACATGTTTAAATTATGATTCATGTACTTGAGAGGCAAAGTAAAATATCATATAATAATAATATACCATAAACATAAAAACATAATCTTGTTTTTTTTAACAAATGTATCAAAATGAAGTGAGTTTTTGCTCAAAATGAATAGAAATATCCACCAACAGGGTCATAAATATGATCTTGTTTTCCCTTTGTATTAAGTTTATAAAACTCGCTTAATTTTATTGCATTTTTCAGAAAACAAGACTTAACATCTCGCATCATTTTGCTTCTTCAGTTAAATATGTTTCAATATTTGTACTGATAATATTTAGGAAGAACATCATTTTTTTGTACCGTAAACTGCACATTAATATAATGTCCAGAAAATATGATTTTCAAAATTATATTGGATATAGGTTCATACAATTACATGATATATTTTGAGAAGTACACATTTACACTAATTAATAGTACAATACTTACTCATAATTCACTAAACTATGAACTGGCATTAAGTAGAGTTAAGGCCCATTCATATCTATAATGATAACGTTTTATTAATATTTGTACATGGAAAAGACAAAAATACTAAGTAAAAAACTAAATTTTCTTACTAAGTCTTGTTTTCTGTTTTTGCTTAAAATAATAAATAATTATCTTTAATTAATCTTGTTTTGGCAAAAACTCACTTTTTTAATATCTTGCATCATTTTTGCATTTGCAATAAACGTATCTTGATTTAAGAATGTAAAGATATTAGTACTGGAATACAAGAGCAAGAAAATGTATTACTAAGTCGACTTTTCTGAAAGTTATGATTTTTTTCCTGGAAAACAAGACATGCGATATTGATGCTATGATGCAATACTTAAACTTCACTCCAATATGAGCTGAGCAGGTAGAGGTAAGGCCCAGCACTATAATGAGAACTATAAAGCTTGATTGATATTAGTATCTGAGATGTTTATATGCTGGAAGACAGTATCATGTGATGTTGGTGTCGTTCTGAGCTGTATGTCTGAGATGTTTAGGTGCAGTATTTGTGATGTTGGTGTCGTTCTGTGCTGTATGTCTGAGTGTGGGGGGGGTGTTGAGATGTTTGTATGGTTCTGTGCTGTATGTCTGAGTGTGGGGGGGGGTGTTGAGATGTTTGTATGGTTCTGTGCTGTATGTCTGAGTGTGGGGGGGGGGGGGGGGGGTGTTGAGGTGTTTTGGTGCAGTATTTGTGATGTTTGTATGGTTCTGTGCTGTATGTCTGAGTGTGGGGGGGTGTTGAGATGTTTGTATGGTTCTGTGCTGTATGTCTGAGTGTGGGGGGGGGGTGTTGAGGTGTTTTGGGCTCTCTCACCGGAGCGCAGAGCGTAGCGGCCCGTCATGAAGGCGGTTCTGCTGGGGGTGCAGAGCGGAGCCGCGGCGAGATGCTGGGTCAGTTTCACTCCGTCCGCCGCCAGACGATCGATGTTCGGTGTCCTTCAAACACAAGACATGTACAGATGCATCCATAAATCTGTCCGTGTTCACTCTCTCTCTCACGCACTGCATATGATACATATCCAAACATCTGTGAATCAAGATGCATTTACTTGACACGTGAAATGACTGTCTTAAATTAATTTCCTTAAAACAGGTTTTCTACAATGGTTCTTAGACAAAATATTCTGCATCAATAAAAATAAACAATTGTTGGTTTATTCTGCATCAAAAAAAAAAAAAAAAAAAAATGTGTTGATTTATTCTGCATCAATAAATTTTTTTTTTTTTAAATGTTGATTTATTCTGCATCAATAAAAAAAATGTTTCTGCATCAATAATTAAAACATTTTTTTTTTATTCTGCATCAATTCAAAAAAAAAAAATTGATTTATTCTGCATCAATAAAAAAATTAAATAACAAAAATGTTGACTTATTCTGCATCAATAAAAAATAAATAAAAATTGCATATTACATCATTAATTATTTTGTTTAGTTATAGCTATATAACTATAATACTATATGAATATATTGTGTGCGGGTGTAATTGGTGTTCCACGATATCTATTAAACACTTAAAAATCCATAAAAAATATTTGTTCATCTCTAGAGTGAAAGTTTCTTCATAATTGGTGTTCCAAAGACACAATAGTATCACACTGCTCCGAAACAACACGAGCGCGTGAGTAAATATTGATAAGATCTTTATTTTCAGAATCAATAAGTGATGGACCTGATGGTGCGGTTTCCATAGCAACCGATGTCTCCGATGCCCAGATCATCCACCATCATCAGCACGAAGTTGGGTCTGGAGTCCGGCTCCGGTTCTGCATGTGAACCGGACTGGAGCAGAACCAGCAGAGCAGTCAAGAACCTGCGACACAGTAGAGCTGGATCAGATTGTGTTATCATGTTAACATCTGCTGTGGTGACATCTGCAGACACACAGACCTCATGTCCAGATGTGGAGACGCAGAAGTTCCCGGATGAAGCACGCAAGTGGCTCTTCTGTACTGCTCTGGACTTTGACCATCAGCTGATCATGTGATGACTGATTTATTAAGAGTAGAGCTTTATTCAGCTGTTTTCTTCACATAAACTCAGCACACAGTCTCTCTTTTATTCGCTTACCTTCCCTTAAACAGTCAGTACTCCGTCACTTTTCCTCTCCAGACAGAATCCCTTCCACATTCCTACTGTACCTGTGAAAGACGCGCTTACCGTAAACACTCATATACCGCCGCATCACGTAATAACCCAACCACACAAACTCTCTTTATCTGTGCATGTTGCTCTAATCTGAAGATAGTAATCCTCTGTAGTTCGACACAGATCTGTGTGAGTGTATTGCTCGTTGTTTTATCTCAAGCGGAGTGTGTTAGAAGTGAGTGCGCTTATAGTGG